>JANAVB010013398.1:10793888-11136388 GCA_029216955.1 Iris pallida
GGAGGGGTTTTATATTATGGGAAACCCTATGTGGATTGTGGCCGGCCACTAGGGATTGGGTTTAGGGTTAGTCCAATGGTTGGGCCTTGTGGCCAAGCTACCAAGCTAAATGTAGATTAACTTAAACAAGGTTCTAAAACCACAAGTCATGACTTATGACTTCTAATCCTATTTGCTAAAATGACTTAAACCAAGTGCTAGGCTAGGTTAGACTAGAGCCACTTGACCTAACCATGGCCCACTAACTAGGGTTAGCTTCTAGGTAGGTCTACAAAGTCAACACTAGCCAAAAGTCAACCTAGTCAAACAATTCCAAATAAAATCCAACCTGAAAATTCCCATAAATTCTAATTAATTCTAATAAATTTAAAATACCCCAAAATGATAAAAATACCCTCACACTAGAAATATGGTAGTAACAGTTAGACTTTATGTATAGGAAGCCCTAAGGGTCCCCCTAAGGTCTGGATAGAATTCGTGTCGAGTATCGGAAGTTTCGTGTCCGTTCTGGACACGTATCAGTACACTGTACAGAGTGTTCGACCAAATGCCTCAAAGGGCATTTTGATCGATTTTGTCCAATATTTTTGAATATAAAATAGGGTTTTGATCTGGTTTATGGGTTCCTGTCCTTGTGTCGTAGTTTTTATGTCGTTCTGTGTCGATTTCGTGATGGACATGCGCGTACACACGCTCGTGCGGTGCTACAGTTCTCTCCTGCCTATCGGGGTCTGTAGCGGACACGACACACTTTTTGGGCTGAAACTTTGGTGGCACTTGGGACTCGTGACTGACATGTCACAGACCAATTTTTAGCTCGTCTTATCGAGCGGTTTGAGAGAAATCTCAACCGCACCGATTTTCCAGTGCACTGTTCAGTATTGTTTATTGCCACTGATACGGGTCTCGTGTCCGACCCTGACACGTCGAGGACACAGGCCAGTGGGCCCATGAGGTAGCCCTATAGGTGGGCTACCCATATGTATGACCACGAGATCCTCTCGTGTCTTGTGTCGTGCACCCGACACAAGTGCACGTGTGCACGAGACAGTGCACTGACAGTGCACTTGATGTGTCTTTTTGATGTTCTTGATGTGGACACACCGTGTCTGGCCTTGGGTGACACGAAATGAATGTGTAGGGTTGTGCACGAGGGTTGTTTTCAATTACCAAGCATTAGATTCATGGTTAGTTGATTTTGCTATTTCGATTTCTCATTTAACCAAGTTCTGATATTGAATCCTGTTACTTCCAGTTTTTCCAAGTTGAGTTTGGTGGATGAGTTAACCTGTTAATAACCTGATTAATGTAGGTTTTATAAACTCTAATCTATACTCCTAAATGTTGTTCACTGATTGGTGTTAAGTTTTAAGGTTCAAATGTGATTTTGAGTTTGGAATGGGATTCGAATTGGGAGGAATCACTGTTTCACTGATACTCATGTTCAGTGAGTTCCCAGTTTTGAAAACCCATTTGTTTTCCTAATTGTTCTATGTATTCATCTGATGTAGTTTTCCACATGTTATATTTTCATGCTAAATTAGTTTCTAGAATCGAATATAGGTTTATATGTTAACTTTGATGTAAAACTGAGAATTGGTTTTGGTTAAATTTGTAAAACCTGAGATTAGGATTTTATGTTCAGTTTGTGTGAACCTGAGAATACAAGAGGTGTGAAAAAAAACTGAGATTTAAGTTCCAGTTTTATATAAACCTGAGTTTAAGTGTGAGCAATTCCAGTTTTGACTGGATGTTGAATTACCCCTTTTCCTTCTATTCATTCACTGTTTTCTTTCAATAAAATGTATACACTGTTGAACTGTTTGAGTTCAAATCTGAAATCTGAAGTTTAGGAGGGGGGCAATGAATTGACTTCCTTTCCTTCTTCTACTTAACCTGAGAATAGGCCATGTCTTTCTGACTTCATGATACATTGACTATTTTTAAAATGTTTTACTGATTTCCTTTTTTCTTCACTGTTTGATTTTTTCTGCATATATATGTAATTCATGTACAACTTGTTAGTTCACACAGCTTTCCTCTTATTCCTGCACACCCCCTTTCACTCACTGTTCCTGTATAACCTCACACCACAACACACACACTTCTCTTTGACACACACTGTTCTGTGCTCTTCCCTTTAATGTACACTGGTTTTGATTTCCTGCACACTGTTTACATAACACACACACATGATATATATAACCTTCCTATACACCCACAAATTCACTTAACACATATCCTATTACACCACCATATTTTTCCTGTCACTTGACACACCATATCATGTCATACAAGCACCCTCTCTCTCTTTCTTTGATATTTCTAAGTCCTTACATGTATAGGCTATGGTTGTATGTAGGCATATACAATAATATGTGTAAATTGTATGAGTATATATCTAAACTTCTATTTTAGCTAATGTTGTAGGATTTATATCTAGCCTAGATATATGTGATATATTATATGGTGTTTAAATCAATGGGTGTAATGGTAAGGTTGTAGACTTGCTAAGGTATTCTAGAATTAGCTACTAGCTATATTGTGATAGCTAGTATAGGCTTGCCTAGCCTTGTTAGGATTGTGTTAGCAAGTGTAGATTAGAATAGCCTAGTTTAGACTTGATTAGACTAAGTTAACCTAGTTTGACTTCTAGGGTTGACCAAAGTTGACCAAGAGTTGACTTTGGCCTAGATTGACCTAGAATTATGTAGAATGCATAGTAGGACTGCATTTCACTATTCTGGACTTGTTGTGACTTGTGCTGTTCTGATTAGGAGCCAGACACCACTCCTTGGACAGTACATTTCATAGTGGACACTCAGATACAGGCGAGTATATTCCTGATCATTTTATATCTTGCTTAGAATTATTTCCTGCAGTAGATTACTTTACTTGTACTGTCACGACGGTCACACGGATTGGTACTATATGGATCCTTTCTTGAGATGTTATCCTTAGGGAGCATCGGGTACTACGTGTTCTGTACGTTTCACTTACATGGCGTATCACTATGCTTCTTGGTTCACTTGATTACTTGTGACATGTACCCTCATGATCACAGAGTCTCTTGAATCTTACACAATTGGGTAACCCCCAGACTCCCCATTTATGGGACATCCATGTATCACCCTTCGGGGTCGTGCATGGAATCATATAACATAATCTGGCTGGATCCTTGTGTATTGATTGGGGGTACGGGGGAGTAGAAGTGGACATGTGAATAATACACCAGTAGTATCTTCATTGAATCATTCCGTAGTGTCTTCACAGAATCATCTCCCATTTACATGTTCATGTTGTACTCTGACTCACTAGTCACTGCTAGTTCTCTATGTATAGTAGATATTTCTATTACAGTTCTCTCTCTGTTTTTATACTGCACTTCTTTCAGTACTTGTATCTTACTTTACTGCATGTTTATATTTTCTAACCTGCTATGATCTGTTGAGATGTACTGTACTCGCTCCTGTCCTGACTGGACCTGTTGAAATATTATAGAGGACGAGGAGGAGGCTTGCCTGGACACTTACTACGGGGCAGCCTTAGATGACACCTGCGAGCTGGACCCTCAGGAGGACCCAGCTCTAGCTGAGGAGATCACCCCGATTGCCTAGACTAGACTAGTTAGGCTTATCTTACTTTTGCAGTCTTGAGACATGTCTTAGTTAGACTTTATTTTGAGTTACGAGTTGTATATATTCTTTCATCTGAGACCTTGTACTGTTGGATATTACTGGGATTATCTTAGACTGCTATTTTATCTATTTTATTCCTTGAGTTCTATTTCATATCGTGCTATCTCTTCCTTAGTTGTGATTGAGTTTACTATCGCTATGTCACCCCCATTCGGGGAGTATAAACTGTTTAGAGATATATTGTTAGATGTTGTGACCTAGGACAGCGTTCTACCGCCAACACTGCGGCGTAGGTAGAACGTACCTATGCCTCGTGCCCTTACTCTAGGGTACGGGTCGTGACACTCCAGCCCTTGGGTTGCCTCTTTTCGGAGGGATTTGTCGAAACGAGTCTCCTCTCCGCCTAGGCTTATCGGTCGTCGAAGGCTGAGCCGGCCCCGGAGCATCAGTTGTAGTGGGTTGATGATCTTCCGCTGGATTGTCAACCACAGGTTGGGATTGCGCCCCAGACCGCGTGACAATGGCTGTAGCTTCTTCGATGTCTGCCGAGATTATGCGGCAAGATCTGATTTTTCTATTTTTTTTCTTGCAGATAGAAGACGATATGGGCCGAGTTACTTCCGATACCAAGTCTGGATGGATCCACATGACCTCCCCTCGTGATGTAGTGAGGGGCACCAAACCAGCAGCCTGATCTCTGGGAGGTGGAAGATTAGTAATCTCTATTGTCGCCAGACGGATGGAGACCACCCCATCTTGAGTTTTCGTCGGAGGGAAGCTACCGAATTATACCGACACTATATTGGCTGCCACCGTCACCTCTTCGAAATCGATGGCCAAAGCGTTCGAATTGATGAGGTTTTGGATGTACCGTTTCAGCTGGTAGCAGTCGTGTGTAGCATGATGGACGTAGCGATGATAATGGCAGTACTTTAGGTTCTCCATCTCTGTCGGCCGCGGTTCTCGTCTCGGTAGAGGAAGCTGAATTCTGTCCCCTTGTATGAGCATGTCCAAGATGGGCTTGACGTGACCGTCTTCGAAGGAATAAGTAATTTGCGGCCATTATTTGTCCGTCGGCTTTGGCTCAGGTTTCTGTGCCGTATCGGTCACCATAGCCTACTTTCCTCTGCTGTCCCAATTGTTGGAGGGGTTACCCCCATTATCGTTGTTGGGACGCTTGCCCTTGTTCTCTCCGTCCGAGATGTGTAATCCCAGTTGGCGAGCCTTCTTCAATCGTTCTTCGATGCTTGTGGCGCTGATGATGAACGTCTTTCAGTCCTTGAATTGACTTTCGCCCATCCAGAGACTGATTGTTGGGAGGAGTCTCTTTCGGCAAATTTCAATCAAGGAGGAATCCGGATTTCCAAAGGGCAGCTTCATGGCGGTTTGGCGGAACCGCTCGATGTAGTTCCTTGTCAACTCTTTCTCCCCTTGGACGACGTCTATGAGGGTGGACATAGTGATGTCCTGTCCTACTTCGTAGAATCTCTCCAAGAACATACGCTTGAAGCCGACGAAGGAGTGGATGCAGTTGTCCGACAGGTTGCGATACCAGTCGAAGGCGACTCCTTCTAATGCTCCCATGAATAATCGTGTGAGATTGGCATCGTCATCGGACAGATGGTCGGTGGTGACCTCGAAGTAAGTGATGTACCGACTTGCCGAGGTCTTGCCATCATAAGGATTGATATAAAACGACTTATATCTTGGTGGGAATGGAACATCCCTCCATGCAGCAGGGTATGGTTGCCGTATTCTGAGATCTTGAGAGTTTTCTCGAGCATGGAACATGGCTCGGAGCTCCTAGACCTCTCTTCTAGCTTCGCGTGCTTCGTCCACGACGGTGGGAGCCGTTATTTCCGAAGGATTGTTGCCCGGGTTTGGTACCGCCGAATTTGAGTCCGTATGGACCGCGGGACCCGCGCTTGTTTGGCCAAGCGTCCCTCCTTGCAGAGCTAAAAGGGCCATTTTAATCTCATCTACAGACTTGACCAAAGCAAACAGTATGGCTACGAGACTGTCGATGCGTTGGCGATCACTGGAACCACCTTAGTTGCTGTCTGTCATGAATACCGTCTTCACATGAGAAGAGATAGACGGAGCAGTGAAGGAAGCGCCCTCTGAATCGTACCCCTGTAGTGAGAAGTCATTAGGGTATGTGGGTATGTTCCCTTCTGATTCAGACTCGGAAGGAACAGTACCCCCGGTTTCCGAGTTTGCCTCATCTTGGGAGTTGTGGATGTCGTCGGGGACGTCGAGGTTTGCTGTATCTGATGGGAGAGTTGTCTTCCCTGGCTCGTCTTCTTGGAACATCGGATTGCTGTGGAGGCTCGGAGGGGTGCTACCCCCAGCCCCAGCAACCCCCTACGTTATGGACGACGAAACTCCCACTGTAGCAGATTTCGTCTTAGAGCGAGTACCTTAGAAAACTCCGGTGGTGGGCACCCGCTTAGACGACAGTCTTTTAGTCACAGTGGTTGAGATCTTCGGGCTGGGAACATTCGTCTTCTTTCCCCTTCCATCAGCGGGGACTTTCCGAGCAGAGGTACAGGAGACGACGGGTAGTGCCTCGTCTTCTGAAGATGGCTGTTGCAGTCTTTGAAAGACAGACCGCCGGTCTTCTTGCATCATCGTGCTATTACAGCAGCAGTTGACGATGACTTGGGTACAGTGACGTTCGTGGGAGGACTCTTTGCACCCCGATGCATCTTCTTTTTCCTTGCGTTTGTGGAGGATGGCCTCACGCAAGTCACTTGCTTTGCTGGCTCGGGAATTCCGGGCACGCGAGTGTGTAGGCCTCCCGCCTGCTCCCTGATTCAAAGGTAGCTCGTATACTTGCCTTCGCTCATCACTGGGAGATGCTTGATGACTATCCCTCCCATTGGCCGTAGGGGGCAGGGCACGAGTAGCCTTATACAACTTTCTATTAGAGGCCCGTATGATAATCAGCAGGACGCTCCGATAGTCAGAGGTTGGGACAGCTGACTGGGCTTGGTGAGCCCGTGCTGCCCTAGACTTCTTCCTTTTAGCACTTACGGGTGCGTAATAGGAAGAGTCCAAGTTGGAAACCACAGAGTCTGGCTTATCATTAAGAGAAACATCAGGGTCAGGACCGCATGAGAGACGGTCGAAGGCTGATCGAGAGAAGCGTGGAACGGATGCTATGCGGCTAGGATTGGAAACCGTACAGGCTGTCTGCATGCGGCTATCTTTAGCTGTCGGATGAGTCGTTCTTGTGCGACTAGGAGTCACGACCGTGCAGGCTGGCCGCATGCGATTGGTAATTGTGGCCATATGGGTTTTCTGTAAGCGATTGACTTTAGTAACCGCATAAGTTTCATCCATGCGGTTGGCAACTATAGCCGCATAAGCTATGCGGTTGACAGATGTGGCCACATGAGTCTTCTTCATGCGGTTGGCGGATGTAGCCGCATGAGCTTTCTCCATGCGGCTGGCACCCTTATGCGGTCCGGATCGTATAGAGTTCCTCTTTGCCCCTGCAAGTCCAGCATCATAGTATTTTTTTCTGCCGGACTTGGGAACAACAGAGTTGTCTACGGTCTGAAGTGGGGCCGCAGGAGAGTCTTCTCCGCCGTCTTGAGCGACAGAGGGCATCTCTACAAGAGCTTCAGTAGGAATAAATGATCGGGGTCTCCACTCCTTGCGGGCCTTCTTTGTGCGGGCTCGCTTCTGGACCGGGCCAGCGCTCTTGTCAGAAAGCATTTCTTCGAACGCCTGATGGTCGAACCGGGCGACCATCTTCTGTTGCATGGAGCCAAGCTTGGCTGCATCCGACTGCGTCACCAACTCCTCAGCCGTGGAGAAGTTTGTCTCCAGCAGAGTCGCCATCGTGTTTGCCATGAAATATAAAAGAGCAGAACAGTTTTTGGAGGAGGACTGGACTTTTACTTCACGTTACAAACTCGCTTGTATAAAGAGAGCCTAGGGACGAAAACCTAGGTACAGCAATCTAAGTACAATTGTTTATTTTTGATTCTGGGGGGTGACGATAGAGGCTCGGAAAATCGACGGCAGCTCTGCCATACTCCTTGGACGATCGGACGTAGCCTTGGCTTTTGTGACGAGATGCTTGGCGTTGACGAAGAAATGCTCTTCTTGCTCTCCTCGTACTGCTCTCCTGACTTCTCTCTCTCTGGATTAATCTCTGTATATTTTTCTCTCTGATTACTGGGGGAGTGTCCTTTTGCAAGGGAATGGCACCTTGCTATTTATAATAGTGGGGGACATCATTAGGGTTTGCAATGATTGCCCATTCTCAAAGTGGCGACGGCCTGGTAAATGATCAATCTGGGCCATTAATCTTGAGCGTAAAGGATCTAGGTCATTAATGAGGATTATGCCAAATCATGTCAGTCATTAATGTTGATTGCAATAAATCTCCATGATGATTTGCTGACGTCCGCAAATCTAAATGAATCAATTTAATTCATTTTTTTGCCACGTGTCCTAAATTATTGGAATTTGATTATCTTTAGGACACGTGTCCTGTCATCGTTGTTGAGCCGTATGAGGAGCGTTCGTGTTTGGGCCGCATGAAGGTCGTCATGACCGAGCCGCATGAAAGATTTCATGATCGAACCGCATGAATAGTCTCTATACTCGAACCGCATGAAGGTTGTCATGACCGAGCCGCATGAATATGTTCATGGCCGAGCCGCATAGGGGTCTTCATGACCAAGCTGTATGAGAGTCTTCATGGCCGAGCCGCATGGATTTCTTCATGGCCGAGCCGCATGAGGGGACCTTCATGATTGAATCGCATAGGTTTCTCTGTACTGGCCGCATGAACTCGTCTAGACTGGCCGCATAAACTTTCCTCGAAGTTGTGAGGATTTTCCCCAATTCCCTAGGAAGATAGTGCTCTTATGTCAGTCATTATGACTACTTTTTGTCAGGGCTGTCAACTGTCAGCTGTCAGCCGTCAAGCATTAATTATCGGCCGTCAGAGCATTAATTATGTTTAAATGACGCTGGGTACAGCCGTTCTAAAAACACGTGGCTTCCCTCTGCTGGCCGCATGGAGTCCACTCTGTGTTTGAGCCGCATGGGACTCTTTAGCCGCATGTGGCTCCTTGGCCGCATGGATCATTTTTCTTCTCTTTTTCATGCTTCTACAATAACGGGTGTCGTCCCTACGATGTCTCTTCCTCAAAAAGCTATTTTTTTTAGCATTCCCGTGGTCATGGACAGATGGATTCAACCTGGTACCCAGTATGAAACTCGACTCACGGTGATAGTCGCAGAAAGAGAATTTATGATAATAGAATTTCTAGCTGCATATAGGATATGAGCACTATCAACTTTCCTTGGCATAGTAAAGGAGGTATTGGTACCACTCGTATTATAATATTGCCAAGCCCTGATCCCATCAAGCGAACTTCCTTTGTATCGGAAAGGAGCTAGCATTTTCTAAGAACCACTGACTGTAGCCAAATTAACGGACAAAACGGCTACGTAGGTATGGTTCCAAATCGATATCCTACTGTCTCCGTAACACTAAATGTGAAGGATGAATGGATTGAAACCAGCGGAATGCTCCTTCTAACAGAGTCGAGGCATTGTCTATTCCCTTATCTGTCAGTACAATGCCCTTCTCACTACCGATAAACTTCGAGAATATCTTGAAGAAGTCATAAGCATGCGAGTATTTGAGGACTCTTCTATAAGATACGATTTTGGTAAAATTCAAAGGTTTTCCTTTGTAACGTCTAAGAACGCCATCTTCGGGTAAAGTTTCATATTCCAACCATAGGTGCATCATCTTGGGATAGTGTAGAATCAACCAACACATCTTGTAGTGGAATGGTAGTTCCGATCTGACAAAATCCTTTTCTTTTGAACTGTATAATGCATTATCTACGAAGTTACACAGTCCTTTGTGAATGATGCATACCAAGGACGGTAGTAAGGCTAGCTTATGACCAAGCACCAGTCTTACAGCAGGAAGAATGAAGCTCTGGCTTAATCTCTCAATGGTTTTTTCACCTCCAGAGACCATACAGTTTCTTAGCTAGACTTAGATAACTTGCTATAGTTGCTTTATCGGATAGAGGGTGAAGTAAAAAGTAGAAATAATAAGACTGAGGAGTTGGTGCCTTCGCTTCTCAAATACTTCTCCCCTAAATAAAATACTTTCACTAGTATTTTATAGACAGGCTCACGAAGGTGGCTCACTTTCTCCCATTCAGAGTTGGTCAGTCGACGGTTCAGCTAGCAGAGATGTACTTCAGGCAGATTGTCAGATGTCACGGTGTTTCAGTCAGTATCACCTCGGACAGAGATTCAAGAGAGTTTGGAAACTCACCTCAAGTTCAGCTCAGCTTATCATCCGCAGAAAGATGGTCAGTCAGAGCGTACCATACAATAGAAGATATGTTGAGATCTTGTACACTCGACTTCGGTGGTTCGTGGGAGGATCACCTGCACCTGGTGGAGTTTTCATACAGCAACAGTTTCTAAGCCAGTATCCAGATGGTACCGTTCGAGGCAATGTGTGGTAGGAAGTGCAGATCTCCGATAGCATGGGACGATGTTGGAGAGAAGCAGATGCTCGGTCCGGAAATAATTACTCAGACAGTTGAGGTGGTCAGAACAGTCAGAGATCATCTTCGCGTCGCACAAGATCGCCAGTGCCATTGGGCCGATTCTCATCGGCGTCCCTTGAATTTTTCGTCGGCGACCATGTGTTCCTTAGGATCTCGCCTAACCGTGGCATCATTCATTTTTGCGTACGGAGAAAGCTTAGTCCTAGGTATATAGGGCCGTTCGATCCTCGAGCGAATAGGAGACGTGTCTATCATCTCGCTCTCCTGCCGTCGTTGTGTGAGGTACATGATGTCTTCCATGTATCCCAATTGCGACGGTATATCCCAGATCCAAGTTATGTCCTTGATCATTCGAAATTGGTTGTTGGTACCAACCTTTCGTATGAGGAGAGACATGTATCCATATTGGACCGGAGAGAGAAGATATTCAAGAACAAGACTATTTGTTTAGTCCGTGTTGCTTGGGGTCATCGTTCTTTGGGTTAGTCAACGTGGGAGCGTGAAGATAATATCTGATCGTGATATCCCGACGTTTGACTCGTGAGGTATAATGTCTTCCTTATTCCTCATGCCTTCAATTCCTTGCTTGCATGAATGATTGCTTGAATGATTGCCTAGTTATAACTTGCTTGTGATTAATATAGCTTGTCCTTGCCTCTCTAGTCCTTAATTAATATTCCGAGAACATAATTCTTTTAAGGTGGGTAGAGTTGTAATGCCCGTAGTTCGTATTATGTATTTTGGTATACGTGTACGAAATCCTGACCCGTAATTAGACTTGTCTTGCTTAGCTTAATCCTGGTTTAATCTTGCCTTGATTTATTTTGGGTTCATCCTGGTTCGACTTGTCTTCACTGGCTAGTCTTGGGTTTTGCATTGGCATGGGTTAGTTAGCATTTCCTGGTTCATGTAGTTTATTCTGGCCTTGGCCTGTATTGGGTTCGGTTGGGTTTGGCTTGGTTGGGCTCGGTTTGGGTTGATATGCAAACCCCTACCTACCACCATCCCTCATTTATTAACCCAACAACCATTCTCCCTCCTCATTTATTACTCATTTACTACATCTTTTCTTCTTCCTCATTTCTTTTCCACTGAGCACCACCATAGGCAAGTGCAACTTGCTTCATGGAGGAACTCAAGTTTTATTGTTCCATTGTCTTCCTCACGAGATTCTAAGACACTTTAGTACTTAGCATTTTTAGTTTCATTGGTTCATTCCATGTAGATCTAAGTTTGTTGCATTTTTGGATTTCTCGATTTTGATCTACTAAACTGGCTTGTTTCAAAACTAAGAGTTCTATGTAGAAGGAATTCTGATGTTACGCAAGTTGGTTTTGGAATGGTTGGATTTCATCGAGTCTTGACCGAGATGGGGCTTTCTTGAGCTCTTGAGCTTTTACGCCTGCTTGTCTTGGCCTTGGGGAGGATGATGTTTTACACACACGTTCTTGCGTGCTAGCGTAGTATTTAGTTTTACGCCCACGTTTAACGTGCCAGCATAGCATTTCCTCCTTTACGTACACGTTTTAACTTGCTGGCGTAGTGTTTCCCCTTTTTACGTACACGTCTTAAATGTGCTAGCGTAGTGCCCCCTTTACGCACACGCATTGCGTGCCAGCGTAATCCTTTCTACGCCGAGTTCACTTGAACTCTACGTGGGGGCCACTCGTGCTTGTGTAGACTCTCCCTCGCTCGCGTAGAGCCTTGTGTGCGTAGAGTTTCACTTGGGTGCTCGTGTGCGTAAAGTTCCGCTTGCATAGGTTGCTTGCTAGCGTAGAGCCTTGCCCGCGTAGAGTTCCCTCTTGCGTAGGGCTCCCACTCGCGTAGAAGCGGTGTTTCCTTGGTCTTGCTCGCGTAAAGCCATTTTTATGCTTGGGGCCTCTTGGCCTAGCGTAGAGGTTCGCTAGTGTAGAGTCTTGAGCTTCCTTTTGCGTACCCGATTGTCTTTATGTCCTTGTACTTTTTCATGAACTTGATAATCATGAATTGATTGACATGACTGGACTAATAATTGTACATAGCATGGTATAACAAGTGAATTGACATAAAATGACATGACATGACAAGACATGACAAGCAAGCCTGATGGGAACTATTGAATGTTGTTACGACGACTAGCATGACATGACAAGAATGAATGGCCTGGACACTGTGGACGATTGTGTTTGAACAAATGAACCAATAATGTCTCGTATCATGTCTAGGACAGGGACCGCTGAGTACCACGGTCAGGGGTACCTACTAAAATTGACTAAGACTAATAACTAGAATAACCCAGTAGTCATGAAGAGATTTTCCAGCTACAGGCAATCCCGTTATCTGGATGCGCAAGTGGACTTGTAGGCTTCCGACGAGTAGGGTATATTTCCAGCACACTGTCATGTGTTGCACCCTTCAAGAATAGATATTCGACCTGGATAACCTGGATGGTCTGCAGGGCTTGTGGCTGTTGGAATATCTCATTGCATTTTGCTAGTAACTAGGCCTGTGATAACCCTAGTTAGTTAAAGTATCAAGCTGTACTCATTGCTTGGCCGCGATTGATTAGATGGAGTCTAACCCAGTCTAGTCTTGTCCTGATCATGTACAAGATTGTATCATGACCGGATTGCTTGTGCTCTATTTTATCGATAAATGGTGGAAAATTAAGTTTCGTTCAGATGAAGGGTTACAACCCCGGTCCTTGTATGGTTTAAGGGTTGTAACCTGGCTATCTGAATAGTCCCATGGTTATTACATCGTATATCCTCATTATTTTTTCATATATCTAGTTTTAATATGTTATTATGTTTTATGCTAATGGCTGGTTTTAATTCTTAGGTAAAACCTCCTTTGTGGCACTTGCTCTTTCTGGGATCTGACCCAGCTGATTTTTTATGGCCAGATATCGGAGCAGCTCCAGAGGATCTCCCTACCTTTCAGCCAGATGGTGACCACCAGGCGTAACCCTGACAACGAGTGGATTTTATTTTGCTCTCCCACTCTATTGTAAAAATATTCTTTTGAGACGTTTAGCCGACGAGCACGTGTTAGCTCGATTGTACTTTACTTACTGTCTGCCTGCGGGCTGTAGCATGATTAACAAATCCTAGGGTTGATCATGTATGACTAAAATTTTTGCTAGTCTTCACATTTTGTATGACTACCTTCATGATCATCCAAATATGTAATGTATGGGACGCCTTACTATTATATATTTGGTGCTCTAACATCTTGTAACTGTTATTACTTGCTTGAGATTGAGATAATAGGCTTGTTCATGACCATAAGAGACTGATGGCTTGTAGTTAAACCCTCATGTATCTAGACAGCCGTGACCGTATAGCGAGGTGGGTTGCACTTCAATATACGTAGCTGGCTATGTCCGCCCCCGCTCTCCAGTATTCAGGCTCTGGGGTATTACATGGTTTAAGTGGTGGCCCATGCAGGTCATGTGAATCAAGATATATGAGGGTTTACCGAATATATGTCTCAATCAGCACTCGCCCTTGATCTCTGCTCGTATCCTCTGAATTCCTGAATTCTTCACCTGATCACATGCTTGTATCTTTGATCTGTCTTGGTCCTTCCTTATTGTTCTATGTGTCGTCTTCTTCAGCGACATTGTTCCTGGCCCTACCGATCGGCAAGACAGAGCACCTCCCGTGGGCCAG
Organism: Iris pallida; assembly: GCA_029216955.1. Lineage (NCBI taxonomy): Eukaryota > Viridiplantae > Streptophyta > Magnoliopsida > Asparagales > Iridaceae > Iris > Iris pallida. The sequence goes on from JANAVB010013398.1 coordinate 10,807,746, forward strand.
CAACAATTTGGAGATCAAGCCAACATTCAGGAGTAGCCTCCAGAGTCATGCCTACTGGGGGTCAAGAGCCACCATTTCAGCCAGTCCAGCCTACAGAACCTGATGATGGTACCTTGGTGGGTCTTATCAGGACATTGCTAGTGTAAAACCCCTAAATTTCTTCTATATTTTATTTTTTTTGTTAAATTTGGGTATTAATTTAAATTTTTGTATTGAACGTCGCGTAGTCGTATTGTACGTCGCGCACGAAATTTTTTTCTTGCTCGTCGAGTACGAATATGTGCGAGCGTACATATATTTTTGAAAAACATTTTTTCAATTTTATCGTTCAAATAATATAAATAATTATTTGTTTTTGTATTTTGCTTAAAGTTGAGTGTTGAGATGACCAAAATCTTAATATTTTTTTATTTATTAGTGGTAATTTAGAAAAACTATTTTATATTCCTTGCATATGAGGTGCATTAAATTAAATTTATATATTATTTATTTTTGAAATTATTAATATTAATATTTTATTATTTGAAAAGATATTTAAAAATATTTATTATTTCGAAATTATTATTATTGATATTTAAAAAATATATTTCGAAATTATTGTGGCGAATTAAATCTTGACTTAAATTTATGGATTTATTCAAATAGTGAAACGTTTGAAATTTGATTTATCCCATTGATTTTAAACCAAGAATTTAATTAGATTTAAATTGGATTTGATTTGAAATTAGATTTATTGAATTATTTAAATTAAGTATTGAATTATCTATTTTTGGTTTTAAACAAATCCTAAACTTTATCTTAATGGGAATTCCAACATCCTATAAATAGGCAGGTACTCCTCCATTATCTCTCCACAAGCCAAAATTTCTCCCACAAAATTTTTACACAAACCCTAATCCTGTGTATCGTGTCCGTGCCCTTACTTTTCCTTTTTCACTATTTTATTTACATGTACATTTCACCTTCTTCGTGTCCACAAGTCGGACACGATTTCGACATAGCAACCCAGTCTCTCTGATCCCTAATCCTAAACTAATCCTGCATCACCGTAACAACAACTACCCGCCACGACTGTCCCCGGCCAACTAATTTCCTCCGACCAGCCCCTCCTACCCTTCCCAGCCAACATCATCATCCTCAATACCTCCCCGACTCCGATCTCGACCCGCCAACATCTGCAGCACATATCCAACCCGTCCCCCACAGCAACCATGCTACCGCGCCGCCACTACCGGCATAACCGTCACACCCGTCACCACCGTTAGCACCACGGCACCCGACTCCGGCCATCCCCAGTACGACCAACCACCACCATGGAAATAGATAGGAAAGGAAGCTCTAACCTTACCTCCGGCCTCCAGCTGCTGCCTCTCGCTTTGTCGCCAGGTGATCAGGACCGGCCGCGGCCTGCGCGCCGTACCCCGTCCGCCACGACGTGCGCCCCATCTCGCCCTCGAGAGTCCGGCGGAACCACGGGCCGTTGCATCATGCGGGCGTTGACCCAAGGCATCTGCCTCGTCACAGTCACCTTCGCCAGTGGCCGAGCCACCAGGCCGAGACGTCGGCCACCTCGCCTCCACGACTGCGCCGCGTGGCTCCGACAACGCTTTCGACCGGAGATATACCGCGTCGACTGCCGCACGACTCCATGCGTCCTCCGTCAAGCACCCTCCGACCGGCTCCCGACGCCCAGCCTCCGCTGGCCAAGCCCAACGCGCCGCCGGCTTGCCCTAGATCGCGCGCTTGACCGCCGGAGTTCTCCTTCCGCCGTCGTATCCCTCCGCTGATGACCGACGCCCATCTCCGACCGATCTCTTCTCCTCCGCTCCATCCACTGGCCGCTGCCTCCGGCGCCCGGCGACCGCGCCACCCAGGAGCGTCCCAGCCAAAACCCCCGTCCGCCCCAGGGCCCGGAGTGCCACCACTCGCCGTCGGTGAGATCCGCCTCCCATCTTCCTCCGCCGCGGCCTCCTCCAGCCGCGGGCGCCGCCGATCGCCTCTTCGCGCTCTGCCAGTGCACCGACCGCTGGTCGGAGCCGACGAATGGTAAACCCTCAACCTCTCGATCTCTTCTTCCTCTCTCTCCTGTGTGGGAGTGAAACGAGCAATAAAGATATTTTTATGTTATTATTATTATTATTATTTATTATTATTATTATTATTAGTATCATTATTAATTCTATTATTATTATTATTATTATTTGTAACATTATTAATTTATTATTATTATTATTATTATTATTATTATTATCATTATTATTATCATTATTAATTCTATTATGATTATTATTATTATTATTATTTATTGTTATTATTATTATTATTATATTTCTATCATCATTACTATTATTATTATCATTAGTTTTATTCATCATCATCATTATTATTATTATTATCATTAGTTTTATTCATCATTATTATTGTTATCATTATTATTATTATCAATTATTATTATTATTACTATCAATTTTCTTGATTATTATTATTATTATTAGATATATTGATATTTCCATTGTATTGATAGTAAATACTTACCTAAAATATGTTGACCAACAAAAATGTAGCCTCTTATAAAATAGTTTATTGTATTCCTTTTAAATATTTATCTAATTAATGAAGATATAGTTTTTGTAACCATAACTTTTATTTTTGATAAACTTAGAGTTGGGTAGCCTAAAAACGATTTTCGATTTTTCAAAGTATGTATTTTATTTAAAAACTATTTAACGAACAAAATATTTTCTTTCAAGTGTTATAAATACTTTCTAAAAATTAGTATACGTATTTACCTCCTCAAATTCTCCTTGATTATCACCATTGATCCTGACTGATCATGTGTTTCTATTTCTTGTGAATTTCGGACCCTTGCACATCAACCCCGACCATTGGACAGAACAGGACTTGTTGGATCATTGCACCACACCAGACGTAACACCAGACAAGACACCTTACCTTTACTGTTTAAATTTTCTGCTCAATACCATGCATGTTGTGTTTATTTTCAAGTTGTTCTTTCTAATTATATGTAGATGCAAATTACAATATTTTATAAAATTGGCTTAGAGTTAAGGGACTACCGTCAAATTTAGTGTGTCTCATTGACTTGTCACGATTATACACGAGTTGTGTGTGAGAGTTGTGAGTATCATATAGAGGTCACTTGCGTGTAGGCTGATCCCCCGTGCGCATGCGTTAAGATATAACTGCAAATAGATTGTGTTGAAGACTTTGGCAGTTATTAAGGATTAAACAGTATCGTGGAGTCGACACATGTATAGTATCATAGGGAGGGGGGAAGACAGTTATTAGCGTAGGGGCTACATGTTCAGTACACATATAGATTTGGGCTGATAGTGTCTCGGATGAGCGCTACTTATTGCCCCGGGGCCGATAGTTCTCATTTGAGAACTACTTTCTGCCCATAGTTGATAGTGCCTCTTATGAGCGCTACCTACTACTACTCTCTCTCCATCAATGCTGAACACCTAAGCTCCTGTGTAGAACGTTGTCTTCTCAAGGCGTATATTACATAGAATGGTTAGGACCCTTTACGCATGTATATTTCTATTAAGCTCTTACTATTCAGTTTATGGCATGATATTATGTGTCTTGTTACGTCCCTCTGAGGACCTGGTTTTTCCCCAGGTGTGTGTTTTCATGATTTCTTGTAGGTGCTCTAGCTAAGGCCATTCCTTCTTTCGTGATGACTGCTTTTGGACTTGTCATTGCTTCGCTCGACCAATCACTTTCTTTGTATATTTCTTCTCTATTTAAATTAGTTGGTAGTGGACTTTGTCTTCGCCCAACGATTGTATCATAAATATTCGAGTTGATTTCTATATTATTATTCCTTTCATTGTGGATGAGATTTAGTTGTCTTGGATTACTATATTTACAGCTTATGTATACATACGAGGTCCATGTATTTTGTATGTATACAGCTGGCATGTCTACGTACTTGGTCCTACGTATTTTGGGACTGGAGCGTTACATATTTTTGTGGTGGCCCATGCAGGTCTAGTTTGTCGTTTCGGTTATATGACTGTACCGAACGGGCCTGCAATATAGGATTAGAGTCTAGAATCTCATCCACCTACTTGACATCCCTTCTTGACTTCAAATTTCGAACTCTCGTTCGACCTCCTTGAATTGCATCTTGCTTGACTCCTTCTACCGTAAATTTCTTAGTTTCGTGTTTAGTAAGATGACTACACTAGTATATGCCCGTAGGTTAAACACATGGCTAGATAGATTGCATTGACAATTAATATCCATTGAGGTTATATTTGAGTATAAAGACATTTATTTTTCCTAGAGATATGATCATAGGGATTAGTTAATTCCAAGTTGGGTAGTAGCATATTACCTCCATCAAAGGATAGTTGAAATTTTACTTTAAATTTACAAGGTGGTATACACAAGAGGATAACTAGATCGAAAAAGCAAATTTTTATGAATTTTGAAATTGTGAAATAGTTATGATTTAAGTTTTTATATTGTGACACTTGATTTACGGTTAACTTAAGTTTGGATTGTAATATGATAGAGTTTATCTCGAGATTATTTAAAGAGTTTAAATTATGATTTTCTAGACGATTAGAGAGATGAAAGTTTAGAAGGGAGAGAACTTGAGGTTTTAAATTGTGCGTACAATTTATAAAGTTTATTAAATTTTAAAGAGATGATGGAAAAAAAATTTGTTTAAAATTTTTGGAAGATATCGTCTTTGAAGGAAAAATTTAAATTTCAAATTTTGTCCTATGATCTATGATTTATAGAGTTATTTAAATTTCGAGTTTAAGACCTTTTATTAGGGATATTTAAATTTTGGTAAAAAAAGCATGTTTATTTTGCGATATACAAGGACTATTTCGAGATTGATTAGAGATTTCCATTAAATTGACAGTCTAATATAATTGGTAATGGTGGCAAAGTATCTTGAAAATTTTATTAAGAACTTCGAGGAACTTGAAATTTAGATTAGATCATATTGGTAGAGGACCAAGAAGCAAGAAAGGTTACCCTAGTAAGATAGAAGTATTCTACATTAGATTGTCAATGCACCTCTGAATATGATATTGCATATACACAAGTATAGTTAGTCATCGACCAAACCGATGAACATATCTTTTGACCAACTCGCCCTTCCCTCAAATCTAGATCGTTATTCGTGACCATCTAATTGTTTGAACTTATAAATGATTGGAATCATTCTTTTGACCATACCCTTATCTATGCGATTTTTTTTCTTCTAGAAACTGTACTCCAAATTTATTTTACCTTGATTTGTTAGAATCTAAGTTATCTTTATTTCATGCTTTAGCTCGGTCATTTATTTGGTGCGTTAATCATTATCTCACTAACTCCCACTTTCTACTTTAAGTTCTTTGGTGTCCCTACCGTGACTTTGATATTTGGAGCACAACACTAGACTTTTCCTTCCCACAACTTTCATACGTAAGACCTACACGAGCCCACCTTCATGTAGGTATATCACGTGCCACTAAAACACATCTCCTTGTACCCTAATTTCATATTGCGACTTTCGGGTCAAAAAGACTGGACTCTAATCCCTACCGTGAAACCAATATACTTTTTAACTATATATGAGACTCGACCTCGACTCCATTCTTTCGAACCGATATATGATTTTGTTCCACTTAATTCCTTACATGCTTAACCTTGTATTTTATCTTGATTGATGTACCTATCACACCATTAGTTTAATTCTTGTAAGTTGAGTAGAATATCTCACGACCTAAACAATATTTTGTGGACCACATTGATAGGTTCACTTGGACCATAGAATGCAGTAGATCCTAACTTATCTAGTCAACCAAGCCGACTGCATAGGCCCAAATTTCGGACGGAACTTAGATTTTATAAGATCTTGGACTAATTGATTTCTTTCATCATCACCCTTTACTTATTATTTTATTTACCTATGATGATAAAATAGCTTAGTTTTGCAAGCGTATTTTTTATCAAGCTTGATCATGACATATGTTTTATTGGGTCGCTCCCACTAACATATTGTCTAATCGGAACCGGTGCATGATGGTCTGATCAACCAAGTGCAGTTTGGTTCGCTTTTATCTATCGTTCTACGTGGATAGAGACATAGCTAAACTTGTCCTTTAGAGTCCCATCCACGACTACCTTGAAAATTCCTTTTGAAATTATTCGGTCGTTCATGAATCCCGTATTCGTATTTGATAACGCCTTCTTCGAACTCTATATTGCTTTCGTCTTCACCTATTATAGAAGGACGAAAGCGTTATACTAGAATCTCCTCTAGTCTTCCTACCGATTATGACCATACCGTATTATTTTTCTATGACGTAGATCATGATTCCTTACGACATGATTTTGTCGAAACATTGCCATTAATTATCCCCATCGATACCCCCTTGTGTCTTCTCACCCCCTACTAATTCTTAATTTCGAGGAGGAAATTCTTTTAAGTTGGGTAGGATGTAAAACCCCTAAATTTCTACTATATTTTATTTTTTTTGTTAAATTTGGTATTGATTTAAATTTTTGTATTGAACGTCGCATAGTCATATTCTACGTCGCGCACGAAATTTTTTTTTCTTGCTCGTCGAGTACGAATATGTGCGAACGTACATATATTTTTGAAAAACATTTTTTCAATTTTATCATTCAAATAATATAAATAATTATTTGTATTTGTATTTTGCTTAAAGTTGAGTGTTGAGATGACCAAAATCTTATTATTATTTTTTATTTATTAGTGGTAATTTAGAAAAACTATTTTATATTCCTTGCATATGAGGTGCATTAAATTAAATTTATATATTATTTTATTTTTGAAATTATTAATATTAATATTTTATTATTCGAAAAGATATTTAAAAATATTTATTATTTCGAAATTATTATTATTGATATTTGAAAAATATATTTCAAAATTATTGTGGAAAATTAAATCTTGATTTAAATTTATGGATTTATTCAAATAGTGAAACGTTTGAAATTTGATTTATCCCATTGATTTTAAACCAAGAATTTAATTATATTTAAATTGGATTTGATTTGAAATTAGATTTATTGAATTATCTATTTTTGGTTTTAAACAAATCCTAAACTTTATCTTAATGGGAATTCCCACATCCTATAAATAGGCAGGTACTCCTCCATTATATCTCCACAAGCCAAAATTTCTTCCACAAACCCTAATCCCGTGCATCGTGTCCGTGCCCTTACTTTTCCCTTTTTACTATTTTATTTACATGTACATTTCACCTTCTTCGTGTCCATAAGTCGGACACGATTTCGACATAGCAACCCAGTCTCTCTGATCCCTAATCCTAAACTAATCCTGCATCACCCTAACAACAACTACCCGCCATGACTGTCCCCGGCCAACTAATTTCCTCCGACCAGCCCCTCCTACCCTTCCCAGCCAACATCATCATCCTCAATACCTCCCCGACTCCGATCCCGACCCACCAACATCTGCAGCACATATCCAACCCGTCCCCCACAGCAACCTTGCTACCGCCGTCGCCACCACCGGCATAACCGCCACACCCGTCACCACCGTTAGCACCACGGCACCCGACTCCGGCCATCCCCAATACGACCAACCACCACCATGGAAATAGATAGGAAAGGAAGCTCTAACCTTACCTCCGGCCTCCAGCTGCTGCCTCTCGCTCCGTCGCCAGGTGATCAGGACCGGCCGCGGCCTGTGCGCCGTACCCCGTCCGCCAAGACATGCGCCCCATCTCGCCCTCGAGAGTCCGACGGAACCACGGGCCATTGCATCATGCGGGCGTTGACCCAAGGCATCCGTCTCGTCACAGTCGCCTTCGACTGTGGCCGAGCCACCAGGCCGAGACGTCGGCCGCCTCGCCTCCACGACTGCGCCGCGTGGCTCCGACAACGCTTTCGACCGAAGATCTACCGCGTCGACTGCTGCGTGACTCCATGCGTCCTCCTTTGAGCACCCTCCGGCCGGCTCCCGATGCCCAGCCTCCGCTGGCCGAGCCTAACGAGCCACCGGCTTGCCATAGATCGCGCGCCCGACCGTCGGAGTTCTCCTTCCGCCGTCGTGTCCCTCCGCTGATGAACGACGCCCATCTCCGACCGTTCTCTTCTCCTCCGCTCCATCCACTGGCCGCTGCCTTTGGCGCCCGGCGATCGTGCCACCCAGGAGCGTCCCAGCCAAAACCCCCGTCCGCCCAGGGCCTGGAGCGCCACCACTCGCCGTCGGTGAGATCTGCCTCCCATCTTCCTCCGCCGCGGCCTCCTCCAGCCGCGGGCGCCGCCGATCGCCTCTTCGCGCTCCGCCAGTGCGCCGACCGCCGGTCGGAGCCGACGAATGGTAAACCCTCAACCTCTCGATCTCTTCTTCCTCTCTCTATCCTGTGTGGAAGTGAAATGAGCAATAAAGATATTTTTTATGTTATTATTATTATTATTTATTATTATTATTATTATTATTATTATTATTATTATTATTAGTATCATTATTAATTTTATTATTATTATTATTATTAGTATCATTATTAATTTTATTATTACTATTATTACTATTATTATCATTATTAATTCTATTATGATGATTATTATTATTATTATTATTATTATTATTATTATTTATTGTTATTATTATTATTATTATATTTTTATTATCATTACTATTATTATTATCATTAGTTTTATTCATCATCATTATTATTATTATTATCATTAGTTTTATTCATCATTATTATTATTATCATTATTATTATTTTCAATTATTATTATTATTACTATTAATTTTCTCGATTATTATTATTATGATTAGATATATTGATATTTCCATTGTATTGATAGTAAATACTTACCTAAAATATGTTGACCAACAAAAATGTAGCCTCTTATAAAATAGTTTATTGTATTCCTTTTAAATATTTATCTAATTAATGAAGATATAGTTTTTGTAACCATAACTTTTATTTTTGATAAACTTAGAGTTTGTAGCCTAAAAACGATTTTCGATTTCTTAAAGTATGTATTTTATTTAAAAACTATTTAACGAACAAAATATTTTCTTTCAAGTGTTATAAATACTTTCTAAAAATTAGTATACGTATTTACCTCCTCAAATTCTCCTTGATTATCACCATTGATCCTGACTGATCATGCGTTTCTATTTCTTGTGAATTTCGGACCCTTGCACATCGACCCCGACCATTGGACAGAACAGGACTTGTTGGATCATTGTACCACGCCAGGCGTAACACTAGGCAAGATACCTTGCCTTTACTGTTTAAATTTTCTGCTCAATACCATGCATGTTGTGTTTATTTTCAAGTTGTTCTTGCTAAATTATATGTAGATGCAAATTATAATATTTTATAAAATTGGCTTAGAGTTAAGGGACTACCGTCAAATTTAGTGTATCTCATTGACTTGTCACGATTATACACGAGTTGTGTGTAAGAGTTGTGAGTATCATATAGAGGTTACTTGCGTGTAGGCTGATCCCCCGTGCGCATGCGTTAAGGTATAACTGCTAATAGATTGTGTAGAAGACTTTGGCAGTTATTAAGGATTAAATATTGTCGTGGAGTCGACACATATATAGTATCATGGGGAGGGGGGAAGACAGTTATTAGCGTAGGGGCTACATGTTCAGTACACATATAGATTTGGGCCGATAGTATCTCGGATGAGCGCTACTTACTGCCCCGGGGCCGATAGTTCTCATATGAGAACTACTTTCTGCCCATAGTTGATAGTGCCTCTTATGAGCGCTACCTACTACTACTCTCTCTCCATCTATGCTGAACACCTAAGCTCCTGCATAGAACGTTGTCTTCTCAAGGCGTATATCACATAGAATGGTTAGGACCCTTTATGCATGTATATTTCTATTGAGCTCTTACTATTCAGTTTATGGCATGTTATTATGTGTCTTGTTACGTCCCTCTGAGGACCTGGTTTTCCCCAGGTGTGTGTTTTCGTGATTTCTTGCAGGTGCTCTAGCTAAGGCCATTCCTTCCTTCGTGATGACTGCTTTTGGACTTGTCATTGCTTCGCTCGACCAATCACTTTCTTTGTATATTTCTTCTCTATTTAAATTAGTTGGTAGTGGACTTTGTCTCCGTCCAATGATTGTATCATAAATATTCAAGTTGATTTCTATATTATTATTCCTTTCATTGTGGATGAGATTTAGTTGTCTTGGATTACTACATTTACAGCTTATGTATACATACGAGGTCCATGTATTTTGTATGTATACAGCTGGCATGTCTACGTACTTGGTCCTACATATTTTGGGACTGGGGTGTTACAGCTAGCATCTCAAGATCGTCGGGGCGATGCCCTGCACCAGGCAGTACAAGATGCTCTGAGCAGAGGTGGTCATCAAGGTAATAGTACGGCCAACAGCTTCAAGTGTTTGAACCCTCCCTTCTTCGGCGGCAATGAGGATACAATTACTGTAGATGCTTGGCTGCAGGATACAGAAGTGATTCTAGAAGCGACAAAGACGCCCGAGAATAAGAAGGTGGCAGTAGTACGCCTACAGCTATTGGATCTTGCCTGCAGCTGGTGGGTGGCACAGGCCGTTTGATTAGTGGCACCTGTTGTGTGGAAAGTATTTCGTGAGAGATTCCAGACCAGGTACTTCGATGTTGTAGCTCGGTACGATCTACAGACGAGGTTCACCAATCTGAAACAGATGGGCAGGACGGTCGATGGATATGCGGCCGAGTTTTCGAAACTTAGTCGGTTTGCTCCCACCTTAGTAGCGACCGAGTTCGACAGAGCCCAGCGGCTCCAGCAGGGGCTCCATCTAGAGATTTTATTGGCAGTGGAGCAGTTTGAGCACCAAACTTTCGATGCAGTATTGAGAGCAGCTAGGAGGTACGAGTATACCTCCTAGGGGATCATGGACAGGATCGGAGGTCAGAAGCGATCTCACGGCCAGATGAACCAGTCTTCAGCACCAGTCCCGGTAGCCAGGGCTTTGACAATTGGAACTCTGAGGTGGGCGGCCTCAGTGACGTCGATTCAGCAGTCGATCCCAGCATTTTTCTAACAGTAGAAGCAGAAGCAGTCTTCCGCAATGGGTTGCACTCATTGTGGGAAGCCAGGACATGTGGTGGAAGAATGTCGCAGAGCACATGGATTGTGCTTAGTTTGTGGAGCACTGGACCACAGGGTTAGGAACTGCCCGAATAGGGGGAGTTCATCTTCTACCCTTTCTAGTCCTTCGGTTAGGGGGCCAGCCCCAGTATCAGTCCGGCAGCAGCAACAGTTTCCGAGGCCCTTGCTACCTCCTTCCCAAGCCTTCTAGCAGCAAAATCTCCAGCAGTATGCCCAAGCCCAAGCCCTGATTAAGAGTAGACAGAGAGGTTTTTAGCAGAGGGGACCCATACCCGGAGGACTTGGTCAGGCGATGGCGATGACCGTAGAAGAAGGATTGGCACCATGTGAGGTAGTGACAGGTACTATTCTCGTCAACTCCTTCCCAGCATCAGCATTATTTCATTCTGGTGCATCGTATTCATTTATGTCTACACGATTTACGACACGGATATGACTGGAGCCCGAGTCATTATCATTAAGGCTCAATATACTCACTGGTAACGGTCTTGTGGGAGTAGATAGAGTATTTTTCTCTTGTCGGATCGTGGTTAGCGGTAGCGAGTTCCCCGCTAGATTGATAGAGTTCCCGATGGCCAATTATGATGTTGTCTTAGGGATGGATTGGTTGAGGAACCAGTATGCTAGGATAGACTGCCATGTTGGCAGGGTTGTTTTTAGCATTCCAGGTGAGCCAGAGTTTTTCTTTTTCCGAGGCAAAGTTGAACCTTCTCCTCCAGTATTGCGGATGGCAGTAGCAACAATACAGTTACCCCGGATAGTCGAGGAGTTTCCAGATATTTTCCCAGAAGAGCTTCCAGGAATGTCGCCAGAGCGAGAGATCAAGTTTACTATCGACTTATTCCCAGGAACAGCCCCAGTGTTAGAGAAAGTCTACAGGATAGCACCATCAGAGTTGGAGATATTGTACAAGATGATTGAAGAACTCAGGACTAAGGGATTCATTCGTGCAAGTGGATCATCTTGGGGAACCCTAATGCTTCTTATAAAAAAGAAAGATGGTACATCCAGATTATGTGTAGATTATCATACCTTGAACTCAGTAACAATAAAGAACAGATACCCTCTCCCGAGGATAGATGACTTGTTTGACCAACTCAAGGAGGAAGCAGTATTCTCGAAGATTGACTTACGGTCAGGATAACATCAGATCAGAGTCAGAGAGCAGGACATCCTGAAGACAACTTTTAAATCTAGATATGGGCATTGAAAGTTCCTTGTTATGCCATTTGGAGCAACCAATACGCCAACTGTATTCATGGATCTCATGAATCGCATTTTTATGCCATACTTGGATCAGTTCATGATTGTGTTTATAGATGATATCCTGGTCTACAGCAAGAGTGAAGCAGAGCATGAGCAGCATCTCAGAATTGTCCTTCAGATTCTCCGAGAGCACCGGTTGTACGCAAAGTTCAGTAAATGCGAGTTCTGGCTCGATCGTATTTCGTACTTGGGTTAGAGGTGGGATAGAAGTGGATTCCCAGAAGATAGTGGCCATTGAGACATAGCCAGTACCCAGCACAGTAGCAGAAGTTCGCAGCTTTCTTAGCTTGGCCGGCTACTACCGACGATTTGTTTCAGATTTTGCTCGGATTTTAGCACCTATGACCCAGTTGACCTGCAAGGATGTGCAGTTTGCTTGGACAGCAGAATGTCAGGAATCTTTTGAGAATTTGAAGCGAGGCTTGATGACGGCACCCATTCTTATGCTTCCAGATGGGACCGGAGGATTTTCAGTATTGTGATGCTTCAGGTAGAGGTTTAGGATGTGTTTTAATGCAGCATGGGAAGGTAATAGCTTATGCATCACATCAACTTCGTGATCATGAGAGAAATTACCCGACCCATGACTTGGAGTTGGCAGCAGTAGTGTTTGCACTTAAGCTTTGGAGAAACTACTTGTATGGAGATAGAGTGGAGATTTTCACCGACCATAAGAGCCTGAAGTATGTATTCACCCAGAAGGATCTCAACATGCGTCAGAGGAGATGGCTAGAGCTGCTTGTGGATTATGACATCAACCTGCAGTATCATTCTAGAAAGGCCAACGTTGTTGCAGATGCATTAAGCAGGAGAGTTGGAGTTTATTTTCTAACAGCGCAACCAGAGTTATTAGCAGATCTTCATAAGATGGGTATAGAAGTTGTCCTTCCTACCAGTGTGGCATTGATGGCCAGCATGCAAGTTCGGTCCAGTATAGTTGAGAGGATCAGGTTAGCTTAGTCATCAGATTCTATGTTTCAGCGGCTTAGGGCAGCATATGTAGCAGGACGAAGACCAGAGTTATGTATCCATGAGGATGGTACACTTTGACATAGAAGCGTCTATGTGTACCTAGAGGTGCTATCAGACAGGAGATCATGGCAGAAGCTCACAGTTCTCAGTATTTCATTTATCCCGGTGGCACGAAGATGTACCGTGATATCCGTCAGCACTTTTGGTAGAATGGCATGAAGAGAAAGGTAGCCCGGTTTGTCTCTCGATATTTGGTTTGCCAACAAGTTAAAGCTGAGCATCAGAGACCAGCTGGACTTCTTCAGCCCTTGCCAATTCCAGAAAGGAAGTGGAATCATATCACCATGGATTTCATGACTGGATTACCTAGGTCCCCGGCCGGTAGAGATGCTATTTGGGTTATTATAGATAGGCTCAAAAAGGTTGCTCACTTTCTTCCGTTCAGAGTTGGTCAGTCGACGGCTCAGCTAGCAGAGATGTACCTCAGGCAGATTTTCAGATTTTACGGTATTCCAGTCAGTATCACCTCGGACAGTGATTCAAGATTTACGTCACACTTTTGGTGCAGTCTACAAGAGAGTTTGGGAACTCACCTCCAGTTCAGCTCAGCTTATCATCCGCAGACAGATGGTCAGTCAGAGCGTACCATACGAACCTTGGAAGATATGTTGAGATCTTGTACACTCGACTTCGGTGGTTCGTAGAAGGATTACCTGCACCTGGTGGAGTTCTCGTACAATAACAGTTTCCAAGCCAGTATCCAGATGGCACCGTTCGAGGCACTGTATGGTAGGAAGTGCAGATCCCCGCTAGCATAGGACGACGTTGGAGAGAGAAAGATGCTCGGTCCGGAAATGATTACTCAGACAATTGAGATGGTCATAACAGTCAGAGATTATCTTTGCGTCGTATAAGATCGCCAGTGCCATTGGACCGATTCTCATCGGCGCCCCCTTGAATTTTCTGTCGGCGACCATGTGTTCCTTAGGATCTCGCCTAACCATGGCATCATTCGTTTTGGTGTACAGAGAAAGCTTAGTCCTAGATATATAGGGCCGTTCGATATCCTCGAGCGGGTAGGAGACATGTCCTATCGTCTCACTCTCCCGCCGTCGTTGCGTGAGGTGCATAATGTCTTCCATGTATCCTAATTGCGACGGTATATCCCGGATCCGAGTCATGTCCTTGATCATTCAGAATTGGTTGTTGGTACCAACCTTTCGTATCCATATTGGACCGGAGAGAAAAGATACTCAAGAACAAGATTATTAGTTTAGTCCGTGTTGCTTAGGATCATCGCTCTTTGGGTGAGTCAACGTGGGAGCGTGAAGATGATATCCGATCGCGATATCCCGACCTGTTTGACTCGTGAGGGATAATGTCTTCCTTATGTGTCATGCCTTCAATTTCTTGCTTGCATGAATGATTGCTTGATTTATTGCCTAGTTATAACTTGCTTGTGATTAATATAGCTTGCCCTTGCCTCTCTAGCCTCTTAATTAAATTCCAAGGACAGAATTCTTTTAAGGTGGATAGAGTTGTAATGCCCGTAGTTCGTATTACGTATTTTGGTATACGTGTATGGAATCCCGACCCATAATTAGACTTATCTTGCTTAGCTTGATCCCGGTTTAATCTTGCCTTAGTTATTTTGGGTTCATCCTGGTTCGACTTGTCTTCACTGGCTAGTCTTGGGTTTTACATTGGCATGGGTTATTTAGCATTTTCTGGTTCATGTGGTTTATCCTGGCCTTGGCCTATATTGGGTTCGGTTGGGTTCGGCTGGGTTGGGTTCAATTTGGGTTGATATGCAAACCCCTACCTACCACAATCCCTTATTTATTAACCCAACAATCATTCTCTCTCCTCATTCATTACTTATTTACTACTTCTTTTCTTCTTCCTCATTTTTTCTCCACCGAGCACCACTGTAGGCAAGTACAACTTGCTTCATGAAGGAACTCAAGTTTTATTATTCTATTGTCTTCCCCACGAGATTCTAAGACACTTTATTACTTAGCATTTTTAGTTTCATTGGTTCATTCCATGTAGATCTAAGTTTATTGTATTTTTGGATTTCTCGGTTTTGATCTACAAAACTGGCTTGTTTTTGAAAACTAAGAGTTCTATGTAGAAGGCACAAGTTGGTTTTGGAATGGTTGGATTTCATCGAGTCTTGACCGAAATGGGGCTTTCTTGAGCTCTTGAGCTTTTACGCCTATTTGTCTTGGCCTTGGGGAGAAGATGAAGTTTTACGCACACGTTCTTACGTGCTAGCGTAGTATTTAGTTTTACGCCTACGTTTAACATGCCAGCGTAGCATTTCCTCCTTTACGCACGTGTTTTAACATGCTGGCGTAGTGTTTCCCCTTTTTACGCACACGTCTTAAAGGTGCCAGCGTAGTGTCCCCTTTACGCACACGCATTGCGTGCCAACGTAATCCTTTCTACGCCGAGTTCACTTAAAATCTACGCGGGAGCCACTCGTGCTCGTGTAGAGTCATGCTCGCGTAGACTCTTCCTCGCTCGCGTAGAGCCTTGTATGCATAGAGTTTCACTTGGGTGCTCATGCGTGTAAAATTTCACTTGCATAGGGTGCTTGCTAGCGTAGAGCCTTGCCCGCGTAGAGTTCCCTCTCGCGTAGGACTCCCGCTCACGTAGAAGCGGTCTTTCTTTGGTCTTGCTCGCGTAAATCCATTTTTACGCTTGGGGCCTCTTGGCCTAGCGTAGAGGTTTGCTAGCATAGAGTCTTGAGCTCCCTTTTACGTACCCGATTTTCTTTATGTCCTTGTACTTTTTTATGAACTTCATAATCACGAACTGATTGACATGACTGGACTGATAATTGTATATGGCATGGTATAACAAGTGAATTGACATGACAAGACATGACAAGCAAGCATGATAGAAACTATTGAATGCTGTTGCGACGGCTAGCATGATATGACAAGAATGAATGGCATGGACACCGTAGACGATTGTGTTTGTACAAATAAATCAATACTGTCTCGCATCATGTCTAGGGCAGGGACCCCTGAGTACCACGGTCAGGGTTACCTACTAAAATTGACTAAGGCTAATAACTAGAATAACCCAGTAGTCATGAAGAAATTTTTCAGCTACAGGCAATCCCGTTATCTGGGCACGCAAGTAGACTTGTAGCCTACCGACGAGTAGGGCACATTTTCAGCACACTGTCATGTGTTGCACCCTTCATGAACGGATATTCGACCTGGATAACCTGGATGGTTTGCAGGGCTTGTGGCTGTTGGAATATCTCATTGCATCTTGCTAGTAACTAGGCCTATGATAACCCTAGTTAGTTAAAGTATCAAGCCGTACTCATTGCTTGGCCGCGATTGATTGGATGGAGTCTAATCCAGTCTAGTCTTGTCCTGATCCTGTACAAGATTACATCATGACCTGATTGCTTGTGCTTTATTTTATCGATAAATGGTGGAAAACCAAGTTCCGTTCAGATGAAGGGTTGTAACCCTGGTCCTTGTATGGTTTAAGGGTTATAACCTGGCTATCTGAATAGTCCTATGGTTATCACATCGTATATCCTCATGATTTTTCTATATCTCCAGTTTTAATATGTTATTATGCTTTATGCTAATTGCTGGTTTTAGTTCTTAGGTGAAGCCTTCTTTATGGCACTTGCTCTTTCTGGGATCTGACCCAACTGGTTTTGCATGGCCAGATACCGGAGCAGCTCCAGGGGATCATCCTACCTTCCAGCCAGATGGTGACCACCAGGTGTAACCCTGGCAACGAGTAGGTTTTATTTTGCTCTTCCACTCTATTGTAAAAAAAAATTTTGAGGCGTTTAGCCGATGAGCACGTGTTAGCTCTATTGCACTTTACTTACTGTCTGCCTGCGGGCTATTGCATGATTAACAAATCCTAGGGTTGATCATGTATGACTGAAATTCTTGCTAGTCTTCACATTTTGTATGACTAGCTTCATGATCACCTAAATATGTAATGTATGGGATGCCTTACTATTGTATATTTGGTGCTCTGACATCTTGTAACTGTTATTACTTGCTTGAGATTGAAATAATAGGCTTGTTTATGACCATAAGAGACTGACGGCTTGTAGTTAAACCCTCATGTATCTAGACAGCCGTGACCATATAGCGAGGTGGGTTGTACTTCAATATACGTAGCTGGCTATGTCCGCCCCCGCTCTCCAATATTCTGGCTATGGGGCATTACAATTGGACCTTCGGTCCTTCCTGACTTGTATCTTCTATAACAAATGTTATGATGAAATAGAAGTTCTTTGTACCTATCCAACATATCAGGATTAGTTTCCTGTATGGTGGTCAATTCTGCATTTGTTGGAGTGTACTCTTCATAAGGTTCGTTACCCTATGGAAGTCTGGAGATTGCCTGCATCTTATGACAAACCCATCTCACCAACAGGTATAAAGAATTTGCCAGTATCACAGTTATACAGTTCTGCAAGTGCAACAAACATATAAGTATTCATATGCAGCCTATGACAAGTGGCCCTGACACCATAGTACAAGCTACATTCTCTTAAGATCGTTTCATAGTTGGTCAAGACCCACTCTGAAATATTGCTCCATGTACTGTCACTGTGAATCCAATTTAGCATCTTCAAAGCACCAGTAGGATAAGACAAATTCTTAGAAAGTAACTTGTTGGTAAGTGGTGCAGCAACATATCCCAAAACGCCTGGCCCGATATCACTTTTGATGATTCTAGGCAGTAGACCAAGCTGAGTGAAAGAGACATCTCCCTTTTACACTCAAAAGTATTCTGATTAGGGTCATTTGGTCGATGAACGATTTGTCCAACAGGAGCCCCATCTTGTATAGGAGTGATTGAGTACTCCATCCTCCTCGAAAAAGCAATCGGAGTGTAATCTATCAAAGGTAGAAGTCTCGGCAGATGGAACAAACATCTTCCAATTTTTTGAGACAAGTATCAAAGAATGCTTGTCCTTTTTTAGCCTGCTGCTGTCACTTCCCGTCAAAATCAAAACATCTATGAACAAAAATGCTAGTCTTAAAAACTTCTCATTATTCAGAATGAAGTCATCGCTAGTCAACATATGTTGTATAAAGCTTTGGGTTTGATTGATGATCATTTCTTGTCTTGAAAGAGGTTGATCCTTGTTGATTTGAGCCATCATATAAGATATCAACTCAGAGTGGTTGGTGCCTAACATTCCTTCCGGTGCATCTAAGTAGGATTCTCCAAGTACGTTAGTTGAAAAATGTACTGCAAAAATGAAGAGGGAAGAAGATTAGTGATAAGACTTAGAAAAATTTTGCATCTGTTTTCATAAAAGACAAAATAGGCGCATGAGAGGTTATGCCTCTATTCTTCATTTTATCATCATTTATGACGCATAATTCAAGAAGCACATAAGTGCAAATTAGTCACACTCATGCGACATCTTACAGAAGCGTATAAAGCCAAAACATGTTTTTTTTTGTTGAAGATTCACAACAACAATAATGCACGTAATGGAGAAGTCAACATACACATTTTTGGAGTTGAGTTTTCTGACTCATGTGTCAAGACTTATAAACTCATAATTCTATGAAGTTCTTGATTGCAAGCAACAGATTATAAAATTTCTCATCGAAAGAGTTTTTTACCCTCAATTGACGGTTGGACAATGATGAGAGAGGTCTCAAAGGAGTCGTCGACTGACTTCTCTTTGTTCTTACTCGACGACGGCACTTTGGTCGAAGCTTTGGGAGCCATTACTTTGAAGCTTTTGGTGGAACAGAAGAAAATAGAAGAATTCTCGGAAAGACAATAAATCTCAAGAAGAAAGTAAAGTTTACTTCATCGTTCTGTTACTATATTTATAGACTGCATCAAGTAATCGCATAAGGATTTATGACTCTTCGAATCCCGAGTTATCCAGATGAATCATACCAAACCCTTCGATTCTCGTGCCAAACGATGGCTATATTGATGGCTCATAATCCGAGGAAGATTTTAAAAGATTAACAGTTGTTTAAGTCAGATATATAAAAGTCTATGCGTTCTGAAGCAAAGATAGTGCTCTTGTGCGTTCTTAATTAATAATAGAAAATTTTCATGCATCCTAGTCAGAGCTACAATTTATGTATTTTATATATCAGATGATGTAGCCTCCCTTCTCAGAATTTTTGAAATATTTTTTTATTATTTATTTGATTTAAATAGTGATTTTAGAATTTTAATAAATAATTATTTAGTTAGTGTTTACGGTAGACGATTTTAGCCATGGTTGAGTTTTGAAGTACCGGACAACTAGGAATCATGGTATGGATAGTGCAGTGGCGTACTTTGACTAGTATTTAGCCATGGTAGAGAAATGTCGAGCCATAGGAGTGTCCTAATTATGAAAACCATGCCAAGTTATAGCATGACCATTATAAATAAGTTTAATTAATTATTATTATATTTATTGACTTGTAGGAGACCCGTTTATGTCGATTTAGCCCGAGCTGAGCCCGAACCGAATCCAAACCTATGTGGGCATGCAGTGAGACTAGGGACGGTCATGTAGTCATATTTTATGCGTGTACAAATATTCTCTAAATTATTCTATGTATTGAGGTACATTTTTAACTAATTTGAATATTTATACAAAACTGGTATTTTATTATTAAATATTGTTTTACAATGTCTGTATAATTTTCTGGACCCAGACAAAGGTGAATAGTATAGATTCACCAAACCACCATTTAATTATTTTAGTATTATTTTATTATTCTGTGGTGATTAAATAAATATGTTATTACTATTAGATATTATTATATTGGTTAATTGAGTATTTTTTGATATATATATTATATATGTGTGCATATATATATATTTTTTATATATATACATATATATATAAATATATACTATATGCGTGTATTTGTATGTATATATTAATATATTATATAAATGGGTATGTGTGTGTGTATAAATTTGTATATATATATATATATATATATATATATATATATATATATATATATATATATATATATATATATATATATATTGTATATGTGTGTAAATTGGTATATATATATGTATATTTATATATGTATTTGAGTGTATATATATTTATGTATATATATATACATAGATATTGTATATGTGTGTATATATATATATATATATATATATATATATATATATATATATATATATATATTTTTATGATATTTAGGTATATATATATGTATATTTATATATGTATTTGAGTGTATATATATTTATGTATATGTATATGTGTGTATATATATGTGTGTATATATATATATATATATATATATATATATATATATATATATATATATATATAAATATTATATGTGTGTAAATTGGTGTATATATGTATATATATATATATATATATATATATATATATATATATATATATATATATATATACATAAGTGATTGTATACATAAGTGATTGTATATATGCGAGAGCAGCAAGGCAAGCAGGTGCATCCGGCTACCCCCACCTCTGAACACCCTTATGGTATAGCCATTCCCCTATCAAACTCCAGCGAAGAGTGATTATGGGATATCGATCTGAGTTGTTTAGTGGTATAGTAATAGGAATTGAAATTTCATACGGGGCGGCGGGAATAGATCAGAGCTCAGGGCTTAGATCCTCCGAAATCCCGGCTTCGCGGGCCCGGGCCACACTGGAGAACGCATCTCTCGGGCGGGGTGAGAATTGCCTATCTCAATAATGAAGATAGAAAGGCAGAACGAATCAGATCTTTATATACATACGCAATTTGATGTACGAAATCTGGCTCAACATCCAAACCTCGGACGTTGGTCAACATCCCCCTGAACTGACCCCACCAAGAAAAAGAAAGCAACGGAGAAGCCCATATAGTGGAGTCTATTTTCAATCCTACGAGTGATCCGACTGGAAAAAGTGTGAAATGAGAACTTCGAGATCAAATAGGGAATCTGGCTTTCTATTCCTTGCGAGCCACTTATTTCTCCGAAACAAAAGATCAAAGCGATTATCCTCCCTTTTACCAAGAAGGCGACGGTCTGACACCATTGGGAGCCCTTTTCTTCTTATTATATCACAAGGGCGCGGCTCTGTATGAGGCTCGTACTGCGGAGCAGGATGGGAGTCCTTTCCACTCATTGAAGATTCTATCTATAAAAGAAGGTCAACGGGGGAGACTACAGTAGCTTTCACTGAGACTATCTACGAAAAAGGTAAGGTCGTCTTTCTTTCCGGCGGGTTCGACCGAAAGGAGCTGTGTTCTATGGTTTGACGTTGTTCCGGTCGAGCACTCTCTTTTCTTTGTACCGTCTGTATATATATATATATATATATATATATATATATATATATATATATATATATATATATATACTAAGAAATAGAAATAGA
The DNA here is from genome assembly GCA_029216955.1 of Iris pallida. Taxonomy (NCBI): domain Eukaryota; kingdom Viridiplantae; phylum Streptophyta; class Magnoliopsida; order Asparagales; family Iridaceae; genus Iris; species Iris pallida. Next base: position 10,829,515 of record JANAVB010013398.1, read on the forward strand.
AAACCTAACACAGAGCCCAGCCCCGAGCTATTCTCAGACCCAGCTCGGCCTAACAACAGCCCAGGGAGTTCTCCACATGGCCCCAAGTTTTTCAGGACTCAACAAGCCAGGCCCGACTCTAGGCTTTTATAGCCGTATGTATATAATCGATACCGAGAGGAAGAGGGAGAACTCGAGAACCCCAAACCCTAAAAACTCAATACAGCCGTCACCACCACTCCTTGGGCGGTCACCCAGGCCCTGCGCACCTCCGAGAGCAGCCGCCACTGGACGGAGGCCGACTACGCGCGGGAAACAGCGCCGGCAACAACAGCAGTTGCAGCCACGGGGAGGCATCTTCGTGACGATGTTTCGTCGTGCACGCTCCTTCTTTTGACGAGCCGTTGGTTCAGGTAAAAACCCAACACAACCCCCTTCAAACGCATTTATTTAGTTTGTAGTTAACCGTCGAGGATTGCTCGGCATTCGGACTCGAAGTCGACAGAAAATCAGTTGAAAACAGAGTACTAGAGAGGCCCCAACGCCCGATTTGGAAGGCAGTTTGCCACTAATCCGAAGAGAATTCCCGAAATCCATTTACACAGTTCTAGAGGCAACCTAAACAGCATGAAAACCATGTTATTACTTTTATTTCTAGTTTATTATACGATGAGATAAATCAATGCAAACATGAGGAAAAAACTGCAAAACTATTTTAAAAAACTTGAAAAACCATCTGATACGACGTGCATCCCGCCAATTCGGGCGACGTGGTCGCGAACCGAAAGCATCGAAAGGTGCATAATGGCTTCGTGGTCGTGTGGGCTTTGACAGAATTCAAATTGGTCGCGTGTGCGCGACGTATTTGATACGTATCCGTCAAAATTCACCGTATCAACCTCTATACAAATTTCTCAATTACTTTGTGTACGCTCGTCAAATCGAGACAAAACTTACGCCAATATGACCATATCATTTTTCTGGTCCTGTATGCCAAGTTTGGTCAAATTCTGAGACAGTTGATTGGATCGCCGTTTCGCGGGTCCTACGATCCAATTCAAGGGCGATTTTGTGCACGGCACGGCCCACCGGAATCCAAAACTGGACATACCGTTGGGTTCGTATCATCAAAATGAATCCGTAGACATATAGTTTGATGACTTTAGAGACTATTGACTCTGGTATATTTTTCGGTACAAAGCGGGTCCAACGGCGGATACCGTTTTTGCTCAAAATTACCATTTTGCTCCTGTGTCCAGAATTGGACTTAAGGATAGACAATCCTAGCTAATTTGACTATTCTGAGAATGTTGACAATATTTGTTTCAGCTTTCGGAGACAGTTGTGAGATGTTGACTTATTTGGCTCACTAGTTGACTATATTTTGTGGGATCTGCGTGCAACCTCCAGGCAAGTATACCTTGTCTCCCTCTACAGTTTTATTTACAGGTATTTTATTTTAGTTTTTAGTCTTTGATTTTTTTATGGACATATGCTTTTCGTGTTATTTTTTGTGGAGTTGTTTTTATTGCATATAGCCGTGTTCATGTTTGGTCTTGTGGTTCTTACTTAGAGTTCTCGTCAGTACCTTGCTTGAGTCGTGTCATAGAACGAGTACGTATAAGTGAACTGCCATAGCCTTGATTATCCTTTTACACAACCAGAGAGTCCACACTGGGGACGAGGGTTGTTTGGTGCACCAGAGAGTCTACAATCGGGACGAGGGTATTTGTCGTGATCATTGGCACCAGAGAGTCCACACACGGGACGAGGGTTGACCAATTACACCAGAGAGTCCACACACGGGACGAGGGTGTCTTGTCGTGAGCTAACCAGAGAGTCCACACTCAGGACGAGGGCTTGGTTTCTTTCATTGATCTCGTGATTATCGTTCAACTGGCAGTTCATTTATATGTAGTTATTCTAGTGTTCGCGTGTTCGTGTTCGTGTTCGTAGTCATTTGTCGTATTCCTGTTTCTTATTTTTTATTTTTCTCACGCATGATAAAACTGTAAATAGGCATGTATATTATGTATCTTGTTATGTCCTCTGAGGACCTGATGATCTCCTCAGGTTTAGCGGTTGTATGGAGTTAGCTAGTAGTTTTGGGTGACGGAGGATTTGCAATTCTTGTGGGTTTCGGATGCGATGATCCGCTTGTGGGATTCAGGTATCATTATTACGTTGTTATCCTTTCACGCTTTCTTACTTTATCATGTTTTCTGATTCAGTTTATACTCTTGTTACTTTTATTAGAGTCTAATCGGACATATATGCTAGTGGGCTGCATACCACGACCCATAGTATTTATTTATGTTTTAATTCTTATTGTGGATTGAGATATAGATTTGTTTGCCATAATTTGGCAGTATACCATAGCCTTGACAGCGTTTACGTATTCGAGTCGGGCTGGAGTCCGTTCGATACGTAGCTGACTTGCTCACGAGCTCGCATTCGAAAACCGGGTGCGGGTCATGACAAGTTTTTTTGGTGGCCCATGCAGGTCAGAGCATATCGTACCGGTTACGTAACTGTACTGGTACGAGCCTGCGAATATGACGAAACCCTTAGAAATCTCAATCCACTCTGCCTTGGAAATTCTCCTAGAAATTTTCTACGTCCTTGAAAACTCTATATTTTGCTCTCGATTATACTTCCTTGCTTTCCATACCCTTGGTTCCCATCCCTTCCTATTCCGGGGTGACGAACGATCGTGCTATCTAGAATTCATCAAAAATTCTTAAATTATAGTATAATATTGCATGATTATTGAGTTTTGGTTGTTTATAGATATGAGGGAGTATATATGCCATATGCTTAGATATCTGCCGGTAGAATTGTTAGCAACTAGTTAGAAGATCATAAGACTTTAGTGACCGTATTTTGAGGAGTAGTGTGACCAAAGATGGATAGAAGTCCTCAAAGTTTTGTTGTTACGAAATGACTAGAGAAAGTTATAAAATATTTTTAAGGAATTAAATTGAGGAGATTAAGGTAATAGTGGGATTTAAAATTTTAAGAAATAGTTATGAATTAGAATTTCGAGGACGAAATTATTTTTAAGGTGGGTAGATTTGTAGCCTCCCTTCCCGAAATTTTTGAAATATTTTTTTATTATTTATTTGATTTAAATAGTGATTTTAGAATTTTTATAAATAATTATTTAGTTAGTTTTTACGGTAGACGATTTTAGCCATGGTTTAGTTTTGAAGTACCAAACGACTAGAAATCATGGTATGGATAGTGCAATGGCGTGCTTTGACTAGTGTTTAGCCATGGTAGGAGAATGTCGAGCCATAGGAGTGTCCTAACTAGGAAAACCAGGCCAAGTTATAGCATGACCATTATAAATAATTTTAATTAATTATTATTATATTTATTGACTTGTAGGAGACCCGTTTGTGTCGATTTAGCCCGAGCTGAGCCCGAACCGAATCCAAACCTATGTGGGCATGCAGTGAGACCAAGATGGCCATGTAGTCATATTTTATGTTGTACAAATATTCCCTAAATTATTTCAGGTATTGAGGTACATTTTTAACTATTTGAATATTTATACAAAACTGGTATTTTATTATTAAATATTGTTTTACAATGTTTGTACAATTTTCTGGACCCAGACAAAGGTGAATAGTATAGATTCACCAAACCACCATTTAATTAATTTAGTATTATTTTATTATTCTGTGGTAATTAAATAAATATGTTATTAACTATTAGATATTATTATATTGGTTAATTGAGTATTTTTGATATATATTTATATATATATATATATATATATATATATATATATATATATATATATATACTAAGAAATATAAATAGAAAACCCAACACAGAGCCCAGCCCTGAGCTATTCTCAGACCCAGCTCGGCCTAACAGCAGCCCAGGGAGTTCTCCACATGGCCCCAAGTTTTCCAGGACTCAACAAGCCTGGCCCGACTCCAGGCTTTTATAGCCATATGTATATAATCGATACCGAGAGGAAGAGGTAGAACTCGAGAACCCCAAACCCTAAAAACTCAACACGGCCGTCACCACCACTCCTTGGGCAGTCACCCCGGCCCTGCGCGCTGTCGGGAGCAGCCGCCACTGGCCGGAGGCCGACTCCGTGCGGGAAACAGCACCGGCAACAACATTAGTTGCAGTCGCGGGGAGCCATCTTCGTGACGACGTTTCGTCGTGCATGCTCCTTCTTTTGACGAGCTGTTGCTTCAGGTAAAAACCCGACACAACCCCCTTCAAAAGCATTTATTTAGTTTGTAGTTAACCATCGAGGATTGCTCGGCATTTGGACTCGAAGTCGACAAAAAATTAGTTGAAAACAGAGTACTAGAGAAGTCCCAACGCCCGATTTGGAAGGCAGATTGCCACCAATCCGAAGAGAATTCACAAAATCCATTTAAACAGTTCTAGAAGCAACCTAAACAGCATGAAAACCATGTTATTACTTTTAATTCTAGTTTATTATACGATGAGATAAATCAATAAAAACATGAGGAAAAAAACTGCGAAACTGTTTTAAAAAACTTGAAAAACCATCTGATACGACGTGCGTCCCGCCAATTCGGGCGACGTGGTCGCGAACCGAAAGCATCGAAAGGTGCATAATGGCTTCGTGGTCATGTGGGCTTCGACGGAATTCAAATTGGTCGCGTGTGTGCGATGAATTTCATACGTATCCGTCGAAATTCATCGTATCGGCCTCTATGCAAAATTTTCAATTACTTCGTGCACGCTCGTCAAATCGAGACAAAACTTACGCCAACATGACCGTATCATTTTTTTGGTCCTGTATGCCAAGTTTGGTCAAATTCTGAGACAGTTGATTGGATCGCCGTTTCGCGGACCCTATGATCCAATTCAAGGGTAATTTTGTGCACGGCCCACCGGAATCCAAAACTGGACATACCATTGGGTTCGTATCATCAAAATGAATTCGTAGACATATAGTTTGATGACTTTAGAGACTATTGACTCTGGTATATTTTTTGGTACAAAGCGGGTCCAACGGCAGACACCATTTTTGCTCGAAATTACCGTTTTGCTCCTGTGTCCAGAATTGGACTTAAGGACAGACAATCCTAGCTAATTTGACTATTCTGAGAATGTTGGCAATATTTGTTTCAGCTTTCGGAGATAATTGTGAGATGTGGACTTATTTGGCTCACTAGTTGACTATATTTTGTGGGATCTGCGTGCAACCTCCAGGCAAGTATACCTTGCCTCCCTCTACAGTTTTATTTACATGTATTTCATTTTAGTTTTTAGTCTTTGATTGTTTATGGACATGTGCTTTTCGTGTTATTTTCTGTGGAGTTATTTTTATTGCATATAGCCGTGTTCATGTTTGGTCTTTTGGTTCACACTTAGAGTTCTCGTCAGTACCTTGCTTGAGTCGTGTCATAGAACGAGTACGTGTAAGTGAACTGCCATAGCCTTGATTATCCTTTTACACAACCAGAGAGTCCACACTCGGGACGAGGGTTGTTTGGTGCACCAGAGAGTCTACACTCGGGACGAGGGTGTTTGTCGTGATCATTGGCACCAGAGAGTCCACCCACGGGACGAGGGTTGACCAATTACACCAGAGAGTCCACATACGGGACGAGGGTGTCTTGCCGTGAGCTAACCAGAGAGTCCACACTCGGGACGAGGGTTAGTGCTTAGTTCAAACCAGAGAGTCCACACTCGGAATGAGGGTTTGGTTTCTTCCATTGATCTCGTGATTATCGTTCATCCGGCAGTTCATTTATACGTAGTTGTTCTAGTGTTCGCGTGTTCGTGTTCGTGTTCGTAGTCATTTGTCGTGTTCCTGTTTCTTCTTGTTTATTTTCTCACGCATGATAAAACTATAGATAGACATGTATATTATGTATCTTGTTATGTCCTCTGAGGACCTGATGATCTCCTCAGGTTTAGAGGTTGCATGGAGTTAGCTAGTAGTTTTTGGTGGCGGAGGATTTGCGATTCTTGTGGGTTTCGGATGCGATGATCCGCTTGTGGGATTCAGGTATCATTATTACGTTGTTATCCTTTCGTGCTGTCTTACTTTATCATGTTTCCTAATTCAGTTTAGACTCTTGTTACTTTCTTTAGAGTCTTATCGGACATATATGCTAGTGGGCTGCAGAGACGACTCATAGTGTTCATTCATATTTCATATTCTTATTGTAGATTGAGATATAGATTTGTTTGCCATGATTTGGCAGTATACCATAGCCTTGACAGCGTTTACGTATTCGAGTCAGGCTGGAGTCCATTCGATACGTAGTTGGCTTGCTCACGAGCTCTCGTCCAAAAACTGGGTGCGGGTCGTGACAGATAAGCAACAAACTTTATGCGTCTATTTGATTATAGGAGTTTACACATCTCACAATATTTCTAAGTCTTACATGATTGAATTTGTTTATGACTATGCGTCAGTCTTCTACTTCTAACAGTTATGTAACATTTTGGAGCTAGTGATTCTTCAAAGGACAAGTCAGAACTCATACAAAATAAAAGATTGCAAGCAAAGAACATCAAAGTCAAAAGATTAAATTTTATTCCATAGCTCATGATTATATATGATGGAGATCTATTACACTATGGGTTTTTGTCTCTAAGTCATGATACTGGCTGATGAAGATCTATTACATTCGGGATCTTCTCCATCAGTTTGTCCCCCAGTACATACCACAATATATAGAAAATATTGCACTTAAGGAGACAACAGCAGAGAAGGAAGACTGTGACATATAAGTCCAGTGCCAATGTTCCCACAACCTCATAAGGTTGGTGGTAGGAACACAACACTGGTTAGGCTCCCCAGAAGGTGTTCAACTGTCACGACCCGCACCCATTGTGAGGGTACGAGAACATAACAACGCCCAGCCTACGCCGCAGTGTCGGCGGTAGAACGCTGTCCTAGGTCAACAATCATCTAGCAATATATCTCTAAACAGTTTATACTCCCCGAATGGGGGTGACATAGCAGTAAAACTCAATAAAGTACATAGAGTACCCGATGAGCCTAACTAATCTAGTCTAGGCAATCGGGGTGATATCCTCAGCTAGAGCTGGGTCCTCCTGAGGGTCCAGCTCGTAGGTGTCATCTAAGGCTGTCCCGTAGTAGGTATCCAGGCAAGCCTCCTCCTCATCCTCTGTAATATTTTCAACAAGTCCAGTCAGGACAGGAGCGAGTACAGTACATCTCAACAGTTCATAGCAGGATAGAAGATATAATCATGCAGTAAAGTAAGATACAAGTACTGAAAGAAGTGCAGTATGTAAACAGATAGAGAAAGCTGTAATAGAAATATCTACTATAAATAAAGAACTAACATGTGGCTAGTGAGTCAGAGTACAATATAGACATGTAAATGGCATAGGAGATTCTGATAAGACACTATGGAAGAGATTCTGATAAGATACTACTTGGGTATTATTCACATGTCTACTTCTACTCTCCCGTACCCCCAATCAATACACAAGGATCCAACCAGGTTATGTTATGATACTATGTAAGGCCCCCGAAGGGTGATAAGCCCCCGAAGGGTGGTAAGCCTCCGAAAGGTGATAAGCCCCCAAAGGGTGATACATAGTAGACCCATAAATGGGATAAGGATTCCAGGAAGACTCTGTGATCATAAGAGTATGTCACAAGTGATCGAAGAACCAATGAAGCATAGTGATGCGCTATGTATGTGAAACGCACAGAACATAGAGTATCCGATGCTCCCTAAGGATAACATCTCAAGAAGGGATCCATATAGTACCAATCCGTGTGACCAACGTGACAGTACGAGTAAAGTAATCTACTGCAAAAAATAGTTCTAAGCAGGATATGAAATAATCAGAGAATGTACTCGCTTGGTATATGAGTGTCCAATATGAAAGTACTGTCCGAGGAGTGGTGTCTGGCTCCTAATCAGAACAGCACAAGTCACAACAAGTCCAAAATGGTAAAATGAAGTCCTACTATGCATTCTACATGATTCTAGGTCAAACTAGGCCAAAGTCAACTCTTGGTCAACTCCAGTCAACCCTAGAAGTCAAACTAGGTCAACCAAGTCTAGACTAGGTCAAACTAGTCTATACTAGTCCACATAAGTCTATACTAGGTCACATCAACCTATACTAGCTAGCACACAACACTACTAGGCTATCTAGACCAAAAACACAAGTTATAAGGCAAACCTACCTAATGCCCATACATGCACAAACATGGGTTGTAGGGCAATTAATAGGAAACATCACATTATTCATTTACATATATATATATAGCTCAACAAATATATATATAGGTAAGCATCACATATATTATATATGCCTACATACTAGACATTTAAACCTACATATGTGAAGACTAAGGAATTTATATATAGAGAGAGAGAGGACAGTGTGTATGAGTGTTAGAATGATAGGGTGTGAAGGAAAAATCTGAAATCAATGTGTGTGACCATGTGCAGTGCTTAGGTGAGGGGGAGTGTTCAGTTGTGTGCAGGAATAAAACAGTGAAGAGAGAGTGAGCCAAAGGCTGTGTGTGTGTGGGTGTGTAATAAAAACAGTGTGTGAGTGGTGAGATCATGCAAACAATGTGTGTGTGCCTCACAGGAAAGAAAATGAAGGGAAAACCAATTCATTCCTTCATAACAGTTCTCAGTGTAGCATAGGATTTAAACTAATGTGTATATATGTGAAAAGTGTTCAGCCAAAACAGGGAAAGGAACCCAATTCCTGTCAATAGTTCAGTCCTGTCACGCCCCAGAATCAGAATACTGGAGAGCGGGGGCAGACATAGCCAGCTACGTATAACGGAATGGGATCCACACCGCTATACGGTCACGGCTGTCTAGATATGTGTGGGTTTTACTACAATCCATCAGTCTCTTAAGGTCATAAAATAGCCTATTGTCTCAATCTCAACCAACTAATAATAGTTACAAGATATCATACCACCAAATACACAATAGTAAGGCGTCCCATACATTATATATTCGGAATGATCATGAAGCTAGTCGTTACAAAATGTGAGAACTAGCAAGAGTTCAGTCATACATGATCAACCCCCGGGGCTTGTCAATCATGTTACAGTCCGTAGGCAGACAGTAAGTAAGTACAATCGAGCTAACACTTGCTCGTCGGTTAAACGCCTCAAAAGAATAATTTACAATATTACAGTAGGAGAACAAAAGAAACCCACTCGATGCCCTGGTTACGCCTGGTGACCACCATCGGGCTGGAAAGTAGGGAGATCCTTTGGTGCTGCTCCGGTATCTGGCTATACAAAACCAGCTGGGTCAGACCCCAGAAAGAGCAAGTGCCACAAAGGAGGCTTCACTTAAGAACTAAAGCCAACAATTCATTAGCATTCAACATGTAAGAAAACAACAATAATTAACGCAGATTGAGGTTTGTGCACTACCAATGCACTTATCCCAATCAGAGAACATAATTAAGCGAAGCATCATTGACATAAAAGAACTGGAGAATCATGCTAAATAAAATATAGCTGGGCAATATATGAAGAGAAGACGAAGATACTATTCCGGAAGCCAGGTTACAATCCTTAAACCAAACAAGGACCGAGATTGTAACCCTTCACCTGAACAGAACATAGTCTTCTGATCATTTATTGCTAAAGGTGCCAATCATTAACGTAAAAAGGAGAGAGTACAATGATAAAAGTGACAATGAAGAGTGCAATACGCTAGAGTGACAATAGAGTACAATCATTATAGTAACAATCTGGAGTGACAATCATTCAATCATTCTGGTACAATCTTGCAATCAATCACTTCTAGACAATACCATACTGGACTAGACTCCATCCAATCAATCACGACCAATCATTGCCTACGGCTTTCTACATTAACTAACTAGGGTTATCACAATCCTAGTTACTAGCAAGATGCAATGAGATGCTCCAAGTAGTCGCAGGCCCTGCAGCTATCCAGGTTATCCAGCCAATCATTATAGTGACAATTTAGAGAGCACAATGCATTAGAGTGACAATAGAGTTCAATCATTTAAGTGACAATGGTGGGTGCCCCACATAACAGTGGGCTGGAAATGTGCCCTACTCGTCGGCAGGCTACAAGTCCAAACATTTGCGGCCGGGATAACGGGATCGCCTGTAACTGGGGAACATCTCTTCATGTCTAATGAATTATACTAGTCATTAACCTTAGTCCATTTCAGTAGGTGCTCCTGACCGTGGTACTCAGGAGTCCCCTCCTAGACATGATACAAGACAGGACTGGATTATTTGTACAAGCACAATCGCCCACGGTGTCCAGGTTACTTATACAAGTCAGGTCATGTCAGGTAGTCGTCGCAACAGCCTATCAAGATATATCAGGTCAGGTCATCATGCCAAGTGTACTAGTCAGGAGTGCGTCACGACGGGCCACTATCAGGTCATGTCAAGTTATCATTTCAATCGTGTCAATCAAGTTTAGGACAAAAGGCGTAAGGATATAAAATGAGCGTAAAAATATACAATAAGGGGTAAATGTGTACTCAAGTATACTGAAGTTACAAGATAAATATAACATTAATAATCGAATACAAATAATAAGACAAAGCTCAGGAAAGACTCCATGCGGCTCAGGAATCCGAGTCCATGCGGCTCAGGGAATGAGCAGGGTCCTATGCGGTTCAGGGAGTCCTAGCCTTATGCGGCTGAAGGAGAAATTGGGCTTATGCGGCTGAGACAGCATATCTCATGCGGCTTAGGGTGACGGGTCTCATGCGGCTCAAAGAACGAGCCTCATGCGGCTGGGTCTAAGCAAGGGTCATGCGGCTCAGGACGGGTCAGGATGCATGCGGCCCGAGATGATACGGGTTCATGCGGCTCAGGAATGTGGTGCTTATGCGGCCAGCGGGAGATGGGTCATATGCGGCCGGGAGAGACTAGTCCTTATGCGGCTGGAAACGAGTAGTCCCATGCGGCTCAGGAAATGAAGGAACTTATGCGGCTGGGAACTCAGAAGTTTATGCGGTCAAGATAACAGGGACTCATGCGGCTCAGTCTGAGCAAGGCTATGTGGCTAGATCCGAGTCAAGTCTCATACGGCTGGAAAAGACTTGCCGCATGATTGTTCAAGCGGGCAAGTACTCAAGAAGTCTTATGCGGCTGGGGAATTCCATGCTGCCAGTAGAACTCGCCGCATAGAGTTATACGGCTGAGTCCATGCGGCCAGACTGTTCTTCTTCTCCAAGTTTTCCGAGAAGAAGAGCTAAGAAACCATAGCTTCCAAGCAACGTAAAACTTCCATCCAGAGCCCAAATTCGAACTTCCATAGGTCAAAATGGTGTAGAACGAAATGCTCTACAACATAGAACCCTCAAAACTTAGAAATAACAGGATTAAATAGATCAAAACCCAAGAAATCTGAAAATAAAGTAGACTTAGATCTACAAGAATCTAGCCATGGAAAGTGAAAATGCCAAGTACTAAAGTAAGTTAAAAAGCTGTAAGGAAGAGAATGAAGCAATAAAATTAGAGTTCCTCCATGAAGCAAGATGCACTTGCCTAGACCCCTCTCTCCCTCTGCTAGGTGAGGAGTAATGGTGGAGAAGAAGAAGATATTAATGAAGAGAGAGAAGGAAAAAGGGTAATAAATAGTATGGGTGGTGGTAGGTAGGGGGTTCACCCCTTGGTTCTTGATGAACCAAGGCAACCAAGCCTAGCCGAACCAAACCAACCCCAGGAATAAACCAAGCCAAGATAAACCAAGGTGAACCAAGTCAAGGCCAATAAACTCTCTCTCTAGCAATTTAAACCAAATGAATCATGAAATAAACCAAGCCTCACTAATCCAAAATAAACCAATGAACCATTAAAACCATTTAAACTATCAATGCCAATAAAACCAAGCCAGTGCAAAATAAACCAAGATAACTAATCATGACTAAATAAAATATGGGTCCAAAACACGTCTACGTACACTAAATACGTATCACAAATTTGGGACATTACATCCTATCCACCTTAAAAGAATTCTGTCCTCGGAATTTAATCAAGAGGCTAGAGTTGTAAGGGAAAGCTATTCTATCATAGGCAATCTGCCACTACTAATCAATCATACAATCATTCATGCAAGCAAAGATTCGAAGCGTAAGGCATAAGGAAGATATTACACCTTACGAGTCAAACCAGCCGGGATGACCTGATCAGATATCCTCCTCATGCTCCCAAGTTTGACTCTTCCAAAGAGGAATGACTCTAAGCAACACGGACTAAACTGATAGTCTTGCGCTTGAGGTCTCTCTCCTTGGTCAAACATGGACACGGGCCTATCCTCATACGAAAAGGTTGGTACCAATAACCAGTATCGAATGACCTAGGATATGGCTCGGGTCCGGGATGTTCCGTCACAATTAGGAAACATGAAATATGTCATGCACCCCGCATAATGACGGTAGAAAAGCAAGATGAGAGGACACATATACCTCTCGGCCAATTCTGAACCTGAGCCTGGGCTAAGGCAAACTGCCGCGGGTTCTGTTGCTTGAAAGTCTGGGCCTGAGTCGACAATGGCCTCGAAAATGGGAACTGCTGTTGCTGGTGAACTGGAGCTGGTGTTGGTGCTGGTGCTGGTCCCATAACCGAAGGACTAGATACTATCGATGCTGAATCAACTCTGAATGGGCAGGACCCCACCCTATGGTCCGGTGCTCCACACAATAAACATAATCCCAACGCCTTGCGACACTCCGCTACCACGTGTCCAGGCTTCCCACAATAAGAACAGCCCATGGTGGAAGACTGCGCTTGCTTCTGTTTCTGCTGAGAGTACGTCGAGGTTGAGTGCTGAACCGACGTAACTGAGGCCGCTTGCCTCGGAGCTCCAATAGTCAAAGCCTTGGCTGCCGGGGCTGGGGCTGAAGACAGATTCATTTGACTATGGGATCGCTTCCGACCTCCGGTCATGTCTACTATTCTCTGGGAGGTATACTCGTGCCTCCTCGCTGCTCGCAACACCGCATCGTAGGTCTGATGCTCGAACTATTCTACTGCCAATATAATCTCCAGGTGAAGTCCCTGCTGGAACCTCTGTGCTCTGTCAAACTCGGTTGCCACCAAGGTGGGAGCAAACCGACTGAGTCTGGAAAACTCGGCCGCATAACCGTCGACCGTCCTCCCCATCTGCTTAAGATTACTGAACCTGGTCTGCAAGTCATATCGAGCCACTGCATTATAATACTTGGTCTAGAACTTTTCGCTGAACACTGCCCAGAGGACAGGTATTGCCAATCCTACTGCTTGTGCGGCCCACCAACTGCGGGCTAGAACCAATAACTGTAGGCGCACCACAGCCACCTTCTCGTCTTCTGGAATCTTCACGGCTTCGAGAATCACCTCTATATCCTATAGCCAAGCATCGGCAGCAATGGCATCCTCGCTACCATCGAAGAATGGAGGGTTCAGGCGCTTGAAACTGTTGACCGCACTGTTCCCTCGGGGACCACTTCTATTCAGAGCATCTTGTACTACTTGGTACAGGGCATCTCCCTGACGATCTTGGGACGCAAGAAACTCACGGATGAGTCCTACCAATCCTCCATCCTCTGTCCCTGCTGGCTGGACGGGCTGAACTGGCGGTACTGGTTCTCCAGGAGGCACGGCTCGGCAGTGCTGGGCCTGATCTCCTGGTTGCTGCTGGTCCACGGGAGGTGATCCGCCTTGCTGATCGGCTGGTCCAGGTTCAATGCCGCTGAAGAATATGACATGGAAACAATAAGGAAGGACCAGGACAGATCAACGATTACAAGCATATGATCAGGACAAGAATTTTAGGAATCAAGAGGATACGAGCAGAGATCAAGGGCGAGTACTGATTGAGACATCTATTCGGTAAACCCTCACACATCTTGATTAACAAGACCTGCATGGGCCACCACTTAAACTATGTCACGCCCCAGAACCAGAATACTGGAGAGCGGGGGCAGACATAGCCAGCTACGTATAACAGAATGGGATCCACACCGCTATACGGTCACGGCTGTCTAGATATGTGAGGGTTTCACCACAATCCATCAGTCTCTTAAGGTCATAAAATAGCCTATTGTCTCAATCTCAACCAACTAATAATAGTTACAAGATATCAGACCACCAAATACACAATAGTAAGGCGTTCCATACATTATATATTCGGAATGATCATGAAGCTAGTCATTACAAAATGTGAGGACTAGCAAGAGTTCAGTCATACATGATCAACCTCCGGGGCTTGTCAATCATGTTACAGCCCGTAGGCAGACAGTAAGTAAGTACAATCGAGCTAACACTTGCTCGTCGGCTAAACGCCTCAAAAGAATAATTTACAATATTACAGTGGGAGAACAAAAGAAACCCACTCGATGCCCTGGTTACGCCTGGTGACCACCATCGGGCTGGAAAGTAGGGAGATCCTTTGGTGCTGCTCCGGTATCTGGCCATACAAAACCAGCTGGGTCAGACCCCAGAAAGAGCAAGTGCCACAAAGGAGGCTTCACTTAAGAACTAAAGCCAACAATTCATTAGCATTCAACATATAAGAAAACAACAATAATTAACGCAGATTGAGGTTTGTGCACTACCAATGCACTTATCCCAATCAGAGAACATAATTAAGCGAAGCATCATTGACATAAAAGAACTGAAGAATCATGCTAAATAAAATATAGCTGGACAATATATGAAGAGAAGACGAAGATACTATTCCGGAAGCCAGGTTACAATCCTTAAACCAAACAACGACCGAGATTGTAACCCTTCACCTGAACAGAACATAGTCTTCTGATCATTTATTGCTAAAGGTGCCAATCATTAACGTAAAAATGAGAGAGTACAATGATAAAAGTGACAATGAAGAGTGTAATACGCTAGAGTGACAATAGAGTACAATCATTATAGTAACAATCTGGAGTGACAATCATTCAATCATTCTGGTACAATCTTGCAATCAATCACTTCTAGACAATACCATACTGGACTAGACTCCATCCAATCAATCACGACCAATCATTGCCTACGGCTTTCTACATTAACTAACTAGGGTTATCACAATCCTAGTTACTAGCAAGATGTAATAGATGCTCCAAGTAGTCACAGGCCCTGCAGCTATCCAGGTTATCCAGGCAATCATTATAGTGACAATTTAGAGAGTACAATGCATTAGAGTGACAATAGAGTTCAATCATTTAAGTGACAATGGTGGGTGCCCCACATAACAGTGGGCCGGAAATGTGCCCTACTCGTCGGCAGGCTACAAGTCCAAACATTTGCGGCCGGGATAACGGGATCGCCTGTAACTGGAGAACATCTCTTCATGTCTAATGAATTATACTAGTCATTAACCTTAGTCCATTTCAGTAGGTGCTCCTGACCGTGGTACTCAGGAGTCCCCTCCTAGACATGATGCAAGACAGGACTAGATTATTTGTACAAGCACAATCACCCACGGTGTCCAGGTTACTTATACAAGTCAGGTCATGTCAGGTAGTCGTCGCAACAGCCTATCAAGATATATCAGGTCAGGTCATCATGCCAAGTGTACTAGTCAGGAGTGCGCCACGACGGGCCACTATCAGGTCATGTCAAGTTATCATTTCAATCGTGTCAATCAAGTTCTGGACAAAAGGCGTAAGGATATAAAATGAGCGTAAAAATATACAATAAGGGGTAAATGTGTACTCAAGTATACTGAAGTTACAAGATAAATATAACATTAATAATCGAATACAAATAATAAGACAAAGCTCAGGAAAGACTCCATGCGGCTCAGGAATCCGAGTCCATGCGGCTCAGGGAATGAGCAGGGTCCTATACGGTTCAGGGAGTCCTAGCCTTATGCGGCTGAAGGAGAAATCGGGCTTATGCGGCTGAGACAGCATATCTCATGCGGCTCAGGGTGACGGGTCTCATGCGGCTCAAAGAACGAGCCTCATGCGGCTGGGTCTAAGCAAGGGTCATGCGGCTCAGGACGGGTCAGGATGCATGCGGCCCGAGATGATACGGGTTCATGCGGCTCAGGAATGTGGTGCTTATGCGGCCAGCGAAAGATGGGTCATATGCGGCCGGGAGAGACTAGTCCTTATGCGGCTGGAAACGAGTAGTCCCATGCGGCTCAGGAAATGAAGGAACTTATGCGGCTGGGAACTCAGAAGTTCATGCGGTCAAGATAACAGGGACTCATGCGGCTCAGTCTGAGCAAGGCTATGTGGCTAGATCCGAGGCAAGTCTCATACGGCTGGAAAAGACTTGCCGCATGATTGTTCATGCGGTCAAGTACTCAAGAAGTCTTATGCGGCTGGGGAATTCCATGCTGCCAGTAGAACTCCCCGCATAGAGTTATACGGCTGAGTCCATGCTGCCAGACTGTTCTTCTTCTCCAAGTTTTTCGAGAAGAAGAGCTAAGAAACCATGGCTTCCAAGCAATGTAAAACTTCCATCCAGAGCCCAAATCCGAACTTCCATAGGTCAAAATAGGGTAGAACGAAATGCTCTACAACATAGAACCCTCAAAACTCAGAAATAACAGGATTAAATAGATCAAAACCCAAGAAATCCGAAAATAAAGTAGACTTAGATCTACAAGAATCTAGCCATGGAAAGTGAAAATGCCAAGTACTAAAGTAAGTTAAAAAGCTGTAAGGAAGAGAATGAAGCAATAAAATTAGAGTTCCTCTATAAAGCAAGATGCACTTGCCTAGACCCCTCTCTCCCTCTGCTAGGTGAGGAGTAATGGTGGAGAAGAAGAAGATATTAATGAAGAGAGAGAAGGAGAAAGGGTAATAAATACTATGGGTGGTGGTAGGTAGGGGGTTCACCCCTTGGTTCTTGATGAACCAAGGCAACCAAGCCTAGCCGAACCAAACCAACCCCAGGAATAAACCAAGCCAAGATAAACCAAGGTGAACCAAGTCAAGGCCAATAAACTCTCTCTCTAGCAATTTAAACCAAATGAATCATGAAATAAACCAAGCCTCACTAATCCAAAATAAACCAATGAACCATTAAAACCATTTAAACTATCAATGCCAATAAAACCAAGCCAGTGCAAAATAAACCAAGATAACTAATCATGACTAAATAAAATATGGGTCCAAAACACGTCTACGTACACTAAATATGTATCACAAATTTGGGACATTACATCCTATCCACCTTAAAAGAATTCTGTCCTCGGAATTTAATCAAGAGGCTAGAGTTGTAAGGGAAAGCTATTCTATCATAGGCAATCTGCCACTACTAATCAATCATACAATCATTCATGCAAGCAAAGATTCGAAGCGTAAGGCATAAGGAAGATATTACACCTTACGAGTCAAACCAGCCGGGATGACCTGATCAGATATCCTCCTCATGCTCCCAAGTTTGACTCTTCCAAAGAGGAATGACTCTAAGCAACACGGACTAAACTGATAGTCTTGTGCTTGAGGTCTCTCTCCTTGGTCAAACATGGACACGGGCCTATCCTCATACGAAAAGGTTGGTACCAATAACCAGTTTCGAATGACCTAGGATATGGCTCGGGTCCGGGATATTCCGTCACAATTAGGAAACATGAAATATGTCATGCACCCCGCATAATGACGGTAGAAAAGCAAGATGAGAGGACACATATACCTCTCGGCCAATTCTGAACCTGAGCCTGGGCTAAGGCAAACTGCCGCGGGTTCTGTTGCTTGAAAGTCTGGGCCTGAGTCGACAATGGCCTCGGAAATGGGAACTGCTGTTGCTGGTGAACTGGAGCTGGTGCTGGTGCTGGTGCTGGTCCCATAACCGAAGGACTAGATACTATCGATGCTGAATCAACTCTGAATGGGCAGGACCCTACCCTATGGTCCGGTGCTCCACATAATAAACATAATCCCAACGCCTTGTGACACTCCGCTACCACGTGTCCAGGCTTCCCACAATAAGAACAGCCCATGGTGGAAGACAGCGCTTGCTTCTGTTTCTGCTGAGAGTACGTCGAGGTTGAGTGCTGAACCGACGTAACTGAGGCCGTTTGCCTTGGAGCTCCAATAGTCAAAGCCCTGGCTGCCGGGGCTGGGGCTGAAGACTGATTCATTTGACTATGGGACCGCTTTCGACCTCCTGTCATGTCCACTATTCTCTGGGAGGTATACTCGTGCCTTCTCGCTGCTTGCAACACCGCATCGTAGGTCTGATGCTCGAACTATTCTACTGCCAATATAATCTCCAGGTGAAGTCCCTGCTGGAACCTCTGTGCTCTGTCAAACTTGGTTGCCACCAAGGTGGGAGCAAACCGACTGAGTCTGGAAAACTCGGCCGCATAACCGTCGACCGTCCTCCCCATCTGCTTAAGATTACTGAACCTGGTCTGCAAGTCATATCGAGCCACTGCATCATAATACTTGGTCTAGAACTTTTCGCTGAACACTACCCAGAGGACAGGTGTTGCCAATCCTACTGCTTGTGCGGCCCACCAACTGCGGGCTAGATCCAATAACTGTAGGCGCACCACAGCCACCTTCTCGTCTTCTGGAATCTTTGCGGCTTCGAGAATCACCTCTATATCCTGTAGCCAAGCATCGACAGCAATGGCATCCTCGCTGCCATCGAAGAATGGAGGGTTCAGGCGCTTGAAACTGTTGACCGCACTGTTCCCTCGGGGACCACTTCTATTCAGAGCATCTTGTACTACTTGGTACAGGGCATCTCCCTGACGATCTTGGGACGCAAGCAACTCACGGATGAGTCCTACCAATCCTCCATCCTCTGTCCCTGTTGGCTGGACGGGCTGAACTGGCGGTACTGGTTCTCCAGGAGGCACGGCTCAGAAGGCTGCTGCCGAGTGCTGGGCCTGATCTCCTGGTTGCTGCTGGTCCACGGGAGGTGATCCGCCTTGCTGATCGGCTGGTCCAGGTTCAATGCCGCTGAAGAAGATGACATGGGAATAATAAGGAAGGACCAGGACAGATCAACGATTACAAGCATGTGATCAGGACTAGAATTACAGGAATCAAGAGGATACGAGCAGAGATCAAGGGCGAGTACTGATTGAGACATCTATTCGGTAAACCCTCACACATCTTGATTAACAAGACCTGCATGGGCCACCACTTAAACCATGTCACGCCCCAGAACCAGAATACTGGAGAGCGGGGGCAGACATAGCCAGCTACGTATAACGGAACGGGATCCACACCGCTATACGGTCACGGTTGTCTAGATATGTGAGGGTTTCACTACAATCCATCAGTCTCTTAAGGTCATAAAATAGCCTATTGTCTTAATCTCAACCAACTAATAATAGTTACAAGATATCAGACCACCAAATACACAATAGTAAGGCGTCCCATACATTATATATTCGGAATGATCATGAAGCTAGTCGTTACAAAATGTGAGGACTAGCAAGAGTTCAGTCATACATGATCAACCCCCGGGGCTTGTCAATCATGTTACAGCCCGTAGGCAGACAGTAAGTAAGTACAATCGAGCTAACACTTGCTCGTCGGCTAAACGCCTCAAAAGAATAATTTACAATATTACAGTGGAAGAACAAAAGAAACCCACTCGATGCCCTGGTTACGCCTGGTGACCACCATCGGGCTGGAAAGTAGGGAGATCCTTTGGTGCTGCTCCGGTATCTGGCCATACAAAACCAGCTGGGTCAGACCCCAGAAAGAGCAAGTGCCACAAAGGAGGCTTCACTTAAGAACTAAAGCCAACAATTCATTAGCATTCAACATGTAAGAAAACAACAATAATTAACGCAGATTGAGGTTTGTGCACTACCAATGCACTTATTCCAATCAGAGAACATAATTAAGCGAAGCATCATTGACATAAAAGAACTGGAGAATCATGCTAAATAAAATATAGCTGGACAATATATGAAGAGAAGACGAAGATACTATTCCGGAAGCCAGGTTACAATCCTTAAACCAAACAAGGACCGAGATTGTAACCCTTCACCTGAACAGAACATAGTCTTCTGATCATTTATTGCTAAAGGTGTCAATCATTAACGTGAAAATGAGAGAGTACAATGATAAAAGTGACAATGAAGAGTGCAATACGCTAGAGTGACAATAGAGTACAATCATTATAGTAACAATCTGGAGTGACAATCATTCAATCATTCTGGTACAATCTTGCAATCAATCACTTCTAGACAATACCATACTGGACTAGACTCCATCCAATCAATCACGACCAATCATTGCCTACGGCTTTCTACATTAACTAACTAGGGTTATCACAATCCTAGTTACTAGCAAGATGTAATAGATGCTCCAAGTAGTCACAGGCCCTGCAGCTATCCAGGTTATCCAGGCAATCATTATAGTGACAATTTAGAGAGTACAATGCATTAGAGTGACAATAGAGTTCAATCATTTAAGTGACAATGTTGGGTGCCCCACATAACAGTGGGCTAGAAATGTGCCCTACTCGTCGGCAGGCTACAAGTCCAAACATTTGCGGCCGGGATAACGGGATCGCCTGTAACTGGAGAACATCTCTTCATGTCTAATAAATTATACTAGTCATTAACCTTAGTCCATTTTAGTAGGTGCTCCTGACCGTGGTACTCAGGAGTCCCCTCCTAGACATGATGCAAGACAGGACTGGATTATTTGTACAAGCACAATCGCCCACGGTGTCCAGGTTACTTATACAAGTCAGGTCATGTCAGATAGTCGTCGCAACAGCCTATCAAGATATATCAGGTCAGGTCATCATGCCAAGTGTACTAGTCAGGAGTGCGCCACGACGGGCCACTATCAGGTCATGTCAAGTTATCATTTCAATCGTGTCAATCAAGTTCAGGACAAAAGGCGTAAGGATATAAAATGAGTGTAAAAATATACAATAAGGGGTAAATGTGTACTCAAGTATACTGAAGTTACAAGATAAATATAACATTAATAATCGAATACAAATAATAAGACAAAGCTCAGGAAAGACTCCATGCGGCTCAGGAATCCGAGTCCATGCGGCTCAGGGAATGAGCAAGGTCCTATGCGGTTCAGAGAGTCCTAGCCTTATGCGGCTGAAGGAGGAATCAGGCTTATGCAGCTGAGACAGCATATCTCATACGGCTCAGGGTGACGGGTCTCATGCGGCTCAAAGAACGAGCCTCATGCGGCTGGGTCTAAGCAAGGGTCATGCGGCTCAGGACGGGTCAGGGTGCATGCGGCCCGAGATGATACGGGTTCATGCGGCTCAGGAATGTGGTGCTTATGCGGCCAGCGGGAGATGGGTCATATGCGGCCGGAAGAGACTAGTCCATATGCGGTTGGAAACGAGTAGTTCCATGCGGCTCAGAAAATGAAGGAACTTATGCGGCTGGGAACTCAGAAGTTCATGCGGTCAAGATAACAGGGACTCATGTGGCTCAATCTGAGCAAGGCTATGCGGCTAGATCCGAGTCAAGTCTCATACGGCTGGAAAAGACTTGCCGCATGATTGTTCATGCAGTCAAGTACTCAAGAAGTCTTATACGGCTGGAGAATTCCATGCTGCCAGTAGAACTTGCCGCATAGAGTTATGCGGCTGAGTCCATGCGGCCAGACTGTTCTTCTTCTCCAAGTTTTCCGAGAAGAAGAGCTAAGCAACCATGGCTTCCAAGCAACGTAAAACTTCCATCCAGAGCCCAAATCCGAACTTCCATAGGTCAAAATGGGGTAGAACGAAATGCTCTACAACATAGAACCCTCAAAACTAAAAAATAACAGGATTAAATAGATCAAAACCCAAGAAATCCAAAAATAAAGTAGACTTAGATCTACAAGAATCTAGCCATGGAAAGTGAAAATGCCAAGTACTAAAGTAAGTTAAAAAGCTGTAAGGAAGAGAATGAAGCAATAAAATTAGAGTTCCTCCATGAAGCAAGATGCACTTGCCTAGACCCCTCTCTCCCTCTGGTAGGTGAGGAGTAATGGTGGAGAAGAATAAGATATTAATGAAGAGAGAGAAGGAGAAAGGGTAATAAATACTATGGGTGGTGGTAGGTAGGGGGTTCACCCCTTGGTTCTTGATGAACCAAGGCAACCAAGCCTAGCCGAACCAAACCAACCCCAGGAATAAACCAAGCCAAGATAAACCAAGGTGAACCAAGTCAAGGCCAATAAACTCTCTCTCTCTAGCAATTTAAACCAAATGAATCATGAAATAAACCAAGCCTCACCAATCCAAAATAAACCAATGAACCATTAAAACCATTTAAACTATCAATGCCAATAAAACCAAGCCAGTGCAAAATAAACCAAGATAACTAATCATGACTAAATAAAATATGGGTCCAAAACACGTATACGTACACTAAATATGTATCACGAATTTGGGACATTATAAGTCCCATTTACAAATCCCCATTTTGAATCCAATTAACCACCAAATCAACCCAAATTCGACACACAAGTAGATTACATATAGGAGAACCATATTAGGGACTTAAACCATGCTAACAACAGCATTAATTTGGTTAATTTTGATGCCAAAGTTCGAATTAGAAAACTGGAAAAACTGGGAAATATATATGATACCAGGTTTTAGGGAAAAATGCAAAAATGTAATCAAAACATATTAATCATGCAATTCACTGGTTGGTAATTATCATATCGGGTGTGCACGTATCATTTAGTGTCAAAGTGTCACACCACAACGTGACACGACGTGTCCAACACGAATAAAACCATTTTAGCACACTGGATACTACACAGCAGTGCACTGTCTTGTGCGTGTGTGCAATCGTGTCGTGCACACAACACAGACCAAACCAAGACACGTGTTCACAAACCTAGGTTCGCCAGGTGTCAGGCTACCTACGTGTCATCCTGTTTTGGGTCGACGTGTCCCCGTGTCCGAGTTATTAAACCGTATCAGTGACAAAAAAACACAGGGCACAGAACAGTACAATTCCAGTGCGTCACCGATATCTCCCAAACCTTTCCACGAAACCTAATAAAACTTTGGGGCATGATGTCAGTGCATGCCCCCTCGAGTCCACAAAGTTTTGTGTTGGATCATCACGTGTCGTGTCCGCTACAGGCCCCGAGTAGCAGGGGAACACTGTAGCGCGCGCAAGAGCGTGTGCACGCGCGTGTCCAAGCTAAGTATCCGACTCAACCCGACACTAATACTACCACATAAGAACATGGATCAATAAATAAGATTAAAACTAAATTTCCTATTTAAAAATAATGCACAAATGAGATCGAAATGCCCTTTGGGGCATTTCGTCAAACACTTAACCCTAGCTCTGATACGTGTCCAGAACGGACATGAAACCTAGGATACCCGACACAAAACCTATACTGATACTTAGGGGACTCCTAGGGCTCCCTAATGATGAAGACAAATCAAAATTTCATGGAGTGTAGAGAAAGTTACCTAAGCTTGAACTTCTCAAGAAAACCCCTCTTTCAATGGCTCTCCTCTTGATGTCCCAATCCACAAAAATCACCTCAAACTGAAATAAAACATTAACGACAGCAGGAATAGGTAGATTAGAACCTAGAAGAAAAGATTTGAATGGAAAAGGAAAAGGAATGGAATTTTAGAAATTTATTGAATAGGAACAAACCTTGTTTTTTTCCAACTTGAGTTTTCCTAAGAAGGAGGCAACCCTAGATTTTAGGAGGATATAAATATGGTGGTGATCCCAATGAGGATAGGGGTGGCCGGCCACATCTTCTTGGGATTAGGATTAGGTTGATTTTTGGGCTTTGGGCCAAGTTACATAGGCTATGTTTGATTTGATTAATAAGGACTCTAAATCATAAGCCATGACTTATGACTTTCTAATTTCTATTACTAATTAGGTTCTAATGACCAAACCAAAGATTAGGCTAGGTTAGACTAGAGTCATATACCCTAACCAAACTCATACTAACTAGGGTTAGCTCCTAGGTTGGTCTACAAGGGTCAACACTAGTCAAAGTCAACCTAGTCCAAACAATTCCAAAATAATTCCTAAAAATTCCAAAAAATTCTAATAAATTCTAATAAATTTAAATTACCCCAAAAATGACAAAAATATCCTCACACTAGAAATGTGGTAGTGACAAATCTACCCTCCATAAAAGAATTTCGTCCTCGAAATTGAAAGGCGAAATACATCTGATGAGAAGAATAGAAAGCATACCTCACGGTCCAAAAAGATAAGGGTAGCGCTCGCGTATCTCATCCTCCCGCTCCCAGGTAGACTCTTCTGGAGAATGATGCCTCCATGTGACGCGCACCAAGGGTATCACCTGGTTGCTCAGAACCTTCTCCCGTCGATCCAGAATCTCCACTGGCTGCTCTGGATAGCTGAGAGAAGGACCAACCTCAATCTCTAAATGATCGAGCATATGGCTAGGGTCAGCCACGTACCATCTCAACTATGATACATGAAATACGTTATGGATCCCCACTAGTACAGGCGGCAAGTCTAGCCTGTATGCAACGTCACCGACTCTCCCGCTGATAACGAAAGGGCCGATGAAGCGTGGGCTAAGCTTCCCGCCTCCACCGAAACGTATCGTACCACGCGTCGGAGATATCCTCAAGAAAACCTGGTCTCCGACCTAATCATCCGTAAGATCTCAATTAATGATAATAAACAAACATGATCAAAAATCACAAACAAACAAACCTAATTCTAATACTACTCTAAACTGTACCTCAAATTCCAAGGGCCTCCGGTGGCTATCGGCCCAGTGCCGATGTCGGTCCTGTGCCACGCGAAGTCTGTCCCTGATGAGCTTTACCTTTTCGGCCGCATCAACGACCATCTCTGGCCCCAGTAAAGCTCGCTCACCAACATTATCCCAGGATAAGGGTGTACGGCACCTACGCCCGTACAGAGCCTCAAAAGGTGACATCTCAATGATGGCCTGAAAACTATTATTGTAGGCAAACTCCACCAAATGAAGATGATCCTTCCAGGAACCTCCAAAGTCTAGGACGCACGTCCGCAGCATATCCTCAAGGGTCTGAATAGTCCGCTCTGACTGTCCGTCCGTCTGGGGGTGGTATGCAGTACTAAACTTGAGCTGAGTGCCCAAGCTAGTCTGCAGACTCCGCCAAAAATGGGAAGTAAAACGGCTATCCCAATCTGAGACGAAGCTGACCGGAACCCCGTGAATCCTGACTATCTGCCGCATATACAACTCCGCCAGCCTCTCTATAGACGTACCCACCTTGAATGGCAAGAAGTAGGCCGATTTGGTCAACCTGTCAACGATGACCCAAATCGCATCTTTTCCTCCTGGTGTGCGCGGCAATTCTGATACGAAGTCCATAGTGATATGCTCCCATTTCCACTCGGGAATGGGCAGCGACTGCAACAATCCACCGGGCCTCTGTCTCTCTGCCTTGACCTGCTGACAGACCAAACACCTAGCCACGAAGCGAGCCACCTCTCGCTTCATCTCTGACCACCAAACATGCTCTCTCAGATCTCGGTACATCTTGTTGGCACCTGGGTGTATAGAGTACTGAGATCTGTAGGCCTCCTGCATAACGTGCTCCCTGAGATCTCCACTGGGCACACATAACCTGGAACCGTGCCTCAACGTACCATCCTCTGCAAGAGAAAACTCGCCCTCCAGCAATCCTGCTCGAACCTGCTCTCGGAGACACCGCAGAGCAACGTCCTCAAACTGTGCCGACATGATCCTCTCCACCAAGTCTGACTGAATCTGCATCCCCCATAGCTGCATCTGCACTCCGGGCACGATCACCTCAATCCCAAGGCTCTCCAGGTCGGCAAGCAAATGCCGATCCATGGTCAAACACATGGCTGTCGGATACCTACTCAAGGCATCGGCAACCACGTTGGCCTTCTCGGGGTGATACTGAAGTAGGATGTCAAAATCCTTCATCAACTCTAGCCATCTGTGCTGTCTCATGTTCAACTCTTTCTGAGTGAACACATACTTTAAACTCTTATGATCTGTGAAGATCTCCACCCTCTCACCATACAGATAATACTTCCACAGCTTCAGAGCAAATATCACTGCTGCCAGCTCCAGGTCGTGGGTAGGGTAGTTCTTCTCATGAGGACGTAATTGCCTGGAAGCATAGGCAATCACCTTCCTATGCTGCTACAAGACGCAACCCAGCCCCTTCCCTGAAGCATCACTATAAATAGTAAAACCACCTGATCCTGAAGGCAATGTCAGAATCGGAGCTGTCGTCAGCCGTTTCTTCAACTCATCAAAAGCTGCCTGACACTCCTCTGACCAAACGAACTCAGCATCCTTCCGGGTCAACCGAGTCAACGGCTCTGCAACCCGGGAGAAATCTTGCACAAATCTCCGATAATATCCTGCCAGTCCCAGGAAACTCTTGATCTCTGCAACTAAAGTCGGCGCTTTCCATGCCTCAACTGCTACAATCTTCTTGGGGTCAACTGAGATACCATCTCCAGTCACCACATGCCCCAAGAAATCCACCCGATCCAAGAAGAACTCACACTTGGAGAGCTTCCCGTAAAGCTGCTCCTTCCTGAGAGTCTCCAGCACGATCCTCAAATGCTCCTCGTGCTCCTCCCTAGTCTTGGAATAAAATAAGATGTCGTCAATAAACACCACAACAAACTGATCCAGATACTGGTGGAATACCTTGTTCATAAGGTTCATAAACACTGCTGGTACATTGGTTAGCCCAAACGGCATAACCAAAAACTCGAACTGCCCGTACCGCGTCCTGAAAGCGGTCTTGGGAATATCCTCCCTCTTCACCTTCACCTGGTGATATCTTGACCTCAGAACAATCTTAGAAAATACCCGAGCTCTGCTCAACTGGTCAAATAGATCGTCGATCCGCGGCAGTGGGTATTTGTTCTTGATCGTGAGGTTGTTGAGTGCCCTATAGTCAATACACATGCGTACTGACCCATTCTTCTTCAGCACGAACAATACTGGTGCACCCCATGGCGACGAACTCG
This sequence comes from Iris pallida, assembly GCA_029216955.1. Taxonomy (NCBI): domain Eukaryota; kingdom Viridiplantae; phylum Streptophyta; class Magnoliopsida; order Asparagales; family Iridaceae; genus Iris; species Iris pallida. Next base: position 10,856,385 of record JANAVB010013398.1, read on the forward strand.
AGCGGATGAAGCCCTTGTCCTGTAGCTCATCCACCTGCTTCTTCAGCTCCACCAGCTCGCTGTTGTTCACCCGATAGATATACTGAGAGATGGGCTCCGCTCCTGGAACCAAGTCTATCGAGAACTCTATGTCCCTGTCTGGTGGCAGTTTCGGCAACTCCTCTGGGAAAACATCCATATACTCTGCTATCAAGGGGTGTGGAATCGTCTGCTCCTCGACCGAGACTCCACAAAAGACTCCGCTGCTCTGCTCTGCCTGTCGTCTGGAGTACTCGAACTCTGGCTCCCCCGGTGCTCTGAAGAGAACTCTACCCCCTCTGCAATTAATGCTGGCGTGGTGCCTGCTCAACCAATCCATGCCTAGTACTATATCGTAGTTCGGCAATGGCATTACGAGCAGGCTCACCTCCAACTCACGGCCTCCCAAAACTGCTCTCCGACCCTTACAAACATCACTCACGAGGATAATGCCACCCCCGGTCATGATATTATAAGTCCTAGGCAATGATTCAGCTATGATACCGTGTCTAATCGCAAAAGATACTGATATGAAGCTATGCGAAGTACCAGAATCAAATAATATAAAGGCTGGACTGGAGTCGAGTAGAATCGAACCTACAATCAGCTCTCCTATCACCTCTGTATCTCCAGCTGCCATGGCAAAGGCTTGCCCCTGCTGGCCTCTCCTGGCCTGCTGCTGGTGCTGGACGAACCTCTGCTGCTGCATCGGCAAGGCTGGTCCCCTCTGCTGGCCTGCTAGAGCTCTGACTCCACCTCCCGGAGCTACTCGTGCTATGCGGCACTCCCTCATCTGGTGGTCTGATGAACCACACACTAGGCACTGGCCCAGCCTCTTCCGGCACTCGTTGAAGACGTGCCCAGGCTTCTTGCAGTAGGCATAAGTACCACCCTGTCTCTGACCCTGCTGGTGCTATCTCGGCTGCTGCTGCTGGTGGACTGGCCTCTGCTGGATCGGCTGCGGCTGAAACTGCCTCAGCTGCTGCTGCTGAAAATGGGGCCTCTTAGCCTGGCCCCCGCTGCTGCTGCTTCCCCCAACTGGGTCTCTCCTCCTCTTGAGCCTAAGCTCAAGATCATCCTCTTCTAGCAAGGCTCCTGTCAAGATCTCCTCGAACGTAGCATCCAGGTTGCCCTTGGTCAAGGACTTGACCTCCTTGACTAGACCCTTCCGGAACCTCTGGGCCTTCACCGTCTCGTTCAAGCCCTCCACAAACCTGTCGAGGCGGCCAAACTCCCCGGCATACTCCTCCACTGAGAGACTCCCCAGGACCAGGCTCTCGAACAGCGACTCCAAGGCTCTGAGTGCTGAATCTGGGAAGAACTTCTTCTTGAAGAAGCCCTTGAACCACTCCCAAGTCTGCCCAGCTACCCCCACCCTGGGGTCTGACTGATACCAGGTGCGAGCAAGATCTCGCATCCGGCTAGCTGCAGCCTCGATCTGAAGATCTGCTGGAATCCTGGCCAAGCAGAAGATCTCCTCTATATGCTCGATCCACTCATCGGCATATAGGATCCCTTCTGTCCCCAGAAAGTCTCTGGGGCTCATCTTCTGAAACTGCTCGATCCTCGGTGTCCTCGGCTGCTGTACCACTGGTCGAGCGGCGGCTGTCGTAACGGCCAACTCCATGCCCCTGTCCTGTCGAGCCTGCTGCCTGTCCATGAACTGCTGGAAATACGTAAACATCTGCGCTGCATCCACGTATCCTGGAGGCGGCTGCTGGAAGGGATCCTCTGGAATGACCGGGTCCTGCCTCCGAGTCGATGGATGCATACCCCCTGCTGCGGCTACCGAAGTCTCAATACGAGCTGAGGTGGCAGGAGCTGCAGTCCCCTGGCCTCGCCGTACTGGCTGAGAGGTAGCAGTCCCCTCTATAGCATCCTCATGAATGACATGCTGCGATCTAGTCTCTACCATCCTGAAGATAGACAAACAAGAGTATCAATTTCTGAGAAAGAAACGAAATAACAAAGGCGGACAGTTAAAAATTCAAAGGATCAGCTGACAATAAGGATTTAGATGGCAAATAAAAGAATTTTTCCTAAAGTGATTGAGTACCTTAAAATTAATGTCCTATATCCTACTGCAGCTGTAGTGATACTCTAGTTCGAATACCACTACACTTCTAGTCTTGACCTGTATGGGCTACCACTAAAAACGTGTCACGACCCGCACCCACTGTGAGGGTACGAGAACGTAACAACGCCCAGCCTACGTCACAGTGTCGGCAGTAGAACATTGTCCTAGGTCAACAATCATCTAGCAATATATCTCTAAACAGTTTATACTCCTCGAATGGGGGTGACATAGTAGTAAAACTCAATAACAACTAAGGAAGAGATAGCACGATATAAAATAGAACTCAAGGAAATAAATAGATGAAGAGTAGTCTAAGATAATCCCAGCAATATCCAAAAGCACATGGTCTCAGATACATAATGAAAGATTATATACGACTCTTAACTCTAAAAGAAGTCTAGCTAAAACATGTCTCAAGACTGCATAAAGTAAGATAAGCCTAACTAATCTAGTCTAGGCAATCGGGGTGATATCCACAGCTACAGCTGGGTCCTCCTGAGGGTCCAGCTCGCAGGTGTCATCTAAGGCTGCCCCGTAGTAGGTATCCAGGCAAGCCTCCTCCTCGTCCTCTGTAATATTTTTAATAGGTCCAGTCAGGACAGGAGCGAGTACAGTACATCTCAACAGTTCATAGTAGGTTAGAAGATATAATCATGCAGTAAAGTAAGATACAAGTACTGAAAGAAGTGCAGTATGTAAACAGATAGAGAAAGCTGTAATAGAAATATCTACTATAAATAAAGAACTAACATGTGGCTAGTGAGTCAGAGTACAATATAGACATGTAAATGGCATAGGAGATTCTGATAAGACACTATGGAAGAGATTCTGATAAGATACTACTTGGGTATTATTCACATGTCTACTTCTACTCTCCCGTATCCCCAATCAATACACAAGGATCCAACCAGGTTATGTTATGATATTATGTAAGGCCCCCGAAGGGTGATAAGCCCCCGAAGGGTGGTAAGCCTCCGAAAGGTGATAAGCCCCCAAAAGGGTGATACATAGTAGACCCATAAATGGAATAAGGATTCCAGGAAGACTCTGTGATCATAAGAGTATATGTCACAAGTGATCGAAGAACTAATGAAGCATAGTGATACGCTATGTAAGTGAAATGCACAGAACATAGAGTACCCGATGCTCCCTAAGGATAACATCTCAAGAAGGGATCCATATAGTACCAATCCGTATGACTAATGTGACAGTACAAGTAAAGTAATCTACTACAGGAAATAGTTCTAAGCAGGATATGAAATGATCAGAGAATGTACTCGCCTGGTATCTGAGTGTCCAATATGAAAGTACTGTCCGAGGAGTGGTGTCTGGCTCCTAATCAGAACAACACAAGTCACAACAATTGCAAAATGGTAAAATAAAGTCCTACTATGCATTCTACATGATTCTAGGTCAAACTAGGCCAAAGTCAACTTCTGGTCAACTCTGGTCAACCCTAGAAGTCAAACTAGGTCAACCAAGTCTAGACTAGGTCAAACTAGTCTATACTAGTCCACATAAGTCTATACTAGGTCACATCAACCTATACTAGCTAGCACACAACACTACTAGGCTATCTAGACCAAAAACACAAGTTATAAGGCAAACCTACCTAATACCCATACATGCACAAACATGGGTTGTAGGGCAATTAATAGGAAACATCACATTATTCATTTACATATATATATAGCTCAACAAATATATATATAGGTAAGCATCACATATATTATATATGCCTACATACTAGACATTTAAACCTACATATATGAAGATTAGGGAATTTATATATAGAGAGAGAGAGAGGACAGTGTGTGTGAGTGTTAGAATGATAGGGTGTGAAAGAAAAATCTGAAATCAATGTGTATGACCATGTGCAGTGCTTAGGTGAGGGGGAGTGTTCAGTTGTGTGCAAGAATAAAACTGTGAAGAGAGAGTGAGCCAAAGACTGTGTGTGTGTGGGTGTGTAATAAAAACAGTGTGTGAGTGGTGAGATCATGCAAACAATGTGTGTGTGCCTCACAGAAAAGAAAATGAAGGGGATACCAATTCTTTCCTTCACAACAGTTCTCAGTGTAGCATAGGATTTAAACTAATGTGTGTATATATGAAAAGTGTTCAGCCAAAATAGGGAAAGGAACCCCATTCCTGTCAACAATTCAGTCCCATTTACAAATCCCCATTTTGAATCCAATTAACCACCAAATCAACCCAAATTCGACACACAAGTAGATTACATATAGGAGAACCATATTAGGGACTTAAACCATGCTAACAACAGTATTAATTTAGTTAATTTTGATGCCAAAGTTCGAATTAGAAAATTGGAAAAACTGGGAAATGTATATGATACCAGGTTTTAGGGAAAAATACAAAAATGTAATCAAAACATGTTAATCATGCAATTCACTGGTTGGTAATTATCATATAGGGTGTGCACGTGTCATTTAGTGTCAAAGTGTCACACCACAACATGACACGACGTGTCAAACACGAATAAAACCATTTCAGCATACTGGACACTGCACAGCAGTACACTGTCTCCTGCGTGTGTGCACGCGTGTCGTGCACACAATACAGACCAAACCAAGACACATGTTCACAAACCTAGGTTCTCCAGGTGTCAGGCTACCTACGTGTCATCCTGTTTTGCGTCGACGTGTCCCCGTGTCCGAGTTATTAAACCGTATCAGTAACAAAAAAATACAGTGCACAAAACAGTGCAATTCCAGTGCGTGACCGATATCTCCCAAACCTTTCCACGAAACCCAATAAAACTTTGGGGGCATGATGTCAATGCATGCCCCCTCGAGTCCACAAAGTTTCGTGTCGGATCATCACGTGTCGTGTCCGCTACAGGCCCCGAGTAGCAAGGAAATACTGTAGCGCACGCGCGAGCGTGTGCACGCGCGTGTCCAAGCCAAGAATCTGACTCAACCCGACACTAATACTACCACATAAGAACAGGGATCAATAAACAAGATTAAAACTAAATTTCCTATTTAAAAATAATACACAAACGAGATCGAAATGCCCTTTGGGGCATTTCGTCAAACACTTAACCCTAGCTCTGATACGTGTCCAGAACGGACACGAAACCTAGGATACCCGACACAAAACCTATACTGGTACTTAGGGGACTCCTAGGGCTCCCTAATGATGAAGACAAATCAAAATTTCATGGAGTGTAGAGAAAGTTACCTAAGCTTGAACTTCTCAAGAAAACCCCTCTTTCAATGGCTCTCCTCTTGATGTCCCAATCCACAAAAATCATCTCAAACTGAAATAAAACATTAATGACAGCAGGAATAGGTATATTAGAACCTAAAGGAAAAGATTTGAATGGAAAAGGAAGAGGAATGGAATTTTAGGAATTTATTGAATAGGAACAAACCTTATTTTTTTTTCCAACTTGAGCTTTCCTAAGAAGGAGGCAACCCTAGATTTTAGGAGGATATAAATATGGTGGTGATCCCAATGAGGATAGGGGTGGCCGGCCACATCTTCTTGGGATTAGGGTTAGGTTGATTTTTGGGCTTTGGGCCAAGTTACATAGGCTATGTTTGATTTGATTAATAAGGACTCTAAATCATAAGCCATGACTTATGACTTTCTAATTTCTATTACTAATTAGATTCTAATGACCAAACCAAAGATTAGGCTAGGTTAGACTAGAGTCATATACCCTAACCAAACTCATACTAACTAGGGTTAGCTCCTAGGTTGGTCTACAAGGGTCAACACTAGTCAAAGTCAACCTAGTCCAAACAATTCCAAAATAATTCCTAAAAATTCCCAAAAATTCTAATAAATTCTAATAAATTTAAATTACCCCAAAAATGACAAAAATACCCTCACACTAGAAATGTGGTAGTGACATCAACCCCAGACTCCTACTTTACGTCTGTAAGTGTGTGTCACCGTCTGCCAGCATCCGGTAGTTCGCTTAGACAGGAGGATACAAAATTTGACTGGCACACAGTTCAAGATTCCCGCCAACTACCAACACTATCCATCATCGACGGTGTTTTGATTGGGATTCAAACCCAATCGTATCATCGAGGCTACGACAGTAAAACCAGCCAGTTGTAAGCCTTATCGATGGGTGCAGACAACCAGTTGGGTCTGAGGACAGAAAAATTCCTCCATGTAATATGCTGAAACATGTCGAATAAGACATGTTATGATGTTCTTCCAAGCTCCATCTGAGCTGCAGTCATCCAAGGAGTATCCTAAAAATATGACAAGTTCAAAGGAAGTTAGACGCATGAAGTTAGTGGCACCACATAACAGCAAAACGCGCATAGGAATTTGTTAGTTAAAAATTTCATGCACCTGAGAATTGCATAACAGCAGTATTCTCCAACAACACAATGTTGACAGTCTTGCTCACGTGTGCAGTGCATTTTTTCTTTTTATAGTACATCTTTCTATAAGTGTAACTATGTGCTCTGAAGACTTGTGTTCAAAACATGATCAAACTAAAAAATCGTTGCTATAAGACTCCGTGTGAAAATGAGCGAATGGTGAGGAAAAGAAGAAGCATACTTCAGAAAAGTTTATCTTTTGAGGATCGATCTTTTTTTTGACTCCTAGCATAACCAAAGAGCAGTATTCTCAGCAAGGTGATGCTTGGTCCCCTTACAAGTTTGCACAAGTCTGCTAGAGTGTTAATCAACAAATGCATGATCAAAAGTGATGATGACAAGTTTTGTCATAGTCATGTCCTATTTATAGGGACAAAGACTCATTATGCGGCAAGGTACTATGCGACCTGATTCTGGACGAAGAAATCAACTCAGCATTAACTGTCGCTTGATTTTGTTCCTGAAATCGTAGATGACAGTTGACTTAGCCTCGATCCAAGCAATTTCTAGAAATGGCCGCCACAAATTTCAAAGACAGTTCAGATATTAAAGGATCCAGTCAAAGCATATGATAGCGCAGTAGGTGATCTGATGCGTCTAAAGGTTTATGTGGTAGAATCCTCTCTCTCTCATGCTTCTTGTTCAAAGTATTTCAAAACTTGTTCAAGTTTTATAACTTTGAAGGAGGTCTTGTAGAAGCATGAAAAATAGTAAAAGAGGTGCATAGATGTCATGCGCCTAAAAAATATAAAGTTCCTAAGTCAGAAGCTGTTAGTTAAAGACTTAGAATTTCTAAAAGACACTTTCTCCAAAGATGGGCTAGAGAGACGCATGGTTCATTCAGACGCAGGATGTGTTTCTGTCTCTTGTATGAAGAGATAGACCTCGGACAGTGTGCATACTCAGACTATGAGAAAGATTCAGTGATTTTGTTATCCCCATTATTATACTTTGCCAACTGTGAAAGAAGCAGTTGTATGCATCTACTTCCAGAACAGTGTTTTACAGTATACAATTAAAAACCTATGCGTTCAAGTGTTGACCGACTCATAGTTACTCAAAGAAAAGTTATAACTTGCAGTAAGCAACCAAATGCTATATGTCTAACAACATTTGACGCATGGACGATCCATGCTAAACAGATCGTGTGCTGAAATGGCAGTATTTTATGCAGAATATCTCAAAATACGTGCTGAGCTATACGTGATTCTCGAGCACGTTCACTCTCCACTAACCCCTAAGGCTCATGCGCTTACTATTTCATGCGTCTCTGAGGCAGAAGACAATGTATTTTCTGCACATACGCACACGGCTATTCCAGTGAAGAAAAGCTATAAATAGAGGACAGTTCCTACCTCGCAAGAGACACACATGACACAGGCATAAGAAGAGACGACGTATACTGCTTCTTTGCTAAGAACTTTCAGAGAGAGAGAGAGCTTTCAGTGATAAAGTTCTCCTTACAATCGAGAGTTCATCAACCACCAAGCTTCAACAAATGCTGCATCAGATCGTCAATAGAGTAAATAAGTCGAAGTAGACTTAATTTCCATCGTTTCAATCTACATATTCTATTGTACTCAGAATTCTTGTTTAAGATTCTTGTTGTACTTCTTTATAATAATACAAAAGATCCTACATTTTTTGGACTCTTTTTGTGTGGAAACAGTGAGATCATCGGCGATTGGTTCTCGTCATCTCATATTCGATAATCTTTTTTAATCTATTTATATTAGGTTGAGTAGTTGTGGTAATCTGTTTGGCTCGGATGGAGAAGTTTGTAGATGTATAATTTCTATTTCATTAGTGAAGACTTTTTCAGGATTGGCTTTCGATCGTCTCATGGTTTTTCTCGTCTGAATTTTTTACGTAAATATTGATGTATTTGTGTTGTGCTTTCTGTGTAATTTTGGCTATTTGATTTTGTGTGACTTTTCTTCAATCCTCGCTAGATCCTATCGATTTGGGGAAACGGTTTCTCATTTCGTCCCAACAAGGATATCACTAATTTTTTGGTGCAACATTATTTAGCTAAAAATGTCATTCTTTATGGATAAAAAAGTTATTTAGTTACCCACTAAATCAAAATTTCATACTACTCTAAAATTGTCGTAATATCCTCCTCATCCTCCTCTCTCTCTCTCTCTCTCTCTCTCTCTCTCTCTCTCTCTCTCTATCTCTCTTCTTTCTTCTTTCTGACTGAAAATCTCTTTCCCTCTATCTCTCTCTCTATATATCTTCTTTCTGACTGAAAATTGCACATGCAATGCGTGGTTGTTTAGAATTAGGAATTCTATTTGGTTATAATGGGATAATGGATATCTTACTACTTATCCTAACGAACAAACTTTATTATGTTTAGGAAGAGTTGAGTGTCTAAAATTATGGTTTCAATTTGGTAAGTATAGATCATATGGCTTATGTTTAGGGTTTAATCTCGCATACTTTCTTGGAACTTTGTCTTATGTAATCTTTGGACTTGAAGGTGGAGGTTGTGAAGTCATAGTCCTTATACAACTTTGTTGTAGTAGTGATAACGACTCAAGTGGTATCATAACTTCAGTTGTAGACACAGGGAACCTCCTTTTATATTTTGACATATAAAAGTTCAAGATTTTTTTGGTATAACAGGACCTTCTCGAATTCATGTTGGGAAAACTTACGAATCCAGAGTAATGAAGGAGAGCAAAAAACTTAAGAATCCAGAGTAATGGAGAGTGGGAGGAGTTGGATAACAGACAATTAGTATCATTATGCAGTGTTTAGCCGATAACATGATATTTATATTCTGTTTGGGAACTTTTATAGGAGGAAAAGTAAAATTTGAGAGAAAAGAAAATGGAGGAGAGTAAATGAATGTAAAGTTAATTTTTCCTTCCTTTATTTGGACAGACAAAAAGTAGGAGAAGAAAAAGTTTAAAAATAAATTTTTGTTTGTTTACGAATAGAGATATTTACTATTTAGTCCTTAGTATTCTTTACTTTTTTTAGGGAGTGGGATAAATTTTACCAAAATCCTCTCATATTTTTCCATTTTTCTTCCAGTTTCAAGAAATTCTTTTTAGTGGGACTCGGTCTTCTCCTCAAATTCTCCTTCCTCATTTTTCCTCCCCCTCCCCAACAATATTACTTTTGAATTTTCCTCTCTTTTTTATTCCTCTCATCTAGACCTGTCAATCGGGTCGGGCCGAACGTGTCACGACCCGCACCCTGAAGAGGGGCACGAGCACGTGGTTACGTCCAGCCTACGCCGCAGTATCGGCGGCAGAACGCTGTATATAGGGTCTCTAAATACTACGAGTAAAACAGATAAATGTACCTGTACAGTATATACTCTCCGAATGGAGGTGACATAGCAATACAGTCTCAATCACATATATCAAACTAAGGTAGATAGCACGGAAAGGAAAATACGATAGATAAAGCAGAAAATGAGTCCAAGATCCACAAGTCATAGCTAAACACAAACATCCAGAATCTCAGAAAAAATATGTAATAGATACTACAACTGAAAGTGCTAGCTGGCTCGCAGGCCAGGCAAACCTAACTAGCTATACTACTCAGGGTGAGCAAAGTCTAGTGGCTCTACCAACAAGCCACAGTCTAAGTCTACTCCGTCAGACTCAACCCCATAGTAAGTCGGGCAATCAGTCTCAGAATCACCTATAATATGTCAACGGTATCCTGTCAGGAAAATGAGCAAGTACAAACACCAACAGCAGTTCCATATGAATTGACAAATTCTATAAGAGACAGTGTAATGAAATACAAGACAAAATCAACTGGAAATACATATCATGATGTGAGTACTGAAAAGGACGACGATATGAATGTATATTGGGCGACTTGAGAACTATTCGGAAGCCGAGTTACAACCCCTAAACCAAATAAGGACCGGGGCTGTAACCCTTCTCCCGAACAGAACTTAGTCACCAAGATAATAAATATAAAAGGTGCCTTGAATTATTAGTGTGTTATGTGATCGGCTTGGGAAAAATATGCTCAGGCTTTCCATCCGACCGGCTATGAACCTTGTATACAATAGAATGATAAGGCCAGTCACCATGGAAAGCTATGAACCGTATAGGGTAAGGCTTTACCCGTCGTGAGGCGAGGGTATAGCTATGAACCATATGTACCATAGAACCATGTGGGAATTTGATCACACAACCACTAATAACTCCCCCATCCCCGAATAGTACAATGGATCTGGACATGACACGTTATGATACGGAATTCCATAAGAGGGTAGCAAGTCCCCTTTTGAAATCGATGTCTATACGAATACACTAAAATAAGACAGAATATGGACCAATATACCATGTAACTCTAAGAATAAAATCCCATGTCATGATCCAACATATACTAGTCCGTGAACTGTCGTGACTGGAAATCGAGTATAACTGTAATGCCTGTGGTTCGTATTACGTATTTCTGGAATACGTGTACGTATTTATTCTTGTATTGCATGATTTCCTTGCTTAATTCCTTCTTGGCTTGGCTTGGTTATTTTCCTTGGGTTGGTTCGGCCTGGCTTAGTTTTGCTTGGGTTCATGATGAACCCATGGATGAACCCCCTACCTACCACCACCATTCATATTTATTACCCCCTTCTCCTCTCTCTCTCTTCATTTATCATCTTCTTCTTCCCCATTTACTTTCTTCACCTACCAGAGAGAGAAGAGAGAGGTCTAGGCAAGTACAACTTGCTTCATGGAGGAACTCTGATTTTATTACTTTATTCTCTTTCTTACAGCATTTTGACTCACTTTAGTTCTTGGCATTTCCATTTTTCTTGGCTAGATTCTTGTAGATCTAAGTTTGCATTATTTTCGGATTTCTTGGATTTTGATCTACTAAATCTTGTTATTTTTGAGTTTTGATGGTTCCATGTTGTAGAGAATTTCGTTCTACCCCATTTTGGCCTATAGAAGTTCGGATTTGGGCTCCGGATGAAAGTTTTATGAAGCTTGGAAGGCATGGGTTCCTAGTGTTCTTCTCCTCGGAATTTTGGAGAAGAAGAACAGTTCCCTGGCGCATGGCTGTACTTGACTGCATGAGTATTCATGCGGTAAGTCGCCATTAGCCGCATGAGACCCTTGTACTTCTAAACCGCATGGAACTTAGTCCCAGCCGTATGAGGCTGAGTCTCATACTCAGCCGCATGGGCTCATTTCCCATCAGCTGCATGAGTCTACATGGACTTAGTCGCAGGGCTGGGAACGAACTCTTCTCGAGCCGCATATGCAACTGTTTCTCCCTCCAGCCGCATAAGCCATCGCATTGACCCAGCCTCATGCGCCCTCACTTCTTTCGGGCCGCATGGGTTTTGCTATGTGAGCCGCATGGACCTGAGTTTGCCATCAGCCGCATGAAGAACCCTTTCTAATTCGAGCCGCATATGCGCTCACCTCCCTGAACCGCATAAACTCAAGCACTTGCCAGCCGTATTGGCCCTGATCCCCGAGCCGCATGAGAACCCTAGACCCTGGCCGCATGGACTTCTGAGTCCGGGCCGCATGATCCCGATTAATTCCAGCCGCATGCACCTTTACATTTCCAGCCGCTGGCGCCCTTGTACTTCCAACCGCATGCTCCCCCTCCTTTCCTGGCCGCATATGACTGAACCGCATGACTTTCTCATGGTCCTGTGTACTGTTATTTATCATTATTTGCCCATGTTTTGCAACTCCTTTATTAGATATTTTACGTCCATTTTATATCCTTACGCCTTTTGTCATGAACTTGATTTTACTTATATGTTTGGAATTGATAATGGAGCACGACCTGACAGTGACCCGTAGTGGTGCACTCCTGACATGACTAACATGACCTGATAGTGGCCCGTCGTGGCGCACTCCTGACAAGTACACTTGACATGATAAACCTGACATGATATATCTGATAAGATGTTGCGACGGCTACCTGACATGACATGACCTGTATAGTAACATGGACACCGTGGGCGATTGTGCTTGTACAAATAAACCAGTCCTGTCTTGCATCATGTCTAGGGAGGGACTCCTAAGTACCACGGTCAGGAGTACCTATTGAAATAAACTAAGGACTAATAACTAGATTAATAAATTAGTCATAAAGAGATTTTCCCAGCTACAGGCAATCCCGTTACCTGGGCGCGCCTGGGATCTGTAGCCTGCCGTCGAGTAGGGCACATTTCCAGCACACTGTCATGTGTTGCACCCTTCAAGCTACCTAAGGGTACATGCGTTTCCTGGACGATGTACCCACCTGAATTCAACCCCTAATTTCGACCTGGGTAACCTGGATGGTCTGCAGGGCTTGTGGCTGTGGAGTAATCTCATTGCATCTTGATAGTAACTAGGCTTGTGACAACCCTAGTTAGTTAAAGTATCAAGCCGTAATTCTTGCTTGGCCGTGAAATGATTGGATGGAGTCTAACCAGTCTAGTCTTGTCCTGATCCTGCTCCAGATTGCTATATGACCTGAATGCTTGTATTTATTTTACCGATAAATGGTGAGAATTCCAAGTTCTGTTCAGACAAAGGGTTACAACCCCGGTCCTTGTTTGGTTTACGGGTTGTAACCTGATTATCTGAATAGTTCCATGGTTATCTCGTCGTAAATCATCCTGATGTATTTTCTTTATTTCCAGTTCTTATTTTTATTTATACTCTTGTGCTGATTGCTGGTTTTAGTTCCTAAGTGAAGCTTCCTTTGTGGCACTTGCTCTTTCTGGGGTCTGACCCAGCTGGTTTTGTGTGGCCAGATTTCGGAGCAGCTCCAGAGGATCTACCGACCTTCCAGCCAGATGGTGGCCACTAGACGGAACCCTGGCAACGAGTGGATTATTTTTGGCTCTCCCACTCTATTGTAAAAATATTCTTTTGAGGCATTTAGCCGACGAGCACCTGTTTAGCTCGATTGTACTTACTTACTGTCTGCCTACGGGCTGTAACATGATTGACAGATCCTAGGGTTGATCATGTATGACTAAACTCTCGCTAGTCCTCACATTTTGTAACGACTAGCTTCATGATCAGCTGAATATGTAATATTTGGGACGTCTTATTATTATATATTTAATGATCATACATCTTGTAATATTTACTTACTTGCTTGTGATTGAGACACTAGACTTGTTCATGACCATAGGAGACTGTTGGCTTGTAGTTAAACCCTCATGTATCTAGACAGCCGTGACCGTATAGCGAGATGGAATCCATTTCAATATACGTAGCTGGCTATGTCTGCCCCCGCTCTCCAGTATTCTGGTTCTGGGGCGTGACATGGTTTAAGTGGTAACCCATGCAGGTCTTGTAAATCAAGATATGTGAGGGTTTACCGGATAGATGTCTCAATCAGTATTCGTCCTTGATCTCTGTTCGTATCTTCTGAATCCCTGGATTCTTGTCCTGATCATGTGCTTGTATCGTTGATCTGTCCTGGTCCTTCCTTATTGTTCCCTATGTCGTCTTCTTCAGCGGCATTGTTCGTGGTCCTACCGATCAGCAAGGCGGAGCACCTCCCGCGGACCAGCAACAACCCGGAGATCAAGTCCAGCACTCCGGAGTAGCCTCCAGAGTCGAGCCTATTGGAGAAGAGCCCCCAGTTCAGCCAGTTCAGCCTGTCGAACCTGATGATGGCACATTAGTAAGACTCGTCAGGACCTTGATAGCTTCTCAAGATTGTCGTGGAGATGCCTTGCAACAGGCAGTGACGGATGCTTTGACCAGATGAGGTCATCAGGGTAACAGCGCAGCCAAGAGCTTCAAGCGCTTGAACCCTCCATTCTTCGACGGTAGTGAAGATGCTATTGCGGCAGATGCATGGCTTCAGGACACAGAGGTGGTTCTGGAAGCAGCCAGGACTCCAGAGAACGAGAAGGTAGCCGTGGTGCGCCTGCAATTGTTAGATCTTACCCGCAGTTGGTGGGCAGCTCAGACCGTTGGATTAGCAGTACCTATTGCTTGGGCGGTGTTCAGAGAGAGATTCCAGACCAAGTATTTCGATGCCGTGGCTCGGTATGATCTACAGACGAGGTTTACCAATCTGAAGCAAGGAGGCAGGACGGTCGATGGATATGCGGTCGAGTTTTCGAGACTCAGTCGGTTTGCTCCCACCTTGGTGGCAACCGAGTATGATAGAGCCCAGCGATTCCAGCAGGGGCTTCACCTGGAGATCTTATTGGCAGTAGAGCAGTTTGAGCATCAGACTTTTGATGCAGTCTTGAGAGCAGTCCGGAGGCACGAGTATACCTCCCAGAGGATTGTGGATAGGACCGGAGGTCGGAAGAGATCTCACGGCCAGATGAATCAGTCTTCAGCCCCAGCCCTGGCAGCCAGGGCTTTGACTATTGGAGCTCCGAGGCGAGCGGCCTCTGTAACGTCGGTTCAGCATTCCACCCCGATGTACCCTCAGCAGCAGCAGAAGCAGAAGCAGTCTTCCGCAGTGGGATGTTCTCATTGTGGGAAGCCAGGCCATGTGGTGGCAGAGTGTCGCAGGGCACAGGGATTGTGTCTGGTTTGTGGAGCAGTAGACCACAGGGTTGGATCCTGCCCGAATAGGGGTGGTTCATCATCGTCCAACCTTTCTAGCTCTTCGGTGAGAGGACCAGCTCCGGTCCAGCAGCAGCAGCAGTACCCATTGTCGAGGCCCTTGCCGCCTCAGTCCCAGATGTTCCAGCAGCAGAACCCCCAGCAGCATGTTCAAGCCCAAGCCTTGAGTCAGAGCAGGCAGCAAGGATTTCAGCAGAGGGGACCAGCGCCCCGAGGGCATGGTCATGCTATGGTGATGACCGCAGAGGAAGGATTGGCACCAGGAGAGGTAGTGGCAGGTACTATTCTCGTCAATTCCTTTCCAGCTTCAGCTTTATTTGATTCTGGTGCATCGCATTCTTTTATGTCTGCACGATTCGCGACACGGGTAGGATTGGAGCCCGAGTCATTATCAGTAAGGCTCAATATACTTACTGGTAACGGACTTGTGGGAGTAGATAGAGTGTTTTTCTCGTGTCGAATCGTAGTTAGCGGTAGAGAATTCCCCGCTAGATTGATAGAGTTCCCGATGGCCGATTATGATGTGGTCCTAGGGATGGATTGGTTGAGGAACCAGTATGCTAGAATAGACTGCCACATTGGCAGGGTTGTTTTTAGCATTCCAGGCGAGCCAGAGTTTTCCTTTTCCCGAGGCGCAGTTGAGCCTTCTCCTCCGATATTACGGATGGCAGTAGCAGCAGTTCAGTTGCCCAGGATAGTGGATGAGTTCCCAGATGTTTTTCCAGAAGAGCTTCCAGGGATGCCGCCAGAGCGGGAGATCGAGTTTGCTATTGACTTGATTCTCGGGACAGCCCCAGTGTTAGAGAGAGTCTACAGGATGGCGCCGTCAGAGTTGGAGATATTGTACAAGATGATTGAAGAACTTCGAGCCAAGGGATTCATTCGTGCTAGTGGATCGCCTTGGGGAGCCCCGATGCTTCTTGTGAAAAAGAAGGATGGTACGTCCAGGTTATGTGTTGATTATCGTACCTTGAACTCAGTGACAATCAAGAACAGATATCCTCTTCCGAGGATAGATGACTTGTTTGATCAACTCAAGGGGGCTTCAGTATTCTCGAAGATTGACTTGCGGTCAAGATACCATCAGATCAGAGTCAGAGAGCAGGACATCCCGAAGACTGCTTTCAGATCTAGGTATGGGCATTGGGAGTTCCTTGTGATGCCCTTTGGAGCAACCAATGCGCCGGTGGTATTTATGGACCTCATGAATCACATCTTCATGCCATACTTGGATCAGTTTGTGATTGTGTTCTTGGATGACATCCTGGTCTATAGCAAGAGTGATGCGGAGCATGAGCAGCATCTCCGTGTGGTTCTTCAGATTCTCAGGGAGCACCAGTTATATGCCAAGTTCAGTAAATGCGAGTTCTGGCTCGATCGCATTTCGTACTTGGGTCATATCATCACCAGAGGAGGAGTAGAAGTGGATCCCCAGAAGATTGTGGCTATTGAGTCATGGCCAGTGCCCAGCACAGTTGTAGAGGTTCGTAGTTTTCTTGGATTGGCCGGCTATTACTGGCGGTTTGTTTCGGATTTTGCTCGGATATCAGCGCCATTGACCCAGTTGACCCGCAAGGATGCACAGTTTGCTTGGACAGTGGAGTGTCAGAGTTCTTTTGAGCAGTTGAAGCGAGGCCTGATAATGGCACCCATTCTCACGCTTCCAGATAGGACCGGAAGATTCTCAGTGTATTGTGATGCTTCGGGCAGGGGTTTAGGATGTGTTCTGATGCAGCATGGGAAGGTAATAGCTTATGCGTCACGACAACTTCGTGATCATGAGAGGAATTACCCAACCCATGACTTGGAGCTGGCAGCGGTAGTGTTTGCACTTAAGTTGTGGAGGCACTATTTGTATGGAGATAGGGTAGAGATTTTCACCGACCACAAGAGCCTGAAGTATGTTTTCACCCAGAAGGATCTTAACATGCGTCAGAGAAGGTGGCTGGAGCTTCTTGTGGATTATGATGTCAACTTGCAGTATCATCCTGGGAAGGCCAACGTCGTAGCAGATGCATTGAGCAGGAGAGCAGGAGTTTATTTCCTAACAGCGCAACCAGAGCTGTTAGCAGATCTTCAGAAGATGGGTATTGAAGTTGTTCTCCCTTCCAGTGTAGCATTGATGGCCAGCATGCAAGTTCAGTCTACTATAGTCGAGAGGATCCGAATGGCACAGTCAGCAGATTCCAAGCTTCAGCGACTCAGTGCAGAGTGTGAGGCAAGACAAAGACTAGAGTTGTGCATTCATGAGGATGGTACACTTCGACATGGTAAGCGTCTTTGTGTGCCCAGTGGAGAAATCAGACAGGAGATCATGGCAGAGGCACACAGTTCACAGTATTCCATCCATCCTGGCAGTACGAAGATGTACCGTGATATCCGTCAGCACTTCTGGTGGAATGGCATGAAGCGGAAGATAGCTCGGTTTGTCTCTCGGTGTTTGGTTTGCCAACAAGTTAAAGCTGAACATCAGAGACCGACTGGACTTCTTCAGCCTTTGCCGATTCCAGAATGGAAGTGGGAGCATGTGACCATGGATTTCGTGACCGGATTACCTAGATCCCCAGCTGGTAGAGATGCTATCTGGGTTATAGTTGATCGACTCACGAAGGTAGCTCACTTTTTTCCATTCAGAGTTGGTCAGTCGACGGCTCAGCTAGCAGAGATGTACCTCAGGCAGATTGTCAGATTGTACGGTGTGCCAGTCAGTATCACCTCGGACCGAGATTCCAGATTTACGTCGTACTTTTGGCGTAGCCTGCAGGAGAGTTTGGGAACTCGTCTCCAGTTCAGTTCAGCTTATCACCCGCAGACAGATGGCCAGTCGGAGCGCACGATCCAGACTCTTGAAGATATGTTGAGATCATGCACACTTGACTTCGGTCGTTCATGGGAAGATCACTTGCACCTAGTAGAATTCTCGTACAACAACAGTTTCCAGGCCAGTATCCAGATGGCACCGTTCGAGGCACTATATGGTAGGAAGTACAGATCCCCGCTAGCCTGGGATGATGTTGGAGAGAGACAGATGCTTGGTCCAGAAATGATCGCTCAGACAGTTGAAGTGGTCAGAAGGGTCAGAGATCATCTTCGAGTTGCCCAAGATCGCCAGCGCCATTGGGCCGATTCTCATCGGCGCCCTCTCGAGTTTTCGGTCGGTGACCATGTATTCCTAAGGATTTCGCCTAACCGTGGCGTCATTCGTTTCGGCGTACGGGAAAAGCTTAGTCCTAGGTATATAGGGCCATTTGACATTCTGGAGCGAGTAGGAGATGTGTCATATCGTCTCGCTCTTCCGCCGTCGCTAAGCGAGGTGCATGACGTATTCCATGTATCCCAATTACGACGGTATATCCCGGACCCGAGCCACATCCTGGATCATTCGAAATTGGTTGTGGGTACCAACCTTTCGTATGAGGAGAGGCCCGTGTCTATATTGGACCGGAGAGAGAAGATCCTCAAGAATAAGACTATCAAGTTAGTCCGAGTTGCTTGGGGTCATCACTCTTTGGGTGAGTCAACATGGGAGCGTGAGGATGATATCCGATCGCGATATCCCGACTTGTTTGACTCGTGAGGTATAATGTCTTTCTTATGCCTCATACCTTCGATTCCTTGCTTGCATGATTGATTGCCTGCCTAGTTATAGCTTGCATGTGATTAATGTAGCTTGTCATTGCTCCTCTAGCCTCTTGATTAAATTCCGAGGACGGAATTCTTGTAAGGTGGGTAGAGTTGTAATGCCTGTGATTCGTATTACGTATTTCTGGAATACGTGTACGTATTTATTCTTGTATTGCATGATTTTCTTGCTTAATTCCTTCTTGGCTTGGCTTGGTTATTTTTCTTGGGTTGGTTCGGCCTGGCTTGGTTTTGCTTGGATTCATGATGAACCCATGGATGAACCCCCTACCTACCACCACCATTCATATTTATTACCCCCTTCTCCTCTCTCTCTCTCTTCATTTATCATCTTCTTCTTCCCCATTTACTTCCTTCACCTACCAGAAAGAGAAGAGAGAGGTCTAGGCAAGTGCAACTTGCTTCATGGAGGAACTCTGATTTTATTACTTCATTCTCTTTCTTACAGTATTTTGACTCACTTTAGTTCTTGGCATTTCTATTTTTCTTGGCTAGATTCTTGTAGATCTAAGTTTGTATTATTTTCGGATTTCTTGGGTTTTGATCTACTAAATCTTGTTATTTTCGAGTTTTGATGGTTCCATGTTGTAGAAAATTTCGTTCTACCCCATTTTGACCTATGGAAGTTCGGATTTGGGCTCCGGATGAAAGTTTTATGAAGCTTGGAAGGCATGGGTTCCTAGTGTTCTTCTTCTCAGAATTTTGGAGAAGAAGAACAGTTCCCTGGCGCATGGCTGTACTTGACCGTATGAGTATTCATGCGGCAAGTCGCCATCAGCCGCATAAGACCCTTGTACTTCTAAATCGCATGGAACTTAGTCCCAGCCGCATGAGGCTGAGTCTCATACTCAGCCGCATGGGCTCATTTCCCATCAGCTGCATGAGTCTACATGGACTTAGTCGCAGGGCTGGGAACGAACTCTTCTCGAGCCGCATATGCAATTGTTTCTCCCCCCAGCCGCATAAGCCATCGTATTGACCCAGCCTCATGCGCCCTCACTTCTTCTGGGCCGTATGGGTTTTGCTATGTGAGCCGCATGGACTTGAGTTTGCCATCAGCCGCATGAAGAATCCTTTCTAATTCGAGCCGCAAATGCGCTCACCTCCCTGAACCGCATAAACTCAAGCACTTGCCAGCCGTATTGGCCCTGATCCCCGAGCCGCATGAGAACCCTAGACCCTGGCCGCATGGACTTCTGAGCCCGGGCCGCATGATCCCGATTAATTCCAGCCGCATGCGCCTTTACATTTCCAGCCGCTGGCGCCCTTGTACTTCCAGCCGCATGCGCCCCCTCCTTTCCTGGCCGCATATGACTGAACCGCATGACTTTCTCATGGTCCTGTGTACTGTTATTTATCATTATTTGCCCATGTTTCGCAACTCCTTTATTAGATATTTTACGTCCATTTTATATCCTTACACCTTTTGTCATGAACTTGATTTTACTTATATGTTTGGAATTGATAATGGAGCACGACCTGACAGTGACCCGTAGTGGTGCACTCCTGACATGACTAACATGACCTGATAGTGGCCCGTCGTGGCGCACTCCTGACAAGTACACTTGACATGATAAACCTGACATGATATATCTGATAAGCTGTTACGACAGCTACCTGACATGACATGACCTGTATAATAACATAGACACCGTGGGGGATTGTGCTTGTACAAATAAACCAGTCCTGTCTTGCATCATGTCTAGGGAGGGACTCCTGAGTACCACGGTCAGGAGTACCTATTGAAATGAACTAAGGACTAATAACAAGATTAATAAATTAGTCATGAAGAGATTTCTCCAGCTACAGGCAATCCCGTTACCTGGGCGCGCCTGGGATCTGTAGCCTGCCGTCGAGTAGGGCACATTTCCAGCACACTGTCATATGTTGCACCCTTCAAGCTACCTAAGGGTACATGCGTTTCCTGGACGATGTACCCACCTGAATTTAACCCCTAATTTCGACCTGGGTAACCTGGATGGTCTGCAGGGCTTGTGGCTGTGGAGTAATCTCATTGCATCTTGATAATAACTAGGCTTGTGACAACCCTAGTTAGTTAAAGTATCAAGCCGTAATTCTTGCTTGGCCGTGAAATGATTGGATGGAGTCTAACCAGTCTTGTCTTGTCCTGATCCTGCTCCAGATTGCTATATGACCTGAATGCTTGTATTTATTTTACTGATAAATGGTGAGAATTCCAAGTTCTGTTCAGACAAAGGGTTACAACCCCGGTCCTTGTTTGGTTTACGGGTTGTAACCTGATTATCTGAATAGTTACATGGTTATCTCGTCGTATATCATCCTGATGTATTTTCTTTATTTCCAGTTCTTATTTTTATTTATACTCTTGTGCTGATTGCTGGTTTTAGTTCCTAAGTGAAGCTTTCTTTGTGGCACTTGCTCTTTCTGGGGTCTGACCCAGCTGGTTTTGTGTGGCCAGATTTCGGAGCAGCTCCAGAGGATCTACCGACCTTCCAGCCAGATGGTGGCCACTAGACGGAACCCTGGCAACGAGTGGGTTATTTTTGGCTCTCCCACTCTATTGTAAAAATATTCTTTTGAGGCATTTAGCCGACGAGCACCTGTTTAGCTCGATTGCACTTACTTACTGTCTGCCTACGGGATGTAACATGATTGACAGATCCTAGGGTTGATCATGTATGACTAAACTCTCGCTAGTCCTCACATTTTGTAACGACTAGCTTCATGATCAGCTGAATATGTAATATTTGGGATGCCTTATTATTGTATATTTAATGATCATACATCTTGTAATATTTACTTACTTGCTTGTGATTGAGACACTAGGCTTGTTCATGACCATAGGAGACTGTTGGCTTGTAGTTAAACCCTCATGTATCTAGACAGCCGTGACCGTATAGCGAGATGGAATCCATTTCAATATACGTAGCTGGCTATGTCTGCCCCCGCTCTCCAGTATTCTGGTTCTGGGGCATGACAATAACACTACAACTGAATCGGATATAGCAGATATCAAGACAATAAAAACTATCAGTGAATGTACTCACCTGTGGTCCTGAGCTGATAAGGTGAACAGACGCTCAGAGTAATCACAGACCTAAAATAAGATACTATGAGTCAAACAGGGTTTTATACTGAAAAGGAAATAATTTAAGTCATGAATGCAAGTCTAAGTCAAAATTAGGTCAATCTAGGTCAAACTGACTCATACTAGGTCATACTGGTTCATACTAGGTCATACCAGGTCACTGAAAGTCAATCCAAGTCAAACTAGGTCAAACGGGGTCAAAGGTTGACTTACAGTTGACTTTTGGTCAAAAAGTCAACTCTGGTCAACTTTGGTCAATACTGAGTCAACCCTGGGCAACCCTAGGTCAAACAAGTCAAATGTTGACTAACAGTTGTCTTTCAGTCAACTGATCAACTCTGATTTAGTTTCGGTCAATTCTAAGTCAAGTGTTGACTTGAAGTTGACTTTGGGTCAAAAAGTCAACTTTTGGTCAACGGGGGTCAAGGCTAGTCTAAACTACCCTCATCTAGTCATTATATACCAAGACAACCTATTTCTAATGCCATCTAGCAATTAGAAATCCAATACCTTACATTACCCAATATCCCTTATATTTACCCTTACAAGGTATTTCCGATACCTTGCCCATTACAAAAGAAACCCTTCTAGATCTCAGGATACTAGCCTAGGCTTCTTAGGGTAGCTAGATACTATCCTATCTAGGGTTTACCAACCAAGAAATCTAGGGTTCTTGGGCATCTAATCCATCTTATCTTCTATGTTGGTCATCCCAATATTACCTTAAGGTAATCTTGAGATATCAAGATACCATATCTAACATAACCCATTTCTTCTAAACCACACTCACTCTCCCTCACAAACATCATCTATCTAACCCCCTTCTAACTTAGAATGCTACTCCTAAAATAACTCTCAAGAACCAACTCAAATAACTACCACAAACCCCCTAATGTATCTTAACATGACATATAACATAACATGACCAACCTTATTTTTTACCACTATAAACACTACTCCACTAACCATGTAACACACTAATAACACTCTCTAACTTAGGGGTTTCATAGTAATAAATGTGGTTGACAAGTGGGGGTAGGTATTTGGGGCTAAGGTAGTTCAAAGGGGGATGTTTCGGGACCATAAAAACTCCAAAAAACCATCCTGCACTGCTTCTGCTTACTACTTATTCCTGCTTACTGCTTATTCCTGCTGCTTTCCTACTCATTCCCCCAGTCTCTAACCATCTATCCACACACACAAATAAATATATATGCACATTCCACTCATTATATATATATATATATATATATATATATATATATATATATATATATATATATATATATATATATATATATATATATATATATATATATATTTGTGAGTGGAAAGTGCATATATATTTATTTGTGTGTGTGGATAGATGGTTAGAGAGTAACTCCAAAAAACCATCCTGCACTGCTTCTGCTTACTGCTTATTCCTGCTTACTGCTTATTCCTGCTCATTCCCTCACTCTCTAACCATCTATCCACACACACAAATAAATATATATGCACATTCCACTCACAAATATATATATATATATATATATATATATATATATATATATATATATATATATATATATATATATATATATATATATTTGGAACCAGGTAAATTGTTTCTGGAATCGCTCCTACTGGAATTCGAACTCCTGACCACTCGGACCGCATGCATCTCTCTTAACCACTAGGCTAGAGGTATATATATATATATATATATATAGAGAGAGAGAGAGAGACACTAGTTATATATATATATATATATATATATATATATATATATATATATATAAAGAGACACACCAATCTAAATAAATATATATATATATATATATATATATATATATATATATATATATATATATATATATATATATATATAAGAGAAAAAAAAAAAATATATATATATATATATATATATATATATAAAGAGACACACCAATCTAAATAAAAAATAAATATGATACAATATGATACTATAAAGAACACATCAGGAACAACTCTCTAAAAATATAAATCTGAGATTAAAAAACTAATTAATAATTCCTACAATATATATATGCATACAAGTGTCCAAAATAGGGGTTTTTTCCACTAGGACACAACCACAACACAAAGGACACTCCTATGACCTCCAAATGGACACAAATAGAGATACAACCATGGGAGTCATTCCTATGGGTTCAAAATATTCCTATATGCATGTATGAATGGATTAGAGGAGAGATTATACCTTCCGGAAGAGAGATTCAAAGAAAAAAGCCTTCCGACACGACACCGACACGTAGAGATTCCAAAAGGACACGAACGAGCTCCGAATCCTCCCAAACTTGTCTAGCTCCTTCTTTTCATGGAGTAGAGAAGAAATGAAGAAGATTTGGTGGAAGGAGAGGTTGATTTGGTGGAGAAATCAAAGGGTTTGCTCTCTAAAATTTGGGGAAGAACATGAGAGAGAAAATGGATGGATAAAATGAAATGAAAGAGATGATGACTCACCCCTTATCCCCCCATAGGTGGCTGCCCAAAAAGTGTGAGGTGTCCCCTATTTGAATGTCCAAAATGCCCTCCACTAATCTATTTGATTTAAATTAGGAATGGGTTAAAGGTTGAGGTCATTTTAGTCTAGTTTTAAGTCTCTAATTAAACTAAACCTATCCATAAATAATTATTCTAACTACTAACTAAAATTAATATCATGTGGGTCATGCCTAACTAGTATGTGGGTCCCACTAGAGTCAAACTACCTCCCGGGTCCCCGTTTTAAGTTGGATTGAGCTAAAATTCGAACCCGACTTAAATAACCCCAAAATAATATTATAAATAAATAAATAATTTCAAAATATTCAAAAATAAAAAAATGACAAAAATATCTCTGTTTCTGAAAACTGGGGGTGACAAATCTATCCACCTTAAAAAATTTCGTCCTCGAAATTAAAACCAAACAATAGTAAAATATCAAATCACAAGTCATGGCTAAAAATTTAAAATGATTAAAATCTCAAATATCAAAGCATGAATTAAATGACTAAAATTATAAAATTTGAAATTACTCTCAATTAGAAACTCCAAGTCTATCCACCTTAAAAATTCAACCTCAAAAATTAAAACGAAGCAAACACAGAAAAATTATGCAATTTGATAAGCGTATGCGTCTGTCCAATCATCATGATACTCAGAATCTCCGTCATGCCAGTGAGCAAGGCTACGATAATCACAGAGTCCTCAACTACGTACATACCTCTAGAATTATGGTATTTAAAAAATTTTGCATTGCCGCTAGCTTGGCAACAAAAACCTTAAATTCCCACACCCGAGAAAAACGTCCATAGTCCGACTATATGTCCTCACTCTGCTTGCTAGCATGACCCTAGAGGATTCTAAATCTCATAATCGAGGCGACCTAGCCCATACAACTTATCTCAGAAGGAAATCACATCACAGAACAATTTTCATCCAACGATCAAGAACAAATAGAATCAAAGTTCAAGACAATTTATAAGAAGGCAAATGCGGAAAGGAGATTCGAAAGATTGGAACCTGCTATATGCTCTGCTACTGCCTGAGTGGGCTCAACTGTTATGGCGAAAGCTCGCCCTGCTGGCATCCTATAGCCTGCTGTACTCTGTCCTGGCCTGCCTGTCTGGCTACACGGACCGCACAGTCCTTCACCTGGTGGTCTGAAGCTCCACAGAATAAATAGACTCCCAGCTTCATCCTACAAGCCTCCTGGGTGTGCCCCATCTTCTTGCAGAAGGCACACTGGATGTCCTGCCTCCGGCCCTGTCCCTGGTGCTGCTGGACATGCGCCGGTGCCTGCTGAAACTGCAACTGAGGCTGCTACTGCTGAAACTGCCTCTGTTGGAAATGTGGGCGCTTCGCCGGCCCTGCACTAGAGCTGGCTCCGAGAATGTCACTTCCCCTCTTCGGCTTGAGGTCGAAGTCCTCCTCTGTAATCTGCGCCTCCATCAGGATCTGCTCGAAGGTCGCATCACGTCTCCCAGAGGTACGAGTGCGCACTGCATGTACAAGACCCCTCCGAAACTTTCGGGCCTTGCACCCCTCATCCTGGACCAAACTAGGTGCGAACCTGCTCAGGCGGAAGAACTCCGCTGCATACTCGCCTACCGACGAGTTCCCTTGCACCAGACTGGCAAACTGCCCCTCCAAAGATGTCAAGGCTACATCTGGGTAGAACTTCTCCTTAAAGAGTTTCCTGAAGTCCTCCCAAGACAAACCTCTCACTGACGCACGCGGATCCGTGCGGTACCAAGTCAGCGCTATATCGAAGAACTGGCTCGCTGCAGATGTCACCCACAGACCTCTCGGGACCTCTGCCAACTCCAGACTCCGCTGGACATCCTCTAGCTAGTCATCCGCGTATAGGATACCCTCGGTACCCTTGAACTCCCTCGGCCTCATCTTTCTGAAATCAAGGTGTGTACCGGGCCTCCCCTGACCCTGCTGCTGATCTGGTGCTCCCTGAACTGTAGTCTGTGTACCTCTCTCCACTGCTGCCATCGCTAACTGATGTGAGTTCTCCATAGTCTGTCGCAGCACCTCTGCCTGACGGTGATGTGCCTCTGCCTGTGCTCTCTGTGTCTGCAGCATCTACTGCAGAAAGGGCCATCATCCCCTGAGTATCTGTCGGTAACTAAGACGGCGGTGGAAGAATGTCAGGGATGACCATGGACGGTCTCGCTGTTGGAGGTGGAAGACCTCCTGGAACCGTCGCTGCTGCTGCTCCCGCCGAAAGGGCAGGGACTGATGTGGAAGCTCCCTGAACTGCAGCTCCCTCAGCTGGAGGTGGAAGACTTCCCGGATCTGACCTCTCTGGAACTATACTAGGCCATGCCGCCTGAGAACGAGTCACCGTCATCCTGAAGATGAATTGAACCCAAGAGATCAATATGGCACATGATAAGATATTATCAAAGGAGGACAATTGAATTCAAATGCAAGAAGAGTTGTCATGGTAATCAAAAGATCAGAGTTTTTCCTAAAATGTGATTGAGTAACTCCTATCATACCCTAGATCCTACGTCCTAGTCGCAGGTTCGTAATTAGCACTCTAAGTCGAACACCATTACGAGATCGCACTAATTGCGACTCAGACCTGCATGGGCCACCACAAAAACGTGTCACGACCCGCACCCTGAAGAGGGGCACGAGCACGTGGTTACGTCCAGCCTACGCCGCTGTATCGACGGTAGAACGCTGTATATAGGGTCTTCAAATACTACGAGTAAAACAGATAAATGTACATGTACAGTATATACTCTCCGAATGTAGGTGACATAGCAATACAGTCTCAATCACATATATCAAACTAAGGTAGATAGCACGGAAAGGAAAATACGATAGATAAAGCAGAAAATGAGTCCAAGATCCATAAGTCATAGCTAAACACAAACATCTAGAATCTCAGAAAAAATATGTAATAGATACTACAACTGAAAGTGCTAGCTGGCTCGCAGGCCAGGCAAACCTAACTAGCTATACTACTCAGGGTGAGCAAAGTCTAGTGGCTCTACCAACAAGCCACAGTCTAAGTCTACTCCGTCAGACTCAACCCCATAGTAAGTCGGGCAATCAGTCTCAGAATCACCTGTAATATGTCAACGGTATCCTGTCAGGAAAATGAGCAAGTACAAACACCAACAGCAGTTCCATATGAATTGACAAATTCTATAAGAGACAGTGTAATAAAATACAAGACAAAATCAACTGGAAATACATATCATGATGTGAGTACTGAAAAGGACGACGATATGAATATATATTGGGCGACTTGGGAACTATTCGGAAGCCGAGTTACAACCCCTAAACCAAATAAGGACCGGGGCTGTAACCCCTCTCCCGAACAGAACTTAGTCACCAAGATAATAAATATAAAAGGTGCCTTGAATTATTAGTGTGTTACGTGATCGGCTTGGGAAAAATATGCTCAGGCTTTCCATCCGACCAGCTATGAATCCTGTATACAATAGAACGATAAGGCCAGTCACCATAGAAAGCTATGAACCGTATAGGGTAAGGCTTTACCCGTCGTGAGGCGAGGGTATAGCTATGAACCATATGTACCATAGAACCATGTGGAAATTTGATCACACAACCACTAATAACTCCCCCATCCCCGAATAGTACAATGGATCTGGACATGACACGTTATGACACGGGATTCCATAAGAGGGTAGCAAGTCCCCTTTTGAAATCGGTGTCTATACGAATACACTGAAATAAGACAGAATATGTACCAATATACCATGTAACTCTAGGAATAACATCCTATGTCATGATCCAACATATACTAGTCCGTGAACTGTCGTGACTGGAAATCGAGTCTAACACTACAACTGAATCGGATATAGCAAATATCAAGACAATGAAAACTATCAGTGAATGTACTCGCCTGTGGTCCTGAGCTGATAAGGTGAACAGACTCTCAGAGTAATCACAGACCTAAAATAAGATACTATGAGTCAAACAGGGTTTTATACTGAAAATGAAATAATTTAAGTCATGAATGCAAGTCTAAGTCAAAACTAGGTCAATCTAGGTCAAACTGACTCATACTAGGTCATACTGGTTCATACTAGGTCATACCAGGTCACTGGGAGTCAATCCAAGTCAAACTAGGTCAAACGGGGTCAAAGGTTGACTTTTGGTCAAAAAGTCAACTTTGGTCAACTCTGGTCAATACTGAGTCAACCCTGGGTCAACCCTAGGTCAAACAAGTCAAATGTTGACTAACACTTGCCTTTCAGTCAACTGGTCAACTCTGATTTGGTTTCGGTCAATTCTAAGTCAAGTGTTGACTTGAAGTTGACTTTGGATCAAAAAGTCAACTCTTGGTCAACGGGGGTCAAGACTAGTCTAAACTACCCTCATCTAGTCATTATATACCAAGACAACCTAGTTCTAATCCCATCTAGCAATTAGAAATCCAATACCTTACATTACCCAATACCCCTTATATTTACCCTTACAAGGTATTCCCGATACCTTGCCCATTACAAAGGAAACCCTTATAGATCTCAGGATACTAGCCTAGGCTTCTTAGGGTAGCTAGATACTATCCTATCTACGGTTTACCAACCAAGAAATCTAGGGTTCTTGGGCATCTAATCCATCTTATCTTCCATGTTGGTCATCCCAACATTACCTTAAGGTAATCTTGAGATATCAAGATACCACATCTAACATAACCCATTTCTTCTAAACCACACTCACTCTCCCTCACAAACATCATCTATCTAACCCGCATCTAACTTAGAATGCTACTCCTAAAATAACTCTCAAGAACCAACTCAAATAACTACCACAAACTCCCTACTGTATCTTAACATGACATGTAACATAGCATGACCAACCTTATTTTCTACCACTATAAACACTACTCCACTAACCATCTAACACACTAATAACACTCTCTAACTTAGGGGTTTCGTAGTACTAAATGTGGTTGACAAGTGGGGGTAGGTATTTGGGGCTAAGGTGGTTCAAAAGGGGATGTTTCGGGACCACAAAAACTCCAAAAAACCATCATGCACTGCTTCTGCTTACTGCTTATTCCTGCTTACTGCTTATTGCTTACTGCTTATTCCTGCTGCTTTCCTGCTCATTCCCTCACTCTCTAACCATCTATCCACACACACAAATAAATATATATGCACATTCCACTCACAAATATATATATATATATATATATATATATATATATATATATATATATATATATATATATATATATATATATATATATATATATATATAAAGAGAAATATATATATATATATATATATATATATATATATATATATATATATATATATATATATATATATATATAAAGAGACACACCAATCTAAATATAAAATAAATATGATACAATATGATACTATAACGAACACATTAGGAACAACTCTCTAAAAATATAAATCTGAGATTAAAACACTAATTAATCATTCCTACAATATATATATATATATGCATACAAGTATCCAAAATATGGGTTTTCCCCACTAGGACACAACCACAACACAAATGCCACTCCTATGACCTCCAAATGGACACGAAATGGACACAAATAGAGATACAACCATGGGGATCATTCCTATGGGTTCAAAATATTCCTATATGCATGTAGGAATGGATTAGAGGAGAGATTATACCTTCCGGAAGAGAGATTCAAAGGAAAAAAGCCTTCCGAAACGACACGACACGTAGAGATTCCAAAAGGACACGAACGAGCTCCGAATCCTCCCAAACTTGGCTAGCTCCTTCCTTTCATGGAGTAGAGAAGAAATGAAGAAGATTTGGTGGAAGGAGATCTTGATTTGGCGGAGAAATCAATAGGTTTGCTCTCTAAAATTTGGGGAAGAACATGAGAGAGACAATGGATGGATAAAATGAAATGGAAGAGATGATGACTCACCCTTTATCCCCCCCCCCCCCCCAGGTGGCTGCCCAAAAAGGGTGAGGTGTCCCCTATTTGAATGTCCAAAATGCCCTCCACTAATCTATTTGATTTAAATTAGAAATGGGTTAAAGGTTGAGGTCATTTTAGTCTAGTTTTAAGTCTCTAATTAAACTAAACCTATCCATAAATAATTATTCTAACTACTAACTAAAATTAATATCATGTGGACTAAAATTAATATCATGTGGGTCATGTCTAACTAGTATGTGGGTCCCACTAGAGTCAAACTACCCCCGGGTCCCCGTTTCAAGTCGGATTGAACTAAAATTCGAACCCGACTCAAATAACCCCAA
Source organism: Iris pallida (assembly GCA_029216955.1). Lineage (NCBI taxonomy): Eukaryota > Viridiplantae > Streptophyta > Magnoliopsida > Asparagales > Iridaceae > Iris > Iris pallida. The sequence goes on from JANAVB010013398.1 coordinate 10,886,856, forward strand.
AATAATATTATAAATAAATAAATAATTTCAAAAGATTCAAAATAAAAAAATGACAAAAATATCCATGTTTCTGAAAACTGGGGGTGACAGGGCCGCCCCAGCCCGGCCCGAAAAATAGGCCCATGTGTCGGCCCGGCCCGATTAATCTTGGGCTCGGGCCGGCCCAGCCCAGTATATTGGGTCGTGCCGGGCCACGTATATTGGCCCATAATATACGCCCAGCCCGGCCCAAAGTCCAAGCCCGACCCTGCCCGGCCCGAAACCCGACCCTGCCCGGCCCGAAACCCGACCCGGTTGCAACATCCCCTGCACAATCTCTTTGATTTGTCCCAAATCCCACCAGCACTAACAACAGTATTGTCACTTTCACAAGGAAAAGAAAAGAAAAGAAATACACAATAAACACTCCGCCCTCCAAATATGATTTGTACCACTGTCTAAAGCAACAAGTGCAAGTGGTGATGGCCTCTGTTATTATTATAATTATATAGTATAGTAGTGAATTGAATTGAAATGAAGTGAATGTTTGATCTGATCTGAATTGAAATTCAATTCATTTCATTTCAATACATATTAGTTGCAAGTTGCTATAGTAACAACATACACGAATGCATCCATACATGAATTCATTAAAATGGTGGCCTCCAGTGCGACCCGACTACGGCTCGACCCGGCTCCGGCCCAGTCCGACCCGAAGCCCACCGTGCTGTGGGTCATGTGCCGGACTGGGATTAAAATTTCCATCCATAGCCCAGCCCAGCCCACTTGACAGCTCTACTCTCATCCTTCACAAACAGTAGCTTAACATCATGGATAAAGAATTTTCCCCCTTCCCAAAGTATACCTTAACGCGTCATGGATAAAGATATGGGACACTTTTGATGAAGTTGGAGAGGTATCCTGCAAGTCTTCCGAGATTTACCGAAAGCAGGACTTGCTAAGCCTGAGGATGAAAAAAAAGAGTAAAATTTGGTCCACTAGGGTCTAGATGGAAGAAGAATAGAAGAAATGACCAGTTATGCATCTCTCACTTCCTGCTGCTTTGTATACACAACTTTTATGGGTGATGATGGAAGATGAAAGACCTGCATTTGACATTAGATATGGAGAAACACATTCCGGATCTCGTCATTAAAAGCAGTTTGCAGAATATTGATAAAAGTTTCATAGCAAGTCGCAGCAACAGCAGAGATGATCACAACGGATCTTACGTTGGATTCCTTAAGAAACAAGTTACCGTCACAACGGATCTTACGTTCGACTCCTTAAGAAACAAGTTACCGTTCAGTATGGCAATGCTGTGGAGGTATATGTCTGGTACGGGGTATCATAGAACAAACAATATTTTCTCAGGAACTAGTTCCCAAAGTAGTCTCCCGCCACCTTTTGGTCTTTGGCTATTTGAATCATCATGAACATCAACAAACATATGCTCCTCTATTTTACAGTATCAATTCAAGATCCTTTCGGCGTCGTATACCTGATTCTAGCAGCTTCTTTTGATCTGCTGAAATAATGAAAGACAATACAGGGAAAGAAAACCTGGCAATAGAAGTAACTAGAGAATATTATTTAGACTAAAACATAACAAAAATCCAACATACTAGCCATATCAATACTAAATAGTTATAAGTTGACATCAAAATACCACTAAACATGAAAAAACAGTGAGCACAGGAATGCTCACTGTTATCCTCCAGGACGCAAAATATCAAAACTTGCATGCATTGGGATATTAAATCATTCCATAGTAGATATTGGTTCATTTACCACCTCTCCTTCCATGGCCACGACCACGCCCACCTCCTCGGCGTCCACCTCTCTTCTGGTGCCCCCCAGAATTCTTCCCATTAAATGCTTTGGTTTCATCTGACGAGGGATGATGGAGTTTCATGTTCTCAGGCAATGGTAGTAGGTGCTCAACACATTTTCTGAAGCTGAAGTCTTCACTTGTGCCATCAGTCCGAACAATGAAAAAGCATCGGCTCTTAAATGTTGGATGAAATCGAACCTGGAAAGCCTGGATTCCTACTCCAATCTTCTTGCTGGCCTCTGCATGGCCTTTCTTCAGCAAGTCAAATAACACCATGTGTTCATACTGCAAGAGTACCAGGAAATAGATCAGAGTATGATAGCAAAGTCTACTTAATCAATTTAAATGAAACAAAACTACTTATGCCACATTGCTAATTCATGTAACACTGACAGCAACCTAGTTATTTGGCTGAACGATAAGAGTCCCAAATGTATATGTCTGAACCATAATTTGCATTCTCATAAGATAAAAGGACAATTCATTTTTAATTAGTTTCAATTTGATATTTTCTAAAGTCATGAAATGAGTTGATATTCCATAGTTCAACTACATTTGTTACACCGGTAATTCTTAATCTCACAATAGCAACAAAACGAAAGAATCTCTACTAGGGCTGGCCAACCTTCAGCAAGACAGAATTTCTTTAGTTCCAATTTTCATTTCATTAGTTTCCTATTTCTATGAAGCGTATTTCCATTTGTAATCTACATATCTAGTATTTACTTGTTCAGCCAAACATCAAAAGAAATGGGCAAGTCCAACCCTAAACCTCAAATCTAAAACCTTATTAACATCTTAATCCAAATCTATATTTAAGTACCATATTTAATTATACTTCTTGTGGATAACATGTTTAGACAACATAGATACAACAGTGAACAAAAGCAGCAAGGAGAACTACTCAGCTGATGAGCAAACAGCAAGATAGAGGAGAACGCATTATTAAAAAAAACTGTAAATTAACAGCAATGATGCTCTAAAGAACTTCTCGTTGTGTTATAAACAGTGCACACATCAAATTATCCGTTAAGTTATTAAAATTAAGGCGACAACATAAGTGTTGTTCTATCCCCAGACGTTGTGAGGCTACAAGTGGATAGGATTTGATTTAACATAAACAAGACAGCCAAATATAATTATCTGGTCTAGAAAGTACAAAATAGAAAAACCACCACTTTGGTTCAATGCAACGCAAATGAATACTAAAAAATAGAATATTCATATTCCGATAAATTTGATCAGAAATGCAGGAGAAAATTAATGACATTGGACTGGAAGGCATCAAAGGGGTCAAGCTTCGGTTCAATGATGCAAGGACCATTCCAAACCGAATGTGCTAATTAATTCATTTATGGCTGGTTTAGATGAGTTTTGGGGTCATAACCTACCTTGCGTGTATTGAAATATGAAAAAACACAGTACCGATGTCGCAACACGGACATCATGGTAGTCAAAGGCGTGCTTCGGAGCAAGGCACAACATATGCGCCTCGTACTTCACTAGGCGAGGCATCTTTCTCTGCGCGCACCCAAGATGCGCCTTAGGTGCGCCTTTCAGCAAGGCGCAACCAAAAAAAAGGCATGCCTTGTGTGCTTTTTATTTTTTACAAAAAATTGAGGCAGAGATAGTCCTTACCTCATACAAGTGGGAGGGAGATTAACCTTTCCACCGTTGCAAAATTTGGCTACAGTTGAACTTGAAAAACTAAAATTTACTAAAAACGTGGTAGGAAAAATAAAAATTCTTGTTAGTTTTGTTGAGTGTTATTGTTGCTCTGCTAGTTCACTTGGTTAACATGTTTTTGTTGGTTGGTTTTGTTTCTTATGTTACTAATTTATTTATGTATATTTTTATTATTTTTTATTTTGCGCCTCACTTCACTCGGGTGCGCGCGTTAAGTGCGCCTTGCACCTTAGACGATATAAACCCTTTGCGCCTCGAGTGCACCTTGAGCCTTTGACTACCTTGACGGACATGACAACCAATTTTGGGATGGCCAGTGCATTTTACAGGTTCTGCATCATGTCTGATACACGTCCAACATGACACTGCACCGAGACATTGATTTTTGGATTGTCGTGATTCTAGGTCATAACTAACTCAGGCGTAAATGCTCCAAGGATACAATAGACTTCCCTCGACATATTGTTTGCAACTGATACCACATTTGTAATAGAGAAAGGGAAGTTTGCAACAGTGAGCTAACAAATTCTAAAGCCAAGAATGTTCACATAAATATTCTTGCCTCCTAGTCCTATGATTCTTGGTAACCTTTTCAGCTGTAGCTCATAGAAGCCGAAGACAATACTTAATTGTACGTCGGGATGATAGTATCTTGCATGAATTCATATGATAATCAGGATGGACATGATTCAACCAAGGTTCAAAAGCTTGGCTTTGGTACCAATTTTGGAACCTTCTATCAGTTTCAGCAATTCAGAAGGTTTTGGGTGTTTCACTGGTTTTGAATTAGATGTCTTTGGTAGTTTTGACGATTTCAATATCGACTTCAGATTCAACATACTCGTGATAACCAGGATGCACATGATTCAGCCAAGGTTCAAAAGCTTGGTTTCAGTATCAATTCAGACCCTTCCTATGAGTATCAGTTTCACCAATTTCACAAGGGTTTGGGGGGTCATTGGTTTTGAAATGGGGGTTCCCATCTACCCACTGAAAGCACAGATAATGTGAAGCCCTAAACTATGGCAAAATCACCACTTACAAAGGAGAATCAGAAAGTTATTACCACTGTTCTTAAAATTGGTTATAGGCGGCACCCATGCCCACCTAGATGCTAGTTGGCGCATAGGCAGAATTAGTCGGCGCCAGTCAGCACCTAGGTGGTTCTATGTGGCGTCTAGGTGGAAGCGGCGGGTGCCCGCCCGGCTACTAGGCCTAGCACCTTTTACAACCTTGCTTATTTCTAGATAGGTAGAACCAAAAACTATAAAGTTGTAGCAAGGTCTTAGACCTACATATTTATATTATTCTAATAGTCTCCTACGGTCAAAGGCATGTTTAGGGTAGAGACCTAGATGTACGTAGTAGTATAATATTTTATAAAATCTGCTAAAATGGTACCAAAAAGATACAGTTGAACATGATCCAATTGTACAAATACAAGCACTCTCAAGCAACCTCCCCTCTCTAGTCTCTACCTAAAGTTCATTATAGTGATTTTCAATTAACATCGACCAAATATATTTTGTTGCGACAGGATCTATGTTGACATTAAAAGTAGTGAGAACCTAAAAAAAAGGAGAAGATATAGCTAAGTTATTGACATTGACATTGCGCTAAATTGCTAATCTAATAAACAAAGAAAAATATCAAGTTTTATTAAGGAATTATATCGTGTACACAATTATAATTGCTAAAATTAGAAAAGGTAGAAATTTGCATACCAAGATTATCGTTTCACTTGTCCTTCATATAGCTTTGGAGGTACTGAAAGACAAATGGATACTAAACCAAAAAAGATGCTAAGACAGGTCATATGCTAGTGAAGCCAAGAGATACAAATTCAACCCGGAATGAATTTTCATCTAACTTCTGAATATTCCATAAAAACAGTACTTTTGGAACATTACCAAAATAAGATTCTTTCTAAAAAATGTGATTTGATCTCCACCAAAACGCGGTTGGAACTAAAATCACATTTCGAATACACGAATACACAAAAAATTACCTAGTAGCACATCAAAGGTATAGTTTTATAGGGGTATTTAAGAACAAACGTCATTTAATAAAATGTGTAACTGGTTACAACTCGTCGGAGCATCCACAGTAGGGATGCTCCATACCATACTCCAATTTCTTTGGAAATTATGTAAATTATTACTTTTGGAGTGTCCCCTTCATATTGGCACACAATGACACACTCCAAATAACACACGTAATCCATACTCCAAATTAACCTCCTCTTATCTCTCCCCCTTTTTCCTCTATTTTCATTCCTCTTTATACTTCTGGTGGGCCTAGTTGGGTTATGGTTCACGAGCTAAGACACGCCAAATTCATACTCCAATTTAACCTCCTCTTTTCTCTTTATTTTTCATTCCTTTTTTTCCCTTCTAGTGGGCCAGTTGGGTTATTGTTCACAAGCTAAGACGCGGTCCAAATTTGGAGAGCCTATTGGCTTTCTAGCATTTTTCATGTGAGGACAAGCGCCCATTGCAGCTCAAGTGCTACAAATTTTGACTAAAGCAAAAAATGTAGCACTTCAAACCACTCCCACTATAGATGCTCTCACAATCCTTTTGTCATACATATGAGTCCCACTATGGATGCTCTCAAAATCCTTTAGTTATACATATGAGTGATAGAACCTAAAAAGACCATATTCTATATGAGCATCACAAAAAGCATCATCTTACACAAAATGTTTCAACTTCAAGAAGCCTATTGAATCATAGAGTAAAAAACAACATTAAAACACTCCTTCCTCATACCCTTCATAGCTCTAAAGATATAAGCATTTTTTATGAAAATAATGCCTCTTTTCTTCTTCTTTTTCGTTTGAGGTAATGAAAATAATGTCTCTTTTAAAAAATATTCAAAGTCAAATTATAAAAACCTAGATTAAAAATAAAGAACGTTTGTTAAAAAAAATTGAAAAGTACCATTTTAATTGAACCTTTTTTTTTTTTCTAAAATACTTTTTAATCAAAAGTCCCCAATACTGCTGACAAAATCATAAAGAAAAAGAGTAACTATATATAGAGAGAGAGAGAGATAAAATAAAGAGATGACCTTGTTGACAATGACATTTGGTGGCCAGAAGTGGAGAAATTTGAAGAAGTAATTGAACATCTCCTCTCCCGATCCGAAGCTCTTCGATCCCAATTTCTCACTAACAGCCACCTCCTTCTCCGCCTCCTTCCCTTCCTCGTTCTTCTCTTCGACCTTAGCTTTCTTCGACGCTCCTTCCACCTCTTCTTCTGCTCTTCCTTCTTCTTCTTCTTCTTCTTCTTCTTCTTCTTCTTCTTCTTCTTCTTCTTCTTCTCTCTCCCTCTTCCCAGCTTCGTTGGTGCTCGTTAGGGTTTCGGAAACTGTGGGATCTGTGGCGGGTTCAGGACCGGTTTCTATCGAGTCCGGGATTGGATGAGGATTCTCTGAAGCTGCTACTTCCGCCATGGCAGTGGAAGAGGAGGAAAAAAACCTAGTTACGTTTGGAAAAAAAACCCTAGTTAGGGTTTGGAAGGTGGGAGGGATATAAATAGAGCTATTGTTTCAATCGTAAGCCCATGAGCTTTGATCCTTGTTTTGTAAACTAGGGCCTACTGATTTTAGCTGTAAATTCGTTTGGGATATTTTAGCAAATATTTCTATTCAAAATATAAAAATTAGCATATACTTTTACTTTTAAAAAAAACACTAGCAAATGGCTTCATTCCTTTATATGGAATACATAATTTCTTAAGATATATTCTCACTATTTAACCAACATTCTGGATGATATACAAAGGAATGTGGACATTTGCTAATTTTTTAAAATAGTGGTGGTAAATGCTAGTTTCTATATTTTTTATTGGGAACATTTGTTAAATATTCTCCAATTTTTTGAAATATTCGCTTGTACTTAGGGGTGGGCACGGGTCGGGTCGGGCCCAAACTTCGTAGACCCGGACCGGACCCGTTTCTTGACGGGGCGGGCCGGGCCGGGCCTAAATTTTTTTGGAACCGGATTGGACCCGGCCCGTTTAAAACGGATCCAATCCGGAAGATCCCGCGGGTCCAAACGGGTCCAAAATTTAGTAGTTCTACAGTACAAAATAGATGAGTTTAAGTTGTCACAGAGCAATAAATTAATAGAGAGCATAACAAAATTAGTTGGGGGACTTTCCTTACCGAGCATCCTCACAAGCAAAAAGGTAGTAGAGCCTTTATTTTGTGTTCCTAACTACTGCAATATACATTGTTTTTCTTGTTGTAAGAAACATGAGGCAATCCAAGTTGTTGCAACTTGCAACACAATCAAACAACATAAAAGAAGAAGAAAAGTCATCCTTACATTCAAGCAACCGCACTAAACAACAACAAAAAAATGAAGAAGAGGCAATCCATATTTCAACAAGACCGATAAGAACTTTTAAGCATTAATAGTAAGTCAATGAAAGTAAAAGTAAGAAGAAGAAGAAAAAATCAAAACAAACGGGCCGGGCCGGGGCCCCGTTTCATTTGGAAACACGACCCGCCCCGACCCGTTTATTTTACACAACCCGCCCCGGCCCGGCCCGTTTGAAAGTAAAAATTTTGGAACCGGCTTGTTTGGACAATATACGGTTCGGGACGGGTCGGAACTGCGGGTCGTGGACCCGTATGCCCAGCCCTACTTGTACTAGCATTCCAAAATATTTATTTGAGTCCTAAATGAGAATGACACATCTAAGAAAACGTCCATTATGAATGCAAGTCATTTGGGTTTATCATTATGATTGATACAAACTAAGTTCCAAAATAGATGTAACTACAATCTAAAATGGACGTATATCCATAATTTGTACCTCTTTGGATATTCTTGGATTAATCTATTTCCTAAAAAAAATTATTACACTTGTTACTATAATATTATGTCCTAGTACCAAAATATGTTGGACCGAGTCACGTGGCAATGGCCAACTGATATGCCTTCAGAGAGTTTCAATCTAATGGATCCCAAATAGTATTTATGCTGTAAATTTACAACAAACTCCAGTCCACATTACACATCAACAATTCACAGATATAGATCTAATCTCATCCATAGATATGAAGATAAATAACTAGTCTGAATAAAAATACTGAATAGCATAGTACATAAATAACATATCCAAATAACATAATCCAACTAGAACTATGGAGACAAACCCACTACTAATAGATAGATTGTAAATACAAAAAATAAGATAAATTGACTCAGCATATGAAGCATGGTGAATTAATCCAAGGGCAGAGCCCTAGCCAAACTCAAATGTACTTGGCAAGCAAGATCTCCTAATCCTTCGCAGAAGCGTCAAGGTACGGTCCATACTACTACGGTTATGCCTGATCGAAAATTGAATCCTAAGAAGGACGTAACAAGATACATAGAAGAATACCTAATTTGAATACTACTAAACAACAAAAAGTATAGCTACAACTATCCAAATGAGTAAGTAAATTAAATATAAGGACAACTTTTACATGCAAGAACTCTTCGACTAAGGGGTAATGGGCTGGAAATAGCACTTATCTGAGTAACTAGCAACCATCAAGAAAAAAGGGGTAACAAAAAGCAAGTAGCTCTCATCCAAGATGCAAGCGGCCATTAAGTAAAAGGATAGTGCAAAAAGTAGCTCATACGTCTAGTAATTGTCATCCTCACCCAATGATATCGATAAGTTGAATCCACGACTCATCAATAACAAATATATCACAAATCTAAATCTAGTGTAATCAATAACTGTGAAGCCCATAACTTTTGTTTATTTATTTTATTCATGTTTTATTAATTGTAATTGTGAGTTCATTGCTTTGTTAGTACTTAAGTCCAATACCTAGCTACCCAAATCCAAGCCCAACCCGAAACCCATGACACCCATTCAATCCATGTACCCCTCTCTTCTGGTCCTGCGTGCATACACCCTCCCCCAACCGGATATGGAACTCATGTAGAGTTTAACTCAGAAACCCTCCCCACCATCAGAAGCATCACAGAGTTTTCCTCCCTCCCACCTTCACAAACTTTCCATATCTTCTTCCCCGCTCCTCCATTTCCGAAACCGAAGTCGTCCCCGCACTGCCCGTAACATCTCGGTCGCTTTGACACCGCTCTCGCCCCATTTTTGCCGCCTTCCTGGACCACTGCGGCCGCCTTTCGTGACCATTGGCGACTACCTGCCGTCCCCTCGCACGTGCCAGCCGCAGCCACCGTCGCTGTCCAGAGGCCCGCGCCCAGCATAGCCTTCCGCGCGGCTCCCCGTCGCAGTCCCAAGGTGCCAGCAACCGGCGCCACACCTCCGTGCGGCTCCCCGCCCCTGTCCCACCGTCTCGTGCACCTCCCGTACGTCGCCTTTTTTGCGTTCGTTCCGTACCGTCCGTGTGCACGTGTCTGTGTCTATGCCCGTGCCAACATGTGTTTCGAGTCCGAGGCATCCCCTCGGTGCTCCATCACAGCCTTCGGTAACCCCGCAACCTTCTATTAAATTCACAGAACCATTCCTGTTCTGGAATAGCTAGTTTAGTTAGTTTCCTATTTAGATTCGGTAATAATTGTTAGCATTTTAATTAGATGTTTAGCGTTAATTGATAGATTAATAGATTTAGAATTATCAACTACGTTAATTAAGAATAATGTCGTATTAAGTTATTTCAATTATAATTTCACTATTGCCATAATTTCACTATTATCATTAATTGATAATTTAGCTTCAAAATAGTAATTATATAGCAAAAATGTATTTTATATAAGAAATAATATTATAGGCAAAAAAACTATATGTAATTATGTTTTAAGTAAAAATGTGTATTTTTCGTATTATTAACCGTTAATTCTGTTAAATAAGTTTATGGATTGAAAACTAGAAATAATAACATATTTTTCTAATAAAACCATAATTTTACTAAAATGAGGTTTTACGTAATTTATTGTTAAAAATGATTATTCTTTACTAAAGAAATAGTACTAGTAAAATATTCGTAAATGTTTATTTGTAAAATAATTAAATTAGATTTCAAATAATTTTGAGTTTTACGCGATATTTTCTATTAAAATAATGTACAATAAAAATCGCTACTACTTTGATAATATTCCAAAAATATATTATTTTTCGCCCTATTTACAAAATACTAATAAAATAGTTTACTAAAATATTACGTAAATTGATTATTATTTTGCTAATAAAAACGATAAATGTTTATAATTAACGTATATTTACGTTAGTGGCTTTTAGCTAATCTTGGAATAAGTTCTAAGGACATATGATTATTAGTGTAGGTTCGGATCCCGGACCCTAACCGATACCTTTCTAGCTGTTGCCTTCCATACCGATGATACAACCAAGGCAAGTTTCATATCTTTCATGTGTGCATTTTATTTAATAATTAAATGTACTGCATCAGTAGAATCATGTATTGTAGTGACACTGATTCACAGGGATCCCACTTGGACTCCACATCAATGGGTGGATTAATTGATTGCCTCATTGACTCGGAGATTGATTGGGGGAGTAGTATAACATATGTGATCAAAGCCATTGTTTACTGATAGCCTCTCTCGCGCTAACCCTTGCCACATAGGGGGTTGAGCCGTACCGTATAATATCGTTTTGGCCAGAATGTTAGTATACATATTGCCTCTATCCAGCCGATCACAGATTTTGTTATATACTCAAAAGCACTATTATAGATTACATCATTGTAGCTTCTGGAATATTGTATGTTGTCTTTTATTATTATTGAGCAAAATTATATATGCTTTTTAAACTATCTTGCATTCATTTATTATTATCTTAGAATGTTAGATGTGAAAAGATGTTCTTGCTCCCTCCTGACTGGAGACCAATATTTTTAGGTGATTGCGACGACGAGTATCTCACCTTTAGCTCTTTCTATAGACCTGGTCCGAACCCTGACGAGGTAGCTGAACCTGACCAGGGAGCCCCAGAACTATAGATGTGCCATTGGTTTAGTTTATTTCCTTTTTAGTTGTAATAAAGACCAATATAATAATTGAATACTTGTTTTGTTTGTATTTTTATTTTAGACCATTTTTCCAGATTTAATAAAATATTATCTTTTCCTGCTTTATTTTTTTCTGCTTGTGTTCACTGCTTGATATAGCCTACTGTCGCCGTCTCACAATGGTACAGGCTGGACATGATCCGACTGGACCCATTACATTGGGATCGGGTCATGACATATTTTTAGTGGTGGCCCATGCAGGTCCAATTCTGTAAATTGGTCTAGTCAACTTAGTCTAGACGAGCATGTAGTCCTGCAATCTGACTTGGGTCTAAGTATGACTTTAGAAAAATAGACTCTAGAAACAACTAGAACACTTAGACTATTTTCATCCGTCACAACATAGGACCGAATTTATCTATTTATAATATCTATTTTTGCTTGCTTATATTTTTGTATGTTACCTTCCTTATGTTTGTACCTAAACCTTACCCAGATTAGGCCGATTGTATGATGGTATATTTTACTGCCTATATTATTTTCTAGATTTTATGTATCTTTTAGTGTCCCATGGCTTTCGGGGTTATTTTTCTCCATATCTTTATCAGATTCTGGCATCCCTTAGGATCCATACTCTTTCGCTCCATTCACTATTTAGAGTTTCAAATTCTCCGTTAGCAAACCTAATAAACTCTTATCTACCCAAAGTATTTCTACGACTAGTGTATCCAACCACTTGTCTTGACCTTATTTCCAATTGACTTTCTCAGAACCTATTCCGAACCAAATTCTTCTGGAACCATAAGGCCCCAAAGTTAACTGCTACCAAAAGAATTGGTTCAACTTAGCTAGTTTACGAATCTTTCAAAGGAATTATTTTCTAGAAATAATTCCAATATTGATTGATATTTCCTAAGTTATTCCAAGGACCGATAATATTTTCATTGTTGACTTCATCCACTCAACTTGAAACCTTACTCTCTCTATGCAACTTTTTGATCAATTCAAGGCCCATAAAGCTTCTAAACTCAATCCTTGAGTATCACGAAGCAGTGACGTGAGAGAATTGATTCCATTCTATCATTGAATTTCTTTTAGTCATTGGAAAACTTTTGAATTGTTGAGCTATCCCTTTGAAATTCCCATGGACAAAGTTGAAAAAATATTCAGCGACCTAATATGGCATCGCACATATGCATTGCAACCATTATCTTAATTACAGAAACTATGAGTTTATTGCAGCCATATGCGCACTGGCGAGGCATAGACTCTAAGTTGAAGTTATTTTAGGTGTTCATAGGTTTTTGAATATTATTGAGACTATGTCCCAAATGCATTATGTTTGTCTCCTATGTTGTTCGGCCATAAAATGGATAAAGTTGATAAGGCTACTCGGTAATCTATCATTATTCAAGTTATAGAGCTAAAAATTTACTGTAGTCATGTGCACTCTGGCGAGGCATGAATTTGAGGCAAAATAAATTCGGATATAATCGGTTTTCGAATATTATTAAGACTATATCCATACCCTGGTTATCTTTTTAGCACCATCAAATTATTCTGACTTTTGCCCAATTAGAGGATTTGCATTTCTAGCGGTTGTCTCCATTTTTAGAAATCTCTTATCACAGCCAGAAAGAATTGATTTCCTATAAAATTCTACTTGATTTTCCTAGAACTTATTAGGACCATATTAAATCTCTATTGGCTCAATCTCTTTCAAGGTCCAATTTTAGTGTGTTGCATATATTTTGTGGATAGTTATATATTTTGTAGCTATATATATAGTTAGTTGATAGTTATATGCAGGAAAAACCTCGATAGTTACCTAGCAACCTTATTATATTATTCCGATAAGAGCATCCTTAGAGGATTAATATTTTTTCCAATGAGATTAGATAGCTAAGGGTAGAAAAGGGTAGTATGACAAGGCACATGGTAAGCAAGTTAGTCTGGAGAGAATTATAAATTGTGGTTCATTTAGGATAGAATCATTAGTGGTGCTTACTAGTGCTTGGGTATTGAATTTGGACAAATGAAGGTATTTGACGATTTTGAATTTTATGATTAAAGGAAGAGTTATGGAAGATAGAGGAAGACGTACGTAGAGTTAGCGATAAAAGTCTAGGATTTGGTAAGGTTCTCCCATGGAGGAAGTGAAATTGGATAATATATATATAAACATGAGAATATGATGATTGTAAACCCCCTAAAAGTTTCATTATATTTATTTCCTTTTAATTATTAATCAATTAGATTTTTGGTAATATTAGATAATTGTTATTTATATTAAAGGACTTGTTATGAGATTGTTTTCTCTCTCTTAGGAAAATAAATATATTCCGTATAAGGTATTGAATATTTTATTTATGCAATATACAAAAATATTGTATTTTGTGTAGAAGCTATCTTTATATTTTTCTATGTTGAAAGTTTTAATTATATTAAGAAAATATATATTTGAATATATAAAATACTCTAGTTATATTTGGGATATAGAGTAAAAATTTTATAATATAAAAGAATATATATGTGCAAAATATATAAGTAATATTGTAGAAAATATTTTTCATTTTAAGAATTTATTTAAATTATTATTAGGAGTTTCTTAGTATTTTTAGATTTTGTATAAAAGAAAAGAATAATATAAAAAAAAAAAGAATCCCCTCGGGTGAAAAGTACCCGCGGGGGGGGGGGGGGGGGGGGTGCACTGTTTACCCGAGCGCCCAAGCCCCCCGACCCTGATATATAAACAACAACAACACATAAACCCTAATCCTAACCTCTTGCCACGTGACCCCTGACCCTGCCGTAGCCTGTGTGGCCAACCACCGCCGAGAGCATCGCCGTGCGCGGCCAAGAGTCGCTGAAACGAGCGCCCGCAGCGACATCGTCAGCAGCAACGCAGTTCTATGAAGCCACCTTCGCGTGGGAATTCCGCTGCCACCACTCAGTCGTTTCTCGAGCCGATTGCTCAAGTTAGACCACAATCTAACCCTTTTCAATTCTCTCCAATCCATTTTAAGTTATACGAACTACGTTGTCCGATAGATCGACGCCCAAGTCATCGAAAAACTGTACGAAACAAGACAGTAAGACAGCCCTAGAACCCTATTTTGAAGACTGATTTTTGTCAAACTACTAACAGTTTTCAAGACCTATTTAAAGACAGTTGAAGACAACCTATACAAGATCAAATTCCTTTTTTATAGAATTATTTTTCAAGCATTATATAGAAAGTTATTCTCGGTTAAAAATTAAGAAAAACCTTTTTCAAAAATTGAGAAATTTAGAAAACTTCCTCGATACGACGTGTGTCCCGCCAAACCGGGCGACGTGGTCGCGAACCGAAAGCATTGAAAGGTGCGTATCGACTTCGTGGACGTGTGTGTCACTACCACATTTCTAGTTTGAGGGTATTTTTTGTCATTTTTGAATTATTTGAATTTAATATATTTTATTAGGAATTTAAAATGATTTATTTGAATGGTGTGATTTAAATATTATTTAATTAATTTCCATGTGGTTTAGATTAGCCTAACCTAGTTTGGACCTAACCTAGATTAGTCATAGCTAGTCTAGTTAGCCAATTTGAGTTTTAGTTAGTATTGGTTAGTGGGTTAAGTCATGATTAGTTAGGTTGGAATGGTTTGCAACTTGACTAGGAAGGAGCCCTAGATTCTAGGCCATTCAATAGGCTTGATGCATTGATAGCCCTTAGATGCACCCCTAAAACCCTAACCCTAACTTGGTGGCCGGCCTAGGGTTTCCCCCCTTTTCTATAAAATCTCTCTTGAGATTTGTGCCTCTTTTCACCGTTCCATCATTTTCCTAAGAACAAGGTTTGCCTTCATTTTAATTTCTTTATAGTTTATTCAATAGTGGTCCTTTTTCATTGAGATTTCTTCCATAGTATTCTAAATATTGTTCCCCTACTGTTGGTGGAGTCAAATCTCAAGTTTGACACAATTTGGAGACTTTGGCTAGCTAGTGGAGAGCTTCTTGTTGAAGAGTTTATTTGTGGAGGTACACACCTAGGTAAAACTCTATTTCCTCCCATGAAATTTTAGTTTCTTTGTATAAACACCAAGCCCTAGGTGTTCTTGTACTGTAGGGATAGGTTTTGCACCCTCTCGCGTCCTGTACGTGTCCGTATCGGACACGTATCAGTAGGTAACCGCAGGTGTTCGACGAAATGCCACAGTGGGCATTTCGATCGAGTTTTCAAATTGTAAATGAATAGGAAATTAGGTATTAGTGTCGCCAAAAGGATTCTAGGTGTCTGAGCATGTCTTGTGTCGTATTGGTGTCATATCGCACTCGTGCACACGCGCGCGCACAACATGCTGCGTTCCCCTGCTACCAGCGTGCTCGTGATCAGTGCACAGGACACTTGGACGCGCGTGCTTGGACACGCAGAGAGGGGCAATGTCTGTCAAGACATCCCTGAAGCCTCGTGTCCTATTGTTTTGTGTCGGGTGAGGTATTCGACCCACACAGGACACGAACTCACTGAGTTCAGTGTTCTGTTTACTGCCTTGTGTTCGTGTGATGTTGGACACGTTGTGTCCTGATTTTGGACACCATATTTATTGTGTGACACGTGCCTATATGATACATTAATTACCTACATAGGTTTCATCAACTGATTGTGAATTTAATGTGGAATGGGAATAATTTCCATTCGACTGATACACTAAGGTATCAGTGATATTAACACTGTTCTCAATTTCCTGCTATTTTAATGATTTACATTATGTGTTTTAGTTATGATTAAATTGCTAATTTATATCCTAAACATGTTTACTAATCTCTGTTAGTTGATTTACATACTAGAATAGGTCTTTGATCATGAATTGGAATAATTGGCATTAAGTTGGGGTTCAATGTATTGAATTGATACATTCCTGAGATGAGTTCTGAAATTCCTTCTTTTTTAAATACCTGAATTGATTCCTATTCTTAACTGTTTGAAGTTGGTTTCAATGTTGTGCAAGGATGTGTTATGGGGTTGTTCACTGTTGAATTGGTTTTATTTCCTTTTTAAACTGTGATTTGGTTTCCTTTCCTTAACTAAATCGAATGCTAATTCTTATACTTGCTATCCACTGTCAATTCAATTTGTATAATTGAACTGTCAAGATTGTAGGAACCTGAGTACACTGAGACACAGGGAATGGGGGATTAATTTGATTCATTGAATGATGTTCCTATTTAATGCATTGGTTGTCAATTCCTGAGAACACAGGGTCTCACATTGTCTCCTGGATTACACACACACACTGAACACATGTACACTGATTGGCATATCATACTGTTTAAGGAAATCTGAAAACTTACACAGGCCATTCCCTAAAAACCTGACACCATCACATTGTTTCCTAGGTTTTCAGCACACACACAGGACATCTCCACATTTCTATCAGCACATATGTTTCCTGTGAGCTTATTAACACACGCACACACATGTACCACTCCTCTCATGCATACACACACAGTTTTCTCACATTGCCATGTATCACATACACACACGCATTGCCTGCAGTACACACACATGTTTTCAGTCCACACACACAGGTTTTATTAGTTCACACCCTCTTGACACTCTCACACGCACACATGCTCACATGTACACTATCACATATACCTCTATCTATCTCTATGTATATATAATATATATATGGCTATATGTGTATGTGAGCCTATAGCTATATATCAATGTCTAACCTAATGTCAATGTGTAAATGATAGTGTAGGGTGTATGGAAATTTCAATGTGTAATGTGATATACATATTTCTATTTGTGTATGTGGTATTTGGCCTAGTGTATGGCTATTGCCGAGAGGATAGGGCCTATGGCCTATAACCTAGATGACATAGCCTAGGACTCTTAGCCTATGGGTGTGGCTTGAATGCCAGTTTAGAGTCTAGTTAGACTTATATAGCTTTGATTAGAACTAGAATAGACTAGTTAGACTAGTATAGACTTGTTTGACTTAGGTTTGACCTAGTTGACCTAGTTTGACTTCTAGGGTTGACCAGAGTTGACCAAGAGTTGACTTTGGTCTAGATTGACCTAGATTCATGTAGTATGCATTGAATTGCATCTTATTATCATTTTAGACTCATAGTGACTTGTACTGTTCTATAGGAGACAGACACCACTCCTCGGACAGTAGATATTCTTCAGATACTCAGGATACATGCGAGTACATTCTCTGATCATTTCATATTATGTTAGAATTATTCTCCTGCTTTAAATTACTTTACCTGATGCTGTCACGTTGATCACACGGATTAGTGCTATATGGATCCTTTCTTGAGATGTTATCCCCTCAGGGAGCATCAGATACTACATGTTCTGTGCGTTTTACTTACATTGTGTATCACTATGCTTCATGGTTCATTGAATCACTTGTGACATGTACTCTTATGATCACAGAGTCTTCTTTGAATCCCACATTTATAGGCTTTTCTAGAATCCCCATTTATGGGACTATCATGTACCACCCTTCGGGGGCCGTTACATGAATCATAACATAACCTGGCTGGATCCTTGTGTATTGATTGGGGGTACGTGGGAGTAGAAGTGGACATGTGAATAATATCCTAGTAGTATAGCATCAGAATAATTCCGTAGTGTAGCATCAGAATCATCCTATGCCATTCACATGTCTATATTGTACTCTGACTCACTAGCCACTGTTAGTTCTCTACTTATAGTAAATATTTCTATTAAAGTTCTCTCTCTGTTTACATTCTGTACTTTCTTTCAGTTCTTGTATCTTACTTTATTGCATGATTATATTTTCTAACCTGCTATGAATTGTTGAGATGTATTGTGCTCGCTCCATCCTGATTGGGCACCGTTGAATGTTTACAGAGGACAAGGATGAGGCTGGTGTTGACACTTTTTATGGGACAGCTCTAGATGACACCTGTGATCCGGATTTCCAGCCGGATCCACTAGCTATAGAGACTGAGGCTCCCTAGTCTAGGTTTTACTATTTCTGTCATTTGAGATCTGGATTGTATATATTCTTTCATACTCTGTAGTTGAGACTTTGTATTTCTGGATGTTTGCTGAGTTGTTATCTTAGACACTTAGACTCTTCTGATCATCTGTATTTTATTTTGAGTTCTATATCATATCGTGCTTCTTCTTCCTTAGTTGTGATTGAGTTTACATTCTGCTATGTCACCCCCATTCGGGGAGTATAAACTGCTTAGCCTTATACTGTTAGATGCATGAGACCTAGGACAGCGCTCTACCGTCGATACTGCGACGTAGGCTGGACGTACCCACGTCTCATGCCCTTACTCTAGGGTGCGGGTCTTGACAGTGTGGGCTTTGATGGAATTCAAATTGGTCGCGTGTGCGCGACGAATTTGATGCGTATCCATCGAAATTCACCGTATCAGCCTATTTGCAATTTTTTTAATTACTTTGTGCACGCTCGTCAAATCGAGACAAAACTTGTACCAACAGGATCGTATTATTTTTTTGGTTCTGTATGACAAATTTGGTCTGATTCTGAGAAGGTCGATCGAAACGCCTATTTGGCGGGCCTACGATCCGATCCAACGAGCGAAATTGTGCACGTCCGTCGGAATCCAACTTTGGACATACGTTTGGGTTTGTCTTCTCAAATTGAACCCATAGACATATATTTTGATGACTTTAGAGACCATAGGTTCTGGAATGCATTTCGGTGCAAAGCGGGTCCAACGACGGACATCATTTTGATCCGAAATTACGATTTTGCCCCTATTTCAGAATTGGACTTTTGGACAGGCATTTTCTAGACATATATTTTATTCCAAACACGTTTCTGGTATTTATTTCAGCATCCGAGGACGTATGCAGTATTTGGCTTTCATCGCTTCACTATTCTGCCGGTTTGAACTATTTGACGTCGTCCTTTTGCACACAACCTCAGGCAAGATACCTTGCCATATTTACTGCTTATATTTAGTCAACATTTTTAGTTAATTTTATATCACTATTTAATTATTTCCAGTTCTTGTAGTTGTACCATTATTACGGTTCCTGATTTATTACCTGCTCAGTGATATTAGTTGTACTTTGTTTATTATCCTTTGATTGCATATGGACCTAGAGTTAAGGGACTACCAACTATAGTGTATTACATAAACCTTGACACAGTTGTACGATGAGATATGTGTGAGATGAGTAGCATGCAGAGGTACTTGCGTATTAGTGATCACCCGTACGCATACGTTAGGTCTAACTGCTAATAGAGGCATGCTAGGAGACTTAGCAGCTACTAGAGGTACATGATCGCGGATGTGACCTAGATAGGTGCATCGGATAGGAAGAACATTTTCTTGTCATATGGGCTTCTATTACACATTTCTTTGTAACCCGGAAGCTCCGTTGGAGATACGAGTATGATGACCCCCTCAGGTTGGCCACTGTCGTTTTTGAACGTCATGCGCTTAGGTCACTGGTGCCCAAGTGGGGACTATACCAGATCCTATTTACAGTCAGGGCTCATGCGACGAAAGGTTTACTCTTAACTGCATAAACACATTAGAGTGGTTAGGTAACCCTAGTCAATGTCATGTTACCCCCGTTCCATTAGTAGCTTGGGACAATGTCGCATTGCGGAATAGTATTCTTTATGTATCTTGTTACGTCCCTCTGAGGACCTAGTAAATTCTCCAGGTGTGTGCTTTCATATCTTTTCGTAGGTGTTCTAGCCAAGGTCGTGATCTTCTCCATTCCTTCGAAGATGATTGCCCTTGGTTCGTCTTGCCATTTTCATCGATCATTTCCTTGTATAGTTTCTCTCATTTAAATTAGTTGGTAGTGGATTTGTCTCCGCCCAACTACATGTATAAATGACAAATTTTATAGTTGATTATATTATTATTCTCTTATTTGGTGGATGAGATTTAGTTATTATGATTTACTGCATTTTATAGCTTATGTATACATACGGGGGTTCCATATATTAGAGTATATTTCGTATGTATACAACTGGAATTCCACGTACTTAGTTCCAAGTATTTTGGGACGGGGGCATTACAATGATCAAGTTAAGGAACACTCAAGAGACTTAGATTTTTGAGATTAGATGATTATGATATACAGAAAGGACGGAATAACCCATAGAAGGATTATTACATGAGCAAAAGGGATGGTTGTATCGAATTAGTAGTGAGAAGCTGAGACAAGAGCATTAGCATGCAACTCTTAGAATGTGAAAGAAAGCTAGTTGGATAATGGTTAGGGTAGAAAAGCAGTTGGGTTGAAATTTTGTTGAAAGATTATCAACGTTGGGAGTTCAAATTTTAATCAGTGAAATAGCTTCTTGTTGGTAAGAATAATTTTATACCAAAATAAGATTTTAACGATATTGATAGGTACATAGTGAGAGAGTCGAGTTGGATTAAGTGATTCAAACTTGATCGGTTATTTCTTGGGAATGAGACATTATCAAAATATTGATCATGGATAAAAAATTTTGAAGGTACTAAATGGGATGTTGATCACAAAGGTGATTGTCACGCCCCAGAACCAGAATACTGGAGAGCGGGGGACAGACACAGCCAGCTACGTATATTGAAGTGAATCCCACCCCGATATACGGTCACGGCTGTCTAGATACATAAGGGTTTAACTACAAGCCAATAGTCTCTTAAGGTCAAGAACAAGCCTAGTGTCTCAATCTCAAGCAAGCAAGTAAATGTAACAAGATGGTAGATCATCAAACATACAAAATAAGGCGTCCAATATATTACATATTCAGATGATCATGAAGCTAGTCATACAAAATGCAAAGACTAGCAAGAGTTTAAGTCATACATGATCAACCCTAGGATTTGTCAACCATGATACAGCCCTTAGGCAGACAAGAATGTAAATTTAACACGAGCTAACACTTGCTCGGCGGCTAAATGCCTCAAAAGAATAATTTACAATAGAGTGGGAGAGCAAAATAAAACCCACTCGTTGCCAGGGTTGCGCCTAGTGTTCACCATCTGGCTGGAAGGCTGGAAGATCCTCGGGTGTTACTCCAAAATCTGGCCATACAAAACCAGCTAGGTCAGACCCCAGAAAGAGCAAATGCCACAAGGGAGGCTTCACTTAAGAACTAAAACCAGCATATTAGCGCATGAACAAAAATAATAATAAGAAAACTTGAAATGTAAATAAGGCAACAAATGACGAGAGGACGAAGAACTATTCCGGAAGCCAAGTTACAATCCTTAAACCAAACAAGGACCGGGGTTGTAACCCTTCGCTTGAACAGAATCGGGTCTCTAGCCATTTATTGCTAAGATTAAAACATAAGAAAACATGTCCTGAGATAGCCATATACTGGATCTAGACATGACTAGACATAATTGGACTCCATCCAACATTCACGGCCAAGCAAAAAAAATGGCTTGATACTTTAACTAACTAGGGTTATCACAAGCCTAGTTACTAGCAAGATGCATCGAGATGTTCCAACATCCACAAGCCCTGTAGTCTTAATCCAGGTTATCCGGTCACAAGTTGAGAGAGTTGGATTAGGTGACTTGGGGGTGCAACACACGACGGTGCATTGGAAATGTGCCCTACTCGACGACAGGCTACAAGTCCAATTAGAGCACTCAAATAACGGGACTGCCTGTAGCTGGGAATCTCTTCATGGACTACTTGATTAATCTAGTCATTATCCTAGTCAGATTCAGTACGAATCTCCGATCATGGAAATCAGGAATTCATGTCCTAGACATGATGCATGATGAGACATGTAGCTTGTACATATACAATCAAGAGAAATCATCCACGGTGTCAAGACGAGAGTTATATGTTACTTGTCAAGATTACATGTCATGTTTACTTGTCAAGAGTGCGCCGCAACGAGGCCACTATCATATCATTTATCATGTCAAGGTTACCTGTCATGAGTGCACCACGATGGGCCACTAAACATGTAGTTTCATTATCTTGTCGTGTTAATATTACCATATCAATATTGCTTGTCAAGGGTACACCACAACGGGCCACCATCATGTGCTATCATTCCATTAACATGTCATGCTCACATCGTGTTCATGTCGAGTTCATATCGAAAGGCGTAAGGATATAAAATGGGTGCAAAAATCATAAAAAGGGGAACCTAGGGACATCATGCGCCTAGGGCTATGCGCCTAAACTATGTGCCCACATATATGAGTGAGGCAGGGAGGGTATCATAGAGAGACAATGGATTGGGACGGCATGCACCTGGAGCTATGCGCCCAGGGCTATGCACCCACATATATACGCCTGCATATATGCGCCCAAAGAGTGGAGCCAGGATGACTTAGAGAAAGTCAAGAGACTCACTCTATGACAAGTGTGCTGGCAGGGTCTATGCACCCAAGAAAAGAGACGATGCACTTGTGCGCATGCAAAGTTATGTGCCCAAGTCAGGGAGGGCCTAGGCAATATGCACCCAAGGTGGCATACGCCTAAGTGAAGGAAAGTGTGGGACACATGCGCCCAAGAGGAGGCATGCGCCCAGAGGATTATGCGCCCAGCGCCCATGCGCCCACACAATTCATGAGCGCATAGTTATACGCCAACACTGTGGAAGGCAGGAAGCTTGGGTGCATATATACGGCTATGCGCCCAAGGCTAAAGTCCCTGTGGGCACATAAAATGCCATGCGCCCACACCGTTCTTCTTCTCCAAAATTTCGAGAAGAAGGCCATGGAACCCATGAACTTCAAACTCCAATAACTTGGTCAAAACACAATGAAATCGAACTTTTCAAAAGTCTAAGTTGTGTAAAATCGAATTCTCTACCACATGGAACTCTTAGTTTTCGAAAACAAGATGGTTTGATATATCAAAACCCAAGAAACTCCAAAAAGGTGCAAAGTTAGATCTACACAAATATATACATAAAAATACAAAATGACAAGAACTAAAGTAACTTAGAATGTTGCATAGAAGAGATTAAAACAATAAAATGGAGGGTTCCTTCATGAAGCAAGTTGCACTTGCCTATGGAGGGGAGAGGTTTTAATGGAGAAGAAGAAGAAGTTATGAGAAATAATGAAGAGAGAGAAAAGTATGTGGATTTATAAAGGAAAAAAGGGAGGGTTTAACATGATGAACCAAAGGAAATAAACCAAGCCAAACCAAAATAAACCAAGTTAAACCATGATATGCCATGATGAACCTAAGCAAGATTAAACTAAAATTAGCTAGCAGGGCAGGAGAAGAAAAATACGTGTCAGGATTCCGTATACGTATACTGGAAATACGGATAACGAAAAACGGGGATGACAGTGGTGATGACATTGATGTAGTCAAGTTTGTCAAATTTGGATGTTGGTTGAGAATTAAATTTGATGTCTTAGAAATAGTCTGATTCGAAGAAAATGCTTGAAACCAGAAATAAAGTGACATTGGCAAATGAACTGCATGCGATGGCTTGACAGAAATTGGATTTAGTCAATTTTTGGACATATATCTAGTTGATTAGCAAGCTGAAGGAAGTATAAAATATATTACGAAAAATATTATGTGTGTTTAGTAAGAAAAGATGGAAAGACAAATTTTTTAAGGTTATGACGGTGATTGGTAATTCAGGGATGGAAACAGAAATCCATCATTTAGGACTAGAGTGACCAATTTTTCTAAGGAGAGAAGAACGTTAATTAAGAATAGTAGTTGGATTGATTAAGATAACGCACTTCATAGATTTGCTATGAGACAATATAGTTAAGCATGAGGCTGTTGAGGAAGAATACCCTTATTGGTTTGAGGCACGATTGTACCCCGGCCCTTATCTTCGAAATTTCGAGGACAAAATTTTCTAAGGAGGGAAGGTTGTGAAGCCTATAGTTTTTGTTTATTTATTTTATTCATGTTTTATTAATTATAATAGTGAGCCCATTGCTTTATCAGTACTTAAGCCCAATACTTGGCTACCCAAACCCAAGCCCAACCCGAAACCTATGACACACATTCAACCCACGTACCCCCTCTCTCATGGTCCTGCATGCACACCCCCCAACCGGATCTGGAACTCACGTAGAGTTTAACTCAAAAACCCTCTCCACCATCAGAAGAATCACAGAGTTTTCCTCCCTCCCACCTTCACAAACTCCCCATATCTTCTTCCCCGCTCCTCCATTTCAGAAACCGAAGCCGTCCCCGCACAGCCCACAACATCCCGGTCGCTTTGACACCACTCTCGCCCTATTTTTGCCGCCTTCCCGGACCGTCGCCGCCGCCTTCCGCGACCGTCGACGACCCCCTGCCATCCACCCGCACGCGTCAGTGTTCGCCCACGCGTGCCAGCAGCGGCCCCCGTCGCTGTCTCGAGCCCCCCGCCTGGCGCAGCCTTCTGCACGGCTCCCTGCCGCCGTCCCAACGTGCCAGCAGCCGGCACTGCCCCTCCGTATGGCTCTCCACCGTTGTCCCGATGTCCCGTGCGCCTCCCGCGCGTCACCGTTTTCTGCCTTCTTTCCGTGCCGTCCGTGTGCACGAGTTCGTGTCCGCGCCCGTGTCCGCGTGCATTCCGAGTCCGAGGCATCCCTTCGGTGCTCCGTCACAGCATTCGGTAACCCCGCAACCTTCTGTTAAATTCACAGAACCATTCATGTTCCGGAATAGCTAGTTTAGTTAGTTTCCAATTTAGATTCGGTAATAATTGTTAGCATTTTAATTGTATGTTTAGCGTTAATGGATAGATTAATAAATTTAGAATTATCAACTACGTTAATTAAGAATAATGTCGTATTAAGTTATTTTAATTATAATTTCACTAGTGGCATAATTTCACTATTATCATTAATTGATAATTTAGCTTCAAAATAGTAATTATATAGGAAAAACGTATTTTATGTAAGAAATGATATTATAGGCAAAAAACCATATATAATTATGTTTTAAGTAAAAATGTGTATTTTTCGTATTATTAACCGTTAATTCTGTTAAATAAGTTTATGGATTGAAAACTATAAATAATAACATATTTTTTTAATAAAATCATAATTTTACTAAAATGAGGTTTTACAGAATTTATTCTTAAAAATGATTATTCTTTACTAAAGAAATAGTATTAGTAAAATATTCATAAATGTTTATTTAGAAAATAATTAAATTAGATTTCAAATAATTCCGAGGTTTACGCGATATTTTCTATTAAAATAATGAACGATAAAAACCGCTACTACTTTGATAATATTCTAAAAATATATTATTTTTCGCCCTATTTACAAAATACTAATAAAATAGCTTTACCAAAATATTACATAAATAGATTATTATTTCGCTAATAAAAATAGCAAATGTTTATAATTAACGTAGATTTACTTTAGTGGCTTTATTAGCCAATCTTGGAATAAGTTCTAAAGACAGATTATTATTAATATAGGCTCGGATCCTGGATCCTAACCGATACCTTTCTAGCCGTTGCCTTCCACACCAAGGATACAACCAAGGCAAGTTTTATATCTTTCATGTTTGTGTTTTATTTAATAATTAAATGTACTACATCAGTAGAATCATGTATTATAGTAACACTAATTCACAGTGGATCCCTCTTAGACTCCACATCGATGGATGGATTGATTGATTGCCTCATTGACTCGAGAATTGATTGGGGGAGTAGTATAACATCTGTGACCAAAGTCATTGTTTACCGATTGCCTCTCTCGTACTAACCCCTATCTGTAACCACCCACTTTTCTGAAATAAGGATAATTTTGAACTTTTGTAAAATTTTATTATTTAATAATAGGATTTATTGGAATTTTTAATTAATTTAAAACTATTTAAAATTGGTGAATTATAATTTTGATGTGTTAGCTAGTGAACCCTAAAATTTCTAAGCCTAGAGACTAACCATGACCATGGAGGCTTAACCCATGTGATTAGATTAGCTAATTACCATATTTTTGGGTTGAGGGTATTTTTGTCATTTTGACTTTTTGGTGATTTTGAAATTTTATTACTTAAATATGTGCTAATTGTTAGGTTAAGACTTGACCTAGAATCTTAGCCTAATCTAGATTAGCCTTGAGCTTAGAATCTTAATTAGAATAACCTACTAAATGATAAGATTAACAATATCTAGATATTTCTAAGTAGGATATTTACCCCTTAGGATATTTGTGAAAAAGAAAGCCTTAGGACTAATTGAACCAATAGGAGGACTTGAAATTGGGTGGACAAGCCCTAGCCACTCATCTACATCTAAAACCTAACCCTAATTCATCCAGTGACAGCCACAAATAGTAATCTCCCCTTCTATAAAGTATCCTTAAGAAACCCTTGCCTTCTTTTCACATCTACATAGAACCCTAACTTGTTCTTCCCTAAATTCCTTCCCCTTTATCCAAATTGAGTCAAATCAATTGCATCATCATCCCCAATAGTAGAGGAGACTTGTGGGGGCTTGCTAGCAAGGGTTTAAAGTGATTTGACCATTGCGTTTGGAGAAGAACACCTTCCCTTTCCTTATTTTCATTGAGATATACTCTCAATAGGTAAATGCCATAAAACCTATATTAAATCCTGTTTTCTTTTCATTAATGCATGCATATAGGTATACCCTAGTTGTAGAGTTTGTTTGGTGCAAGATAGTGTCCATTTTGTATCCGTATCGGACATGTATCACTGTCCTTAAAAGGGTATTTGATGAAATGCTTGTAAGAAATTAATGTTGCTAATTTCAAATTCTAATTAAACAGATTTATAGCTTAATATGTGAATAATGATAATCTTGTGGACTGAGTTGACTTCAGAGTTTTTTGTGTCCAAAATGGACACGGGGATGCTGCACGACACTGCGTGCGAATCCCCTGCTACCCGAGTGTCCCATTGGACACGACACGCCACGTGGCGGCCTGACACTTGGTTAGAGGGTTGGGGCAGTGACTAACAGGTCACCCCTCAAGCTACTCTCAACCTCGTGTCGTATTGGACACGTACTTGCACGCGCACACGATTTGTACTGCACTTGTAGTGGCAAAATCGACCACTGACACGCACTTCGTGTCACGCGAGGACACGTCGACACTATGCAGATACATGTGCACGAACCTTGACACCTAGGCTAACTATTGGACACGTGCACGCGACTCAATGTGGAGTGTGTCGTGTCCTATTGGGCTCGACACCTCAGCACGAGCCTATACATAGGCAGGATTCTGATGCCATATTTTTCCCGTATCTGGGCACTTTGTGTCCACTCATATGGACACGAAATGACATCCCCTAACACGTATACCTAATATCTACACCTGTACACTTGTTTCACCCATTTAAATTTGAGTTGTTGTTAATTTTAGTTTTTAAAATTGGGACTTACATGTATTAGTCAGAATTTGAGTTTGGGTTTAAATGAATTAAAAGTTAAAATGTGAATCTATTTTCTGAGAATTTAAAATACAGTGCAATGTTAATGTCCATGCAATGAGGTTGAGTGTTTAACTGTGGTTTAGTTTTGAACCTCTGGGCTTTGCATGGAGAGGTAAGTTCGAAAATGAAACTAAAATATAGGGTTTGCATTTATGATACAGTGAACTGAAATTGTGTTTTGGGTTTAAGGTTGTATATATATGTAGGGTTGCTGTTTTGATTTCATTGGTTGTTGGTTGAATGTTTGGGGAAAAACTGAAATCAAATTACCTTTAAAACTGAAAACTGAGAAAGTATTGATACACTGTTTTCGAATTTAGGTTGGATGAACTGAGGATAATGGAGGTTTTAAATAAGAAAAACCTGAGAATAAAATAGGGAAATGTTAAAACTGAAATATAAATGTTATAATGAAACCTGTGAATGTTAACCTGAGTTTTCTTGAGTCAAACTGAGATTTCAAATGAACCTTAACCTAAGTTATGATACCTTCTTTTCATTTGTTAATGTTAACCAATTGCCATGTTAATATAGCCTTTACTTGTATTCATTAGCCTACTATACACACCACTGCAGTTGTATAACACACACACACACACTCACTCTCTTAACCCCCTTTCCTTCTCCATATGTATAGCTATAGCTAATTTATGTGGTTTATACTTATGTAAATTGTAATGTGGTAGATTGAATGATATATGTATATATATATATATTTTAAGTAATATGTATAGGTTTGTGCTATGTACTAGCTTGTGATTACAGGCTAAGTGTTCTATATGTGATACTTGCTTACATAAACTATGGATTAGACCTAGATTAGACTAGAGTTAACCTAGATTGGACTAGTTGACCTAATTTGACTAAACTGTTGACCAAAGTCAACATTGAGTCTATATGTGACCAATTGACCTAAGTTGACTAGAGTTTGACATAGTTGACTAAGATTGATCTAGTTGACCAAGTTTGACTTTGACCTAGATTGACCAAGAAATCATGTAGATTGCATTATAAATTTTATTTACCTTATTTTAAACACATTATGACCTGTGTTGTTCTAATTAGGACTCATCTACTCTGTTTGGACATCTACACTTACCAAATACTCAGGATATCAGGCGAGTACATTCTCTGACAGTTTCATACTTGTTAGAACTTATATTCCTGCTCTAGATTACTTTACTTGATGCTGTCACGTTAGTAACACGGATTGGTACTATATGGATCTTTTCATGAGATGTTATCCCCCCTCAGAAGCATCAGATACTTCATGTCATGTGTGTTTCACTTACATCATGTACTCTATGCTTCACTATTCATGCATACTCTTGTGATTCATGTACTCTCATGTTCACAGAGCCCTCATGAATCAATTTCATGTGCTCTCATTTATGAGACAGTAAAATCATGAATCTTAATATAACTTGTCTGGATCCTTGTGTACTGATTGGGGATAGGGGAGTAGAAATAGTCATGTGAATAATTCCAAAGTAGTGTAGTCATGAATCAACTCTGTAGTATAGACATGAATTATTTCCAGCTGTTCACATGTCTATCTTGTACTCTAAATCACTAGTCACTGATAGTTCTCTAATTATAGTAGATACTTCCATTATAGTTATCACTTTTACTTCATGTACATTCTTTCAATTATTCATGTATCTTACTCTATTACATGCTTTATATTTTTTGACATGATATGAACTACGTGAGATGTATTGTGCTCGTTTCTGTCTTGATTGGACCAGTTGAAAATATTATAGATGGTTGTCTTGAGCACACTTGCCCTACTTGCTTGGGATCCAGAGATGGTATAGCTACCTTTGGCCCCGACACTCAGGAGTGATCGGAAGATTAGTTTAGTAGACTTGCATTAGACTCTCATTTGAACTTATATTGTAATGAGTCGAGATCTCGACTTTGTTTTGAGATTGTTTGAGATTGTTTGAGATATTATTATTTTAGTAGTTTATATCAGTTGTTGGAGTTTGGAGTTAGTATGGCTTTGTGACTCTGTGTAATCTTATCGTGCTTAGACTATGATTGAGTATTATCATATCTTCTACTTGTCCTCCATTCGGAGTTGAGTTTTGACAAGTACATTATATAATTGCGTGAGTTGTTGTTTAGATAGTAACCTTGTACAGTGTTCTACCGCCGATTCTGCGGCGTAGGCTGGGCGCTGTTACGTACTGTGCCCTTATACAGGGTGCGAGTCGTGACACTACCGCACAGGGGGTTGAACCGTACCGTATAATATCGTTTTGGCCAGAATGCTAGTATACATATTGCCTCTATCCAGCCGATCACAGATTCTGTTATATACTCAAAAATACTATTGTAGATTACATCATTATAGCTTCTGGAATATTGTCTGCTGTCTTTTATTATTATTTAGCAAAAATATGTATGCTTTTTAAACTGTCTTTCATTCATTTATTATTATCTTAGAATGTTAGATGTAGAAATATGTTCTTGCTCCCTCTCGACTGGAGACCAACATTTTTAGGTGACTGCGACGACGAGGATCTCACCTTTAGCTCTTTCTACAGACCTGGTCCAAACCCTGACGAGGTAGCTTAACCTGACCAGGGAGCCCTAGAACTATAAATGTGCCATTGGTTTAGTTTATTTCCTTTTTTCGTTGTAATAAAGACCAATGTAATAATTGAATGCTTGTTTTGTTTGTATTTTTATTTCAGACTATTTTCCTAGATTTAATAAAATGTTATCTTTTTCCTGCTTTAGTTTTTGTATGCTTGTGTTCATTGCTTGATACAGCTTACTGCCATCGTCTCACAATGGTGCAGGCTGGGCATGATCCGACTGGACCCATTATATTGGGATCGGGTCGTGACAAAAACTAGCTTACATCTCAAGACAGATTTCACTAGCTAAAGCTACATGAATTGCAAGTATTAGCGATAGTTCAAATGCGAGAGTGTATGTTCTATCATGGATATCAAATTTGGCGTAAGCCTAAATAAGTGCCCAGGGTCACTCGAGATATCATAATACCTTATTATAGCATCTAGGTAGTCCAAGTAACCAACTAAGTCAGTATCAATCTCAATCCACGTCTAACGTCAATCGCATCTGAGTCACTCTTAAATGCATAAAAATTGATTTAAGCAGTAATTAAATGAACATAAACTATAATAAAATAGTTTATTTTTATTTAGAGTACATAGGGTAAGGTATCTTCTCTGATAAATAGTTGGTGAAGGGTCGATGTATCGGACACATACAATATATCGATATAGATCAAGTATTCTCAAACGCTGAAACAAAGGTGTTTATAAGTCTAGGATAGCATCGACAATGAAAAAAACATGTCCATAAGTCCAATCTGGCCAAAGTGCATAAATTGCTCTTTCAAAACCAAACATGGTCATAGGTGGGACCCATAGGATACAAAAAATAGGTGCCAGATTATGTTCAAACATAGAAAATTATATACCAAATGCGAGAAATGTAGGATCGTTGACCACCTCTAGAGAGGGGGCGGGGGTGAATAGAGTGCGTGTGTGCAGCGAAATAAAAATTATCTCTAAAAATTTATAAGGTAATAACAAACTAATATAAAGTAAGCAGTATTTAAATAAATGCGTAATGTAAATAAGTTTAGAGAAGAAAACACAAACACCAAGGTTTATACTGGTTTTTCTCTGAGAGGACTTGTCCAGTCTTGAGTACTCTAGTTCGATATTGAATCCACTACCTCGTAAAACATAAATTTTGAATCCGAAGCACTTGTAGATCCTTACTACACGTACTTTTTATTTGAAGAGCACTACTCTGCTTGCAAGACTTTAATCTTAAGGACTTGCTGACTTCAGGAACATGATGAAAACTGGGATATTTTTAAGCCTTTTGTACAACTCGACCAAACTTCTAGATTGAACCAAAACTGACACCAACTTGACTAGGAGTTGTAAAGCTCTGATTTGAAAGTAAAAATGCCATTGAAAACACTTAAATGAATAGAGAAGATATGGTGGCCCATACAGGTCAGACTTCATAACTAGTGCGATGTCGTAGTAGTACTTAGGATAGAGTGCTATTACGAGCCTGCAATAGGAGATAGAATTCTAGGAATATGGGAATACTCAATCACAACTAGGAATTTCTATTATGTTTGAATTTGCAAATTTACATTCGAGTAATCGAATATCCTTCAGGATTATTGTCCTTCTTGAATAATACCTTATCTTATGCTATACCATTGGCTTCTTTTGTTTTTTAATCTTTCAGAATGGCACCCAGGCTAGAGATCGCAACGCTGTAGCAAATGGTAACAACTCTCAACCTCCTGCATCTCAGGAGGCTTTATCACCTGCATCGGGGAGCTTTCCTCCTCCTCATGTGAATCCAACTCGAGGAGGCATACCGGCTAATGAGACAACTCTGCATGAGCTCATTAGAGGCATGATGGAGGGACAAAGGGTACATGCATAGAACCAAAGAAAATAGACAAATATGATGCATTTGGGCATGGAGAATGCCCAAAGAGTTGCTATGACAGCCATGGAAAGGGTTGCCCTTCAGCAGCGACATGCCGTTCTGTCAAAGGCAAAGAATATATGGGACTTTAAGAAGATGAACCCGCGAGAATTCAAGGAGACCGAGGGAATTCTCTATGCAGATGAGTGGCTTGAGGACATCGAGCAGGTTATGATGATTTTTTGAATTTCGGAGGACTTGAAGATTGAAGCGGTTGGTTTACAGCTTCACGAAATTGCCTGCACTTGGTTGAGGAATGAGCCCAGGCTAGCGGGTCCATACCTAACCTGGGATCAATTCAAGGACCTTTTCAAGAAAAATTCTTTCCTGTAGTAGCCAAGGGTGTTCTGGAGAAGCAGTTCCAAAACTTGGAACAAGATAGCTTATTAGTGGATGAGTATGCCACGGAGTTCGACAGATTGAGAAATTTTACAGAATACATGGTTAGAGACCTAGAGTATTGAACAAGGATATTTAGACAAGGCTTGGCCAATGAGATCAGGGTCCACATTTTCTCTGGTAGCACGACATTTGCGAGAATCGTAGCGGAGGCTCAGAGAATAGAGGTGGACCTAGACTTTAGACCCAAAAGGGCCCATGATTCAACTGGAGGTATTCGTAGGTCGGGACCAGTGAAGCGTCCCCATATTCAATAAAAAGTTACTCAGGACCAGTAGGAGTACCATCCACCAGCCAGAGCTCCGGATCAGTAGTAGCCTCAGAGGCAGATGCATTAAGCACCCACTTGTGCCTACTGTAAAAGGTCTGGTTATACTTGGGATGTTTGTAGGAGAAGGCTTACGTTATGTCTATTTTGTGGATCAGCTGCACAACAAATTCTAGATTGTTCTACTGTACCTCCTATCGATGGAGCATGAGATCAGAGGGGTCCAGCTAAGCCACCTGTGGCACAACAATTTGCCCAGCACCAATAAGGGGCACCCCAACAAGACAGGGCTTTTGTGATGACGGTCGAGGGGACCGATGCTATAGATGACGGGTTAGCAGATTCTATTTCCTTCATTTTCATTTGATTGATCTATTGAATCCTTAATACCCTATAACGTACATTAGTAATTTTTCATGCTAGATTATAACCATGCATGTTTGTTAACCAATGAATGATTTATTTTCAAGAAAATTGTATATAAGATTTAGATAGAATATTCGTAGACCATGAATAGTTCGGAGTTGTGACCATAGGAAGGATATGATGGGTAGATTATAACTAACTAGGAAAGAGAAATGCACAAGCGGTAACTCTATTCTTTCGAACCTTGAGGTATTTCCTTTATGTATCTGTCTATAAATTTCGAGGTTGAAATTTTCTAGGGGATAGATTTGTAAACCCCCGATATTTATATATTTAAATTACTAAATAAATTAATTTGCAATTATTTATTAGTTATTTAGTAGGAAGTGTAGTTATGCAAAACCAATATTTTATAAGGGGATTTTTGGTATTGACACAATTCAATTTTCTATTTGAACCGACCACTCCCATTTTCCTTATATTTGAACCTGCATTCAAATTCAAAATGAACTATTACTCCTCATCCTCCTAGGATTCGAACAAATCCAAAGCATGGGTATAAGATCGAGAAGGGTAATCAACCGACCCCTTCCCGTCTACTCACCATATAAACCCTAAATTTTCCATCTTCCCATTCGAGCAAAGCCAGGGGTACTAGTGGTGAAGAGAATCAGGATCTTTCGCTTGTGTCAGTCTCTCGCATCCAATTTTTTTCCTGAAGAATGAACCCAAGATAACTTTGGCCCTCATTAAATTCTTTAGTTATGTTAATCGGAAATAGGAAGGTATCATAAAATCCTTGCCCACCTTCTGTAGGAAAGATTAGGATAGAGAAGATGGATCCTAATGAACCTAGATTCTAATAATAAGGTTAGTAGAGAAGGTCGGGTTAATGCCTATCAAGTGTTTATGATGATGATTCAATGAGAATCATGATTATTAAAAGGTAGAGTATCCATGTAAACTATAGTAGATCTGTAGACACTAACTATATGTTACGAATTTGATCATATATATATATATATATATATATATATATATATATATATATATATATATATATAGTGTTTGATGTGGGAGCGTGTGTCAAGTAGTGCATGATAGCTAGAAATTGGTGTAGCCTATATATGTGTGTGCTACAATTTGCTCCACAGACCCGTGTATCAGTGTGTGTGTGTGTGTGTGTATGTGTTGGGTCCTTTTGAGTATGGTAAGTATGTGCAAATCTGTAAGGGAGAACAGTAATAACAATAGTGTACTTAATGTGCATTAGAGGACACATGACGTGGTACCTGCAGAAACTGCAGTATGTTCTACTAAGAAATTGTAGTTGGAGTCTAGGAACTATAGTTTACCCTTAATAGTGGGCGTAGAACACTGTGTAAGGACCCTAATTTTTTTAGAATTTTTTTAATCTATTTTATATGTTTTCTATTTATTAAATTATATTTTAATTTTTAATTTTAATTATGA
Organism: Iris pallida; assembly: GCA_029216955.1. Taxonomy (NCBI): domain Eukaryota; kingdom Viridiplantae; phylum Streptophyta; class Magnoliopsida; order Asparagales; family Iridaceae; genus Iris; species Iris pallida. The sequence continues at coordinate 10,921,707 of JANAVB010013398.1, forward strand.
CTATAGATGTACTTTTTCGTAGTTTTGATTTTTAAAGCACAATAATTATCAATTTCTCAAATCTATCCCATCATTGTATTCTAAACGAGTCCACCTTCAGTTTGATATATCATGTCCCATCCAAACGTATTCCCTTTTGCTATATTTTTTCATGTGCAACTTTAGGGGTAAAATATTCATTTTAGTCTCTACCGTAAAATTTGACTAACTTTCCAATTAGTAATTAAGGACCAACTTCGATCCAAATCATCTGACCCAATATACAATTTTGACCCCTTTCGAGCCTATTACGCACATGTCCATGTTGTGCCACTCGATTGAGTTCCCATTTGCAAATTCATCTTAAGTGGCACACAAGTCTAAATTATAGACATATTGGACTCAAATCGATCACAAAAATTCTACCGATCCAAAACTAGTCCAACTAGGGACCCATGGAGCCTATCCTAGGGTATCCTAACCTATTAGACATATCTTAGATTGATTTTTTTGGATTAATATGCAGCCACATTAATCAAATCTAATTTAAATCAAATCCTATAATAACTTTCTTATTTTGGACCCAATTTAAATCCTAGGAGATAGAATTGGTGTATCTTTTAGAATATGCAATCAAATCCAACCAAACCAAATCCTACTCCACCCCAACTTATTTCCCCTCACGTGAATCTCTCCCATCTAGGATTTACATACACTTTTTTTTATATATTTTTCTATTAAAATCGAGCCTCTTCCGATTTCTTTTCTATTTTCGCACTTTTCTTTCCACCCCACAAAAACTCATCACCCCGACCTCTTCCAACCCTCCTACCACCTTCATCTTGACCGTAAGAAACTCCACTAACACCCCTATACCTTCCCAAGGATCCTCAGCCCCTAATTTGATCGATATGAGGTGCGGAAGGCACCTGAAGTTGACCGAACTAGTGCTGAATTTGTCACAACAGGTTAGTCAACTTGAAGATGAGATTTCATCAACTTTTTCTCATCCGTTTTACTTAAAACTAAATCTGAGAGTTACCTTTATGTGTCTACTCCAACTTTTGATTGTCGTATCCCCCAGTTCCAAGCGGTTTGCCTGTGGCATCGATGCTACGTGAGGGTATCCAGAACTGATGAATCTGGTTACAAGCCATTTTTTACCTATCTAAGGTCAGTTTCTAACCTTGTTATATTTTTATTCAGAATCTAGACGTTGATACCTTTCCGAGCATATCTGTAGGATAGGTTTTGCATCCGTTTGCTATTTTTAAAAATTTATGACATTTGCCGTGTCATCGAACTCCGAAAAATTCTGCTTTTCTTGTGTCCAAAAGTGTCAAAACTCCATGAAATCATATTAAAATTTATGTGTGCAATGTTTAACATTATAAATACTATTTTAAATAATTTCTAAAATTTTTATAGAATTTAATATTTTTAAACATTTATTGTTCCGGGCCTCAAATCGCAAACCAAGTTTAGGAATAATGTTGTAGAATCAATACAAGGCATGTCCCCATATTTTCCTATGTATAAAATATATTGTTTATTATTGTATAAATTTATAAATATTTTCTAGAATTATAAGTAATTTTTTATATGTTAATAATATATTACTTTTATAGGAAGATTTTATACTATATATGTTATATTAATTAGAGTAGTCAATATGACTAGTTTTGGTATAAATATATTATTAAAGCCTATACATGATAAGTCCATATATGGTAAGTTATTAATGTATATTGTGTTCGTATTTCAAAATATGTGCGTCGAAACTGAGATCAGTCAATTCCAGTGATCTCACATCGCTGAAATTGACAAAGTGACCGCATGGATCACCAAGATAAGATTGTTAACCTTGTGGTTGATCATCTTGTCTCGATTCGCATGTCGTAGGTTTCATTGTATGAATTACGAGATACAAACTTAATAGTTAAACCTAAAATTTGTAATCCATATTTTTAACTTATAATAATCATAGAGATTAGTGTAACCTAGTTCTAGATGGTATAATTAGTAAATGGCTTTGGTAACATAGATATTACAAGACTTAGAATGACCCGAGCTCTCTAGGTAAGAGATTGATAGTCATATTTATATCTAGTAAATAATACATATTTGTTTGTGATTTGGGGTTGATAGATATTGCCCGGAGTATGATTCCGGTTCATGGTTCGGGTAGATTTTGGTTCTGCAGTCTCAGCACAGATTGGACAAAACTCCAAGGAAGTACACCTTGCCAAACTTTACAGTTTTTAACATGCATTTTAGTATTGCTATTCTTTTCTTTCTAACTTTATTCCATATTTATCCTGCTTCATGTCATGATTATCTTCTAGTTTTACGTGCACATAGAGTATTACTCTTTTCCATATTACTTGCTATAGTTTTCTCATCCTGTTCATGTCTAGTGATAGTATTTCTTTGTCTATGCTATGATCCTCTAATCTGTTTGACTTGGACTTGACCTTATCTTGATCCGATTACCTGTACTAGATTGACCTAACCTGATCGTGATTATTTTTACTTGACCCTGACATGTTATTAGACGTAACTATACCTGACCACCTCGTTCGTGACCTCCTATCGAGTGCGAATGAGACATACTATAGTTAGGGATTCCCCATCGGTTACAGACTATAGGACTGTGAGCTCCCATCGGGCTGCGGTTACCCCGACTTATAGTCACGCTTGATAGCACTATCCTTGCCGGCATGCCACTTAAACATATTCCTTAGTCTCATATTGTTTCCTTGTACCATTTCCTATTCTTCTCGCATGTTATTTACTGTATAGTAGGCATGCATATTATGTGTCTTGCTAGTCCCCTGAGGACCTGGTGATCTCTCCAAGTATTAGATAAAGGTATGATACGTTGATGGAGGATGGTTGCTACACCAAGTCTGTAGGTACAATTAGTTGATATTTTTATCTTTCTCTTCTGTATAGATTTTATCCTATATTTAATTCTTGCTGCATTACAGCCTAGTCTTGTACAAGCTTCTACTTTCTTCTAGCTTGTTCATGATAAATGTGTTATTGGAGAACAACTCTAATACATTTATATATTCTAGAATCAGTGTATTATGATCTGATCAGCCTTACTGCACTTGATTCGTTATTGTTATCGATATTTAGTGAATTGAGATATAGTTGGTCTAGAACAACCAGACAACTTATACATATTTGAGTTGGGCTGGAATCCTCTCGATACGTAGCTGGCATATATATTTATCCTAGTCCTACGTATTTTGGGATTGGAGTGTTACATACTGCGATAGTGTCCAATATAATATAGGTAGCATGAGTCAAAAGAAGAGGCTACAAGTAGAATATTGCGACAGTATGTAGGTTAGGTATTGTTTAGAAGATTTTGTGTTTATCACTAGGTAGGATTGGGTATCAAGGATGCACATGTACGCAAGGGGAGAATGGAATTTTATGCATCAATCCTTGAACAAGCATCAGTGCACAAGTGCAGAAAAGGATATTAGATGCAGATTTATGTAGGAGAGTCATAGATGATCTGTGTGTTTAGGACAACAAATGCAGTATAAGTATTGTTGGCCCATTTGGTCATAGTCACACTTGATTTTGATAATCAACATAAACTTTTGTCGATACGCAAATAATACACTAAGCTACAAAAACAGATCATCTACTTCCAACAAGCTACTACTCCTTTATTCTGTATTTTTCCATTTATTGAGCCTAGAAAAATGTGAGGTCGATCGGATTGGCAACTGGCTTTCTATTGAACTCCATTGTCCAAAATAAGCCTACCTATATACCCCATATTCTATACTAAGCCTATACTCAATCCTATATCAAATAACCATACAAAAATAAGTAGGTATTAATAAAATAACTTAGAACTCTGTCCGAGTTCGGCCATGACAGTTCCAGAACGTTTGGGTCTTCCTGAATATCTGCAACCACTTTTCAAAAATACGTAATTTTGAGGGCCCGAACTCATGCTGAGTTCTGTCCCAAAAACTGCTATAAATAGAGGAGAATTTTCTATTGCAAATTATTCACTTATTCCTCTCTTTTCTCTATTCACAAGTATTCCAGAGCAACTCATTTTCACATCTAGCCTTTAACGACTCATAGCCAAGCCAAGTGACTTTCCATTTCAGTCTAGAGTTTGGTTCGAGTTGTAAAGAAGGATCTTGAAAAATGTTCCAGTTTTCAAAGTTTGCCTCAGTTGAAGTTGCGAGTCCTTCGGACGAAAACTTGCGTTGTAAAGAGCTGCAAGTGTTCGGTTAAAGCTTGTGCCATAGTGGATTAACATCGAACAAGAGTACTCGAGACTGGACTAGTCCTTTCCGAAGGATACCAATATACATCGTTGTGCTATGAGTTTGCTTTTCTGATGCTCTTTACTTTATGTATTTAAATTTTATAGTTTGCTCAGTACTTTATACCTGCGATACTACTTATATTATTTTAATTGGTGATTATATTTTTTCTGCACACATGCACTCTATTTACCCCTCTCTAGAGGTTCTCAATGTTCTTTCAATTGCTATCAGAGCAGGTTATATACAAGTATAACACTCTAGAGAGTATATATATATGGCAGCCATGAAATCTATATTCACAGGTGAAGGGCAATCCACAAGTAGACACTTACTATTTAATGGAACAAACTATACCTATTGGAAAACATAAATGTATTTCTTTTTTAAATCTCTTGATTTTGATCTTTGGTCTATAGTCATAAAAAGCTATAAAAAGCCACCTTGTGGACAAGCCATATGATAGATACACAGATTCAGAGAAGACACGAGCCAGTCTTGACGTAAGAGCGATCGATGAACTATTATGTGCTATTGATAAGACTGAGTTCAATAGAGTATCTACATGTGTTCGCACGAGCTCTGGAAACTTCTTGTGGTAACTCATGGAGGAACTTCACAAGTAAAGGAATCCAAGATCAGCAGACTACCACAAGAGTATGATGCTTTCAAGATGAAGCCAAATGAGTCAATCACACAAATATTCACACATTTTCTATATATAACTAATCCTCTACCTTCTCTTGGTAAAGATTACAATAACCATGAAAGATCAGGAAGGTGTTCAGAAGACTGACCAAGAATTAGAACCCGAAGGCAACAATAATCATTGAAGGAAACGATCTCACCACAATGTCATTAGAGACCTGATGGGTAAACTCATGACTCATGAGCTTGACCTACCAGACTTTGAAGAGGCAACCCTAACAGAAAAATCTATCGCCTTCAAAGTACAAGCTAAAAGATTCTCCAATGAAGACACTGACTATAAAGGGTCAGATGGTGATGAACAAGCCCTACTGGTCAAAAATTCAGGAAGTTCTTGAGGTTAAGAAATCAAATCGAAAGAAGAAAGACGTCCAAGAAAGTAATGAAGAAGAAACTATATGCTATGGATGCAAAAAGATCGATCATATCAAGAAAGACTGCCCATTAACCAAGAAAAGCAGTCAATACGAATGATTAAATATGAAGTCAACAACTAGTCGTAAGTATGCAAATACAAGTATCTAACATGAAAGCGAGGCCAATGAATCAGAAGACGAAGAAAGATACGACAGTTCTGCAAATGTTTGCTTAATGGAATTTGATCAGGTAATAGACAATCCTATATACGATGATTTTACTTTTGATGTACTTTCTGATGCTTTTAGCAATTTACTTGATGAACACAAAAGTGTGTTAGACAAGTATAAGCAATCTTGAAAAGAGATAAAAGCATACACAATCGAAGTGGCTAGACCGTCTTACTTATTACAAGAAATAAAGGAGACATCTACTACTGGTAATACGGAAGAATTGGCTAATATCAAGCTAAGTTTTCATGAAGTTCAATACATGGTTGATCAGAGAGAGAACAACTATAAAAAGTGCTCATTCTATATGATTATGAGAAAAGAATCAATAGATACTAAACAAAGGATGAAAGACATGACTAAAAAATATGTAGCAGCTTGCTCAATCTCTAAAAAGTTAGAAAAAATTAGGCAAACAGGTTGCTCCTGTTACATTGCCTACGATATGTCCTATTACACAGTATATACCAAAAATGACACAATCAAAGAAAGCATACTAGCAACATGTCCCACACAATTATGCTTTCACTTGCAAGTATCCACGTAAGACACAAAAGACTCATGTCTGCACTAAGTTAAAGGACACGCACTCTAGAACTATTTACACATACTGTGGTCAACACAGTCACATATCACAGTATTGTAGAATTAGAAAGTTAGTAGACATGAATAAATACACATGGATACCAAAAACTAACAATGCTGGACCCTCAAAGAAATGGATACCAAATGTCACATCTACTCATCTTGTAGGTGGGCTAACCCTCTCATGCTAGAAGCAAATGTGTCCTTGATAGCGGATGTTTGTGGCACATGGACAGGTGACACATCTTTATTCGTGACGCTATCGCTGAAAAGAGAAGGATATGTCTCCTTCAGAAATAATTTAAGATGTAGTGTCATAGGTAATGGTACTGTTGTTATGTCCCCCTATCCAGAAATAAAAAAATGTTTGTCTTATAACAGAATTAAAACATAACCTGTTAAGCATCAGCCATCTTGCTGACAATGGTTATGGTATTAATTTTGTTAAAGACAAATGTTCTATATATGATACGTCTACTGGTAATCCAGTCTATCAAGGAATCAAGGAGGACAATATTTAAGTTTTTTTTAGAACGTACTAACAGTACAGGTAAGTACCTAATAGTCAACCAAGATGAAAGTTGGCTATAGCATATGCGACTAGGACATGCGAACATGAATACCGTTTCAAGACTATCAACGAAGAAATTGGTAAAAGGACTACCAGAAATATCATTCAAGAGAGATATGGTATGTGTTGACTGTGAGAAAAACAATGCAACTAGATTCTCATTTAAATCCATCAATGCTCTAAGTACTTCTAGACCTTTGCAGCTGATACATATGGATCTGTTTGGACCTAGTAGAGTCGCAAGCCTTTGCAGTAAGCTCTGTTGTTTTTATAATTTTTGATAATTTCTTTCGATATACATGGGTTTTCTTTTTATCAAACATAAGTGATACACTTTTTGAATTTGAGATTTTCTGCAAAAAGGTTCAAAACGAAAAAGGTTTCGCGATTACTCGTATCCGAAGTGATCATGAAGGCAAATTCGTAAATTCTGATTTCAAAAAGTTTTGTGATGCAAATGATTTTTTCATGAGTTTTCTTGTCTTAGAACTCCCTAATAGAATAGTATTGTGGAGCGTTAGAATATAACTCTAAGTGATATAGTTAGAGTCATGCTAAACCAGCATAATCTTCTGAAATACTTTTGGCTTGAAGTTGTAAGTACAGCTTGTCATATTTTGAATAGGGTGTTGATTTGACCTATATCTAAGAAGACACGTTATGAATTATGGTTTAATCGTATTCCAAACATTTCTTATTTTAAAGTTTTTGGATGTCGCTGTTTTATCCTGAACACTAAGGATAACTTGGGCAAGTTCGACTCTAAGGCAGACGAAGGAATATTCCTTGGTTATGCTGCCAAAAGTAAGGGATATAGTGTCTTTAATAAGAAATCTATGATTGTTGAAGAATCGATTAACGTTTTATTTGATGAGCTAAACAGTCATACAACAAGTGACATCGATGATGAAGATGCAAGGAACACACTCAAAGCAACTGAAGATGCTGTTGTTGACAAAGACTATCCGGAGAGTCTACCAAAGAAGATGAAATTCATGTGAGACAATCCAGAAACTCTTGTCATATGTGATGTATCAAAGGTAGTACACATTCTTCTACTAGAGATATAGCTGCTAATATTGCATTCATTTCTCAAGTAGAACCTAAATCAGTAGCAGATGCATTTTTAGATAAATTTTGAATTTATGCCATACAAGAGGAACTTAACCAGTTCAAGAGAAACCAAGTTTGGAAACTTGTTTCTAAACCTATTGGTCAATCTATAATTTGTACCAAATGGGTATTCCAAAATAGCTTAGTGAGGATGGACAAGTTCTAAGCAACAAAGCTCGTCTAGTGGCTTAAGGTTATAATTGTAGAAGCATGAAAATTTCAGCAATGAAGCCTTATGCGGCCAAGCCAATGAGAACATATGCGCCCAAGTGAAGCTCCTATGTGCCTAAGTCCCTCCGTGAAACTCCGATGCGCCCATCACCCTGTGAAGCTCTATGTGCCCATCACCCTGTGAAGCTCTATGCGCCCAAGACAAGCTCCCCCAGAAAGAGGGCGCATAGTCCTGTTCCAGGCTATGTGCCCAAGCCAGAATAGCCCCTGACTTGGTCAAAGCCACGAGCAAAACGTGCACCGAAGCGTACGGCCACGTCAGTCTCCACGAGCAGTCGTGCACCGAAGCATGCGGCCATGTCAACACCACGATCAACCCACGATCTCACAGCCTGCATGCGCCAACACCCTATACGTCCAAGGCATGACTATGCGCCCACACGAAAACAAGTGTATTTTCCTCATGTGGGTGTAGAAGCATGAAAAAGAGAAGAAAAATAATCCATGCGGCCGAGGAGCCACATGCGGCTCAAGAGTCCCATGCGGCTCAATCACAGAGTGGACTCCATGCGGCCAGCAGAGGGAAGCCACGTGCCTTTTTAGAACGGCTGTACCCAGCGTCATTCAAACACAGTTAATGCCCTGACGGCTGACAATTAATACTCTGACAGCTGACAACTGACAGCTGACAGCCCTGACGAAAAGTAGTCATAATGACTGACGTAAAAGCACTATCTTCCTAGGGAATTGGGGAAAATACTCACAGCTCCGAGGCAAGTTTATGCGGCCAGTCTAAATGAGTTCATGCGACCAGTCTAAATGAGTTCATGCGGCCAGTGCAGAAGAACCTATGCGGATTCAATCATGAAAGTCCTCCATGCGGCTCGGCCATGAAGAAATCCATGCGGCTCGGCCATGAAGACTCTCATACAGCTTGGTCATGAAGACCCCCATACGGCTCAGTCATGAACATATCCATGCGGCTCGGTCATGATAAACTTCATGCGGTTCGAGTATAGAGGCTATTCATGCGGCTCGGTCATGAAACATTTCATACGGCTCAGTCATGACGACCTTCATGCGGCCCAAATATGAACGCTCCTCATACGGCTCAACAATGATGACAGAACACGTGTCCTAAAGGTAATCAAATTTTGGGTCAGATCCCAATGATTTGGGACACGAGGCAAGAGAATGAATTAAATTGATTCATTCAGATTTACGGATATCAGCAAATCATCATGACGGGGATTTATTGCAATCAACATTAATGACTGACATGATTTGGCATAATCCTCATTAATGGCCCAAATCCTTTACGCTCAAGATTAATGGCCCAGATTGATCACTTATCAGGCCGTCGCCACTTTGAGAATGGACAATTATTGCAAACCCTAATGATGCTCCCCACTATTATAAATAGCAGGATGCCATTTTCTTGCAAAAAAAGGGGATACAACAAAGAGAGAGATACGCACATACAGAGAGGCACTCTCCCAATAATCAGAGAGAAAATCCACAGGGATCAATCCAGAGAGAGAAGCCAGAAGAGCAATACGAGGAGAGCAAGAAGAGCATTTCTTCATCAACACCAACCATCTCGTCACAGGAGCCAAGGCTACGTCCGATCGTCCAAGGAGTAAGACAGAGCTGCCGTCGCTTTCTCGAGCCTCTATCGTCACCCCCAGAATCAAAAATAAATAATTGTACTTAGATTACTGTACCTTGGTTTTCGTCCCTAGGCTTTCTTTGTACAAGCGAGTTTGTAACGTGAAGTAAAAGTCTAGTCCTCCCATAAAACTGTTCTGCTCTTTTATATTTCATGGCAAACACGATGGCGACTCTGCTGGGGAAAAACTTCTCCATGGCTGAGGAGTTGGTGACGTAATCGGATGCAGCCAAGATTGGCTCTGCGCAACAGAAGATGGTCGCCCGGTTCGACCAACAGGCGTTCGAAGAAATGCTCTCCGACAAGAGCGCTAGCCCGGTCCAGAAGCGAGCCCGCACAAAGAAGGCCCGCAAGGAGTGGAGACCCCGATCCTTCGTTCCTACTGAAGCTCTTGCAGAGATACCCTCTGTCGCTCAAAACGGCGGAGAAGACTCTCATGTGGCCCCACTTTAGACCGTAGACAACTCTGTTGTTCCCAAGTCCGGCAGAAGAAAATATTATGATGTTGGACTTACAGGGGCAAAGAGGAACTCTATGCGATCCGAGCCGCATAAGGGTTCTAGCCGTATGGAGAAAGCCTATGCGGTTACATCCGCCAGCCGCAGAAAGAAAACTCACATGGCCACATCTGTCAGCCGCATAGCTTATGCGGCTACAGTTGCCAACCGTATGGACGAAGCTTATGCGGCTACTGAAGTCAATCGCTTGCAGAGAACCCATGCGGCCACAATTGCCAACTGCATGCGACCAGCTTGCACGGTCGTGACTCCTAGTCGCACAAGGGCAACCCATCCGACAGCTAAAGACAGCCGCATGCAGACAGCCTACATGGTTCCTAATCTTAGCCGCATAGCGTCTGTTCCATACTTCTCTCAATCAGTCTTCGACCGTCTCTCATGCGGTCCTGACCATGATGGTTCTCTGGATGATAAGCCAGACTCTGTGGTATCCAACTTGGACTCTTCCTATTACGCACCCGTAAGTGCTAAAAGGAAGAAGTCTAGGGTAGCGCAGCTCGCCAAGCCCAGTCAGCTGCCCCAACCTCTGACTATCGGAGCGTTCCGCTGATTGTCACGCGGGCCTCTAATAGAAAGTTGTATAAGGCTACTCGTACCCTGCCCCCTGCGGCCAATGGGCGGGATAGTCATCAAGCATCTCCCAGTAACGAGCGAAGGCAAGTGTACGAGCTACCTTCGAATCAGGGAGCAGGCGGGAGGCCTACACACTCGCATGCCCAGAATTCCCGAGCCAGCAAAGCATGTGACTTGCGTGAGGCCATCCTCCACAAACGCAAGGAAAGAAAAGATGCATCGGGGTGCAAAGAGTCCTCCCACGGACGTCACTGTACCCAAGTCATCGTCAACTGCTGCTGCAATAGTACGACGATTCAAAAAGACCGGCAGCCTGTCTTTCAAAGACTGCAACAACCATCTTCAGAAGACGAGGTACTATCCGTCGTCTCCTGCCACTCTGCTCGGAAAGTCCCCGCTGATGGAAGGGGGAAGAAGACGAATGTTCCCAGCCCGAAGATCTCAACCACTACGACTAAAAGACTATCGTCTAAGCGGGTGCCCGCCACCGGAGTTTCCCAAAGTACTCGCTCTAAAACGAAATCTGCTACAGTGGGAGACTCGTCGTCCATAACGCAGGGGGTTGCTGGGGCTGGGGGTAGCACCCCTCCGAGCCTCCACAGCAATCCGATGTTCCAAGAAGACGAGCCAGGGGAGACAACTCTCCCATTGGATACAACAAACCTCGACGTCCCCGACGACATCCATAACTCCCAAGATGAGGCAAACTCGGAGGCTGGGGGTACTGTTCCTTCCGAGTCTGAATCAGAAGGAAACATACCCACATACCCCGATGACTTCTCACTACAGGGGTACGATTCGGAGGGCGTTTCCTCCACCGCTCCATCTATCTCTCCTCATGAGAAGACGGTATTCATGACAGACAGCAACCAAGGTGGTTCCAGTGATCGCCAGCGCATCGACAGTCTCGAAGCCATATTACTTGCTTTGGTCAAGTCTGTAGACGAGATTAAAGCGGCCCTTCCAACTCTGCAAGGAGGGACACCTGGCCAGATAAGTACGGGTCCCGCGGTCAATGCAGACTCGAATTCGGCGGCACCAAACCCGGGCAACAATCCCCCAGAAATAACGGTTCCAACCGCCGTGGACGAAGCACGTGAAGCGAGAAGAGAGGTCCAGGAGCTCCGAGCCATGTTCCACGTTCGAGAAAACTCTCAAGACCTCAGAATATGGCAACCGTACCCTGCTGCATGGAGGGATGTTCCATTCCCACCAAGATATAAGTCGTTCAATATCAATCCTTATGATGGCAAGACCTCGGCAAGTCGATACATCACTTACTTCAAGGTCACCACCGACCATCTGCCCCATGACGATGCCATTCTCACACGATTATTCATCGGGGGCATTGGAAGGAGTCGCCTTCGACTGGTATCGCAACCTGTCGGACAACTGCATCCACTCCTTCGCCGACTTCAAGCGCATGTTCCTGGAGAGATTCTACGAAGTAGGGCAGGACATCACCATGTCCACCCTCATGGACGTCGTCCAAGGGGAGAAAAAACTCACAAGGAACTACATAGAGCGGTTCTGCCAAACTGTCATGAAGCTGCCTTCTGGAAATCCAGATTCCTCCTTGATTGAAATTTGCCAAAAGAGACTCCTCCCAACCATCAGTCTCTGGATGGGCGAAAGTCAATTCAAGGACTGGAAGACGTTCATCATCAGCGCCACAAGCGCCGAAGAACGATTGAAGAAGGCTCGCCAGCTGGGATTGCACATCTCGGACGGAGAGAACAAGGGCAAGTGTCCCAATAATGACAGTGGGGGTAGCCCCTCCAACAATCGGGACAGCAAGGGAAAGAAGGCTATGGTGGCCGATACAGCACAGAAACCTGAGCCAAAGCCAGCAGACAAACAATAGCCGCAAATTACTTACTCCTTCGAAGACGGTCACGTCAAGCCCATCTTGGACATGCTCATACAAGGGAACAGAATTCAGCTTCCTCCACCAAGACGGGAACCGCGGTCGGCAGAGATGGAGAACCCAAAGTACTGCCATTATCATCGCTATGTCTATCATGCTATACACGACTGCTACCAGCTGAAACGGTACATCCAAAACCTTATCGATTCGAACGCTCTGGCTATCGATTTCAAAGAGGCAACCGTAGCAGCCAATATGGTGTCCGTATAATTCGGCAGCTTCCCTCCGACGGAAACTCAAGATGGGGTGGTCTCCATCCCTCTAGCGACAATGGAGATTACCAATCTTCTATCTCCCCAAGATCAGGCTGCTGGTCTAGTACCCCTCACCACATCACGAGGGGAGGTCATGTGGGTCCATTCAGACTTAGTATCAGAAGTGACTCGGCCCACACCATCTTCTACCTACAAGAAGAAAAGTGGAAAAGTCAGGACCTGCCACACAATCTCGATAGACATCGAGGAAGCTACAGCCGTCGTGACGCGGTCTGGAGCGCAATCCCAACCTGTGGTTGACAATCCAGCTAAAAATCATCAACCCACTACAACTGATGCTCCGGGACCGGCCCAGCCTTCGACGACCGACAAGCCTAGGTCGAGGGAGACTCGCTTCGATAAATCCCTCCGAAAAGAGGCAGCCCGAGGGCTAGAGAGGCCCTACAACTTTGACATCTTAGCGCAATTGGCTAACACACCGGCCAAGTTGTCACTATACGAACTCCTAAGGCTCTCCAAGGACGTTCGTATTGCATTGAGCGAAGCACTCCAAAATGTCGATGCCTATCTGGCTCAATCCAACCTCACCAGGGAGGACTCACCCCTGGATCTCCAGGACAGCGCCTATACGGAAGCAATGCCCAACATCGTCTTCACTCCGTAGGACATGCTCATCAAAACTAATCTGCACGATCGCCCATTATACTACACTGGATACATCGGCGACGTAAAGGTGGATCGGATGCACATTGATCCTGGCTCTTCCATAAGCATTATCTCGAAGGGTCTGCTACATCATCTCTGCATCCCAATGTATCGCCTGACGCCTACAAGCACCGCCATCAGCGGGTTCAATTTGGGCAGGAGCTACCCTATTGGGAAGATTCGTATGAAGTGTCAAATTGACGACCTCCAATCTGAAGTTACCTGCTACGTTATCGATGTAGACACTTCTTACAACATCCTCTTGGGGCGCCCGTGGATACACGATTATATAATCGTGCCTTCCACGCTGCACCAGTGCTTTAAATATGTCGACAAATACGGCTTCGTGAGGACGGAATTTGCTGATATCGATCCCTTCAAAGGGGTCGAATCTTACTACTCAGACTCCTGCCTGTACGAAAAGTCGAAAAAGCATCTTAGTGAAGGAGAAGCTAGTACCGAGACAGCCGCTGGATCCGAAGAGCCTCTGACGATCCACCTCCAAGCTCGAAACCGGGCAGGTCTGCACCCATTACCGCCACTCTGCGTAAGGACGCAATCAGCCTCTCGGCACAAGAAGAGCAGATGATAATCCGGCTGCCAAGGTCTGGCCAAGTGCCGAGATCCATAATGGGGCCACTAACAATCAGGCTGCCGAGAGTCGGTCAGCCCCAAATGGAGAAGCTCAATCCCTCCGACAAACCACTGACGATACGCCTTCCCAAGAAGGGTCGTCACCCCGATGCAAGGTCTGACACTTCTAGCAAACCAGCCACTCCTCGCCCCACATCGAGTACCAAACTGTGGGTTGCTAGTCTGCCAACAACTCCACGCTCAACTCCATCAACTGAACCGCTGACGATCAAGCTCCCCAGGTCGTCCTCTCAGTCTTCATTTACACAGCGGGTAGCCGAAGAGGAACCGGAGCTAGCCAAGTATGTGGCTGTCCACACTAATGTTCCGTCCGCAGATGATGTAATCTTCCTAGAAAAGATACCTTACTTCATCAATAAAGGGCTATCTTTGAACTACCTCGAGCTTAATAAGCTTTGTACAATGTACGCTATGGAATACGGTATAGGCACTCACCTACACACACAGGTGACAAATGTCTATACCACAATCCAGCTTACTCCAGCGGAAGACGCTTACCGAAAAATCGAGGGAGGGGACCATCCAATCATCTTCGGCCGGAAGGACGACCCGCATCCCTTCACTATAGAAGAAGTCGACCTTGGATCGGACGCCGGGAGACTACCTCTGTATCTTTATAGCCCCCAATCTAAATATCTCATGCAGAAACAAGGGTATAATCTGGAAACGACACCGGGTTTGAACTACGGTACTGGACGACGATTACCTTTGAAGTCCCCAGTCCCGGCTGGCAAACCACGGGACTACTATAGCAAGACTCGGTGTGGATTAGGGTATGTGACACCCACGACGACCCCTGAAAGTTCAGATAAAGAATGCGACTGGCATTCACATTCGACCGGGTCACCAACTTCTGACTCGGATACCAGCATCGGAGACGTATTCCGACAAGTCCTGTCAGTCAACATGGCATTCGCCGACGCTTATGAAGAAGATGAAGACATTCCAAAAATTCTCGAACTAGAGCCGTGGGCCCAACAACTAGATGAATAATGGGAAAAGTGTTTCGGGCAAAGAGAACCTTCCACTAAGGATGAGGTCATACAAGTTAATCTTGGTGATGAAGCCTTCCCGAAACCAATCTTTATCAGCCAGAATCTGACAGGTAAAGAGCGAGAGTCGCTGCTCCAACTCGTCAAAGAGTATATCGATGTGTTCGCCTGGAGCTATAAAGATATGCCAGGATTGGACCCCGAGATCGTGCTCCACAAACTCAATATTCGTCCGGATGTAAAACCTGTCAAACAACAGCAAAGACAGTTTCGTCCCGATGTCATAAATGCTATCGAAGCCGAGGTCAACAAACTGATAGCCAGCGGCTTCATTCGCGAAGAGCAACATCCAGACTGGGTAGCCAACATCGTACCAGTTCTCAAGAAGAACAGAAAGATCCGAATATACATTGACTTCCGGAATCTGAATGAGGCATACCCTAAAGATGAATTCCCTCTTCCTATCACAGATATTATGATCGATAACACCTGCGGCTTCGAACATATGTCCTTCATGGATGGCTTCTTAGGATACAACTAGATCAAGATGTTCCCTGACGACGAGAAGCACACATCATTCCGAACACCAATTGGTACTTATTGCTACACCGTCATGCCTTTCGGTTTAAAGAATGCTGGCGCCACTTACCAAAGAGCTATGAGCATCATCTTTAGAGACCAATTGTGCAAGACAGTGGAATGCTACATCGACGACATCGCCGTCAAAAGTCGTTCGAAGGAAGATCATCTACAAGATCTCAGGACAGTGTTCGACCTAATACGAGCACACAACTTAAAGATGAACCCTACGAAATCATTCTTGGGAGTCTCCAGCGGAAAATTCCTGGGTTTCGTCATCACTTCTCAGGGCATTCACATCGACCCCGAAAAAACAAAGGCAATCATGGAGATGGGTCCCCCGAGAAATCTCCGCGAACTCTGAGGCCTCCAAGGCAGGCTAGCTTACATCAGGAGATTCATCTCTAATCTTTCCGGACGATGTCAACCATTCACCCATCTCATGAAGAAGGGAGTCTCTTTCGTATGGGATGAGGAATGCCAGCGCGCTTTCGACAGCATCAAAGAATATTTGTCGAACCCTCCTGTCCTGGTAGCTCCTGTTGCCGGGAAGCCATTCCTGCTCTATGTGCGAGCGATAGAACATTCTCTTGGTGCTCTGTTGGCACAGAACAATGATACGGGCCACGAACAAGCTATATACTACCTCAGTTAAAAGATGATTGGGCCAGAATACCGGTACACGGCCATCGAGAAGGAATGCCTTGCTCTCGTGTTCGCCATCCAGAAGACGCGACACTACGTCACGGGATAAACCATCCACGTGATATCGCAGATCAACCCCCTCAGGGTCCTCATGACCAAACCTGGGGCACTCAGCTCTCGCCTTGCTACCTGGGCGATATTACTATCACCATACCACATGATCTTCGTACCGCAAAAGGCTGTTAAAGGCCAGGTTCTGGCAGACTTTCTAGCAGCCCATCCAACCTTAGAGACGACTAGGGTATATAAAGAGATACCAGACGAGGTCACCAGTTCAAATACAGTCTCCCATGATGTCATCTGGCAAATGTTCTTCGACGGCACTTCGAGAACTGGGCCCAAAGGCAACATTGTCGCTGGAGTTGGAGTAGTGCTGATTTTTTCTTCCGGCTTGGTGATCAATCGGGCCTACTCACTCACAGAGCCCTGTTTAAATAATGTGTCCGAGTAAATTGCCTTGGTCATTGGCCTCCAGCTCGCGAAGGAGATAGGGGTAGAGTATCTTGAAGCATACGACGACTCACAGTTAATCGTCAATCAGATTCGGGGGTCGTACGAGGTCCGCCATGAAGACATGATCTCGTATCATCGAATAGCAATCGACATCATCTCGTCTCTGGGAGGATTCTTCATAGAACATGTTCCCAGACTTCAGAACATTGAGGCTGATGCACTAGCTGGTTTGGCCGCTTCCCTAGCTGTGCCAAATTACGCTCGTCATCAGGTCGATATAATAGGCCGTGAACTAGTCTGTCCTAAGGATAACATTTGATGCATTGAAAGCTACTCCGCCCTTTCAGTCGACGAAGCACCAGACTGGAGACAACCATTCATCGACTTTGTAGTATACGACATCCTGCCAGAGAATCCGAAGGAAGCTACTTCTATCAGAAGACCTTCTCTCAGATTTTTCTATGATACGGAGACGAAAATGCTGTATCGCCGATCCTATGATGGTTTACTGCTTCGGTGTCTATCAAATACAGAAGCCAAGGAAGCCGTGCGTGAGGCTCATGATGGTATCTGCGGGGCCTATCAACCTGGTCCGAAACTGTAAGACAGCTTTCGCCGAATGGGCTATTACTGGCCCACGATGGTGGCAGACGTAATAGATTATGCACAAAAATACAAAGCCTGCCAAATCCATGCCGACTTCATCCACTAGCCATCTGAATTCCTATATTCGACTGTGGCCTCCTGGCCATTCGAAGCATGGGGTATGGACATCGTCGGCCCAATTACCCCACCTTCGTCCAGAGGACACCGATTCATACTCGCAATCACCGATTACTTCTCAAAATGGGCAGAAGCCATCCCATTGGCAGAGGTGAAAACTTCAAACGTGATCAGCCTCCTTAAGCATCATGTCATCTATCGCTTTGGACTGCCCCGAAGGATCATTCATGACAATGGGCCATAGTTCGCAAGCCACGCGTTTTATCGGTTCTACGATAAGCACCGAATTCAGAACATTGCTTCGACACCCTACAACCCAGCAGCCAACGGGTTAGCAGAAGCATTCAACAAAACCATAATCAAGCTACTCAAGAAATTTATATCCTCTAACAAGCGCGACTGGAACGAGAAGCTTGGCGAATGCTTATGGGCGTATCGTACCACAGTTCGAACAGCCACCGGGAATACACCATTTTCCCTGGTGTACGGGAGTGAGGCAGTTCTCCCATTAGAGACTCAAATTCCCTCACTCCGCGTCGCCCTCACACATCAGCTGACGACAGACGAAAACCACCATCGCCGACTACAGGAATTGGAGGCCCTAGACGAGAAACGCCTGTTAGCTCAACAGCGAATCGAACTATATCAAGCCAGAATCTCCGGAGCTTTCAACAAGAAGGTCAAGGTCAGAACATTCCAAGTAGGCGATCTCGTTCTGGCGGTTCGGAGGCCGATGGTTATGACGCATAAAACCGCCGGTAAATTCCAACCAAAATGGGAAGGCTCGTTCATCATCGAAGCTGTATTCTCCAACGGCACCTACCGCCTCGTAAAACAAAATGGAGACTTGCTCATGTTGCCCATCAACGACAAGTTTTTGAAGAAGTATTATGTCTGAAACAAAATCCTCGAGACATCTCAGAGTGTCGAGTCATGTACCTCCCTGTACCACTGAACTTACATTCTGGTTCTATGCATAGAGTCATGTACCCACTGGTACCTCTGAACTCATTCCCATATTTTACAATCATTCGAGTCACGTGCCTGTTGGTACCTCTGAACTCATTCCCCACAATTTCCAATTATACGAGACATGAACCCGCTCGTACCGCTGAACTCACACTCACCATTCCCTAGATTCCCGAGTTATGTACCCTCTCGTGTCTTGGAACTCATATGCACAAACATCCCAGATTATCGAGTCATGTGCCCACTGGTGCTACTGAACTCACACTTTCACAATATCGAGTCATGTACCCGCCGGCGCCTCTGAACTCACATCCCGGTCACTCTTTCAGATAGAAAGTTATGTATGATCATACCTCTGAACTTCCTTCCTGGAGGAGATCCTCCCCCATGATCCAATACCCGCACTTCCAGTGCACAAAAAAGGGTAAGCGATCCACAAATTCTCAAGACGGCCATGTCCTCATTACCTCTGAGTCGTTTCACTTCCGCCAAAAAATAAATCACCCCCTACATAAAACTTCCATGTCCTCATTACCTCTGAGTCGTCTTATGTACCCCCTCTTTATTGAGCCCACTCCTGCCATGTCCTCATTACCTCTGCGTGGGTAGGCTCCGTAGAAGAAACCTTCATACTTGCCATGTCCTCATTACCTCTGAGTAAGTATGTCGGTCCCCTTTCAACCTATTATCTGTACCCACAACCGGAGTACGACAAGGATAATAGGTCCATAAATGTCCTCTGTTGACCACAAATGTCCTCAGCCGACCACAGATGCTGTACTGGGTTTTCAGTACACGCCCATCACTTCCCTATCATGCCTGGGAGCCCAGTTGCTCCTTGACATTCTTTCGAATACCAAAAACTTCTATAGCTGTCTTATCGCGAAGTCGTTCTAGGTATTCCTATCCAAAACTTGTTACTCGTACCTAAAACCAAGGTACGCCCAGAGTAACAGGTCCACAAATAATCCCCTAACGGGTCCAATTCCACAAATACCACAAGTACAAGAAAGAGAAGATGAGTCAAAACATGCTTATTTATTCAAAATTCAAATTACTACATCATCTGTGATCATATCCCTTGACAAAAAAAAAGGAAAAGGAGCAAAAGAAAACAGAAAACCGATCACTGTTTCGGAGCGCATAGCATCATGAGACGGTCCGTCAGCAAGGCAACCGACCGCTCAAACCTCTGTTTAGCTCGACGCTCTGTCTCTTGGGTCAGCGTCGTCTCGTCCTCCAGATGAGCGTGAGCTTGCCAGTTGTCCTCAAATTTCTTGAAGGCCCGCTCCAGGTTAATAGAAGATCGGGAAACCCTCTCGGCCTCCCGAACGATTGACTCCTGTTCCGCACGAGCAGCCCCCAGCTCTGACTCTAAGAAGGCCAACTCCCACTGAAGTGCGAGAATCCGCTCTTTCGTGTCAGCTATTCCATGAGAAGCAGACTCTTCCCGAGCCCTACAAGCTTGACTTCGACGACCCAGCCTGTCGTACGAAACGGAAAGCTCGTCAAGGTCCCCCTTCACAACTGGCCCGACAGTATCTCGAGCAAGCTTTATCCTATCCAGAGTAGCGATAAGGAGGCCCCGCTCCCGTTCGATCGTAGCAGGCAAGCCAGTCTGCCGTATCGCCAGCAATTGGGTCATGAGATGACCAGCCTCTGCCAACTTGGGCTCCAGGAGCGCAGCCAACCCCACCCCGCCAGGAAGAGTCTTAAAAGTTTCAATCTGACCCCGAGCGCACCGCAGGGACAGAGAAAAAGGGGTCCCCCGTTCTACGGCAGCATCTATGCTCCTCTTTAATTGGCGATAGAAGCTGTCGACCACATCCTGCGACACCTCGTCCAGAGCCTCCGAAGAAGCCGGCGTCAACGGGAGTGTAGCCGGCAACACTGAAGAAGACGCAACAGAATCTGCCGCTCCTGCCACGAGGGAAACAAACTCCGTACGAAAGGATGCCTGAACAGCGGCCAACTCCTCTTCAGCAGCCCGCAGAACTTGAATGCTCGGCAGGGCCGAGAAGTCAGTCTCTGAAGCCGTATAAGCAGCAGAGGATAAGACGAAGACCATCGCTCCCGGAACGAGCTCCACTCCCATCTGCCCGGAGCTGGCTAGAGGCCCCTCGACATGAGTCGGAGAAAGAGAGAAAATGCTCCTTTCCCCCAGATCGCGACAGGCCGAACCTTCCCCAAGAACATCCGCTGTGGGAAGTAAAGGGTCAGGACCTGTAGGGCCAAGATAACCATGAATCGATTTGACCTGGAGGATATGTTGATAGAGCAAATAAGCCCCCTCACTAGTCAGTATTTGGCTTATCTTACCAGCAGAAGAATGTGTAGGCTGAGGTTCGCCTACGGCCACCACAACCTCTCCACCAGCGGCTTTCGAGTCGAATATAATAGACTCCTCCGCCCCTGCACCCTCGGGAGGGGATGCGATGAGATCGGCGTAGCCTTGCTGAAATTCAGCAATCTCGGAGACAGACCCGAGGAAATCTTCGTCACCCCGGACCGAGGCCTCAGCAACCTGGCAGCCCCCAGCCGCCGCTGAGAGGGCCCCCGGAGAAAGGACCGCAGCACACATGCCGCTAATCAAAGCAGCAAGGGTCGGATCAACTCCAGGGACAGCAGATGGTTCAGGAGAGCCTGGTTCGTCAGACGCCTACAAAGAAAAATGATTGGGTCATATCTCCAAGAAAAAAAAGCTACAGTAAGGAGATAGCTCCAACATAGTCTTACCGTCGGAGCACCGTCAGCAGCATCCTCTCCCCTCTCGGTAATAAGCAACCCACGAGACCTAACAGCGGCCCTCTTCACAGAAAAAGTCATTCTACCGTCAGAAGACTCACGTCTTACTCGTTTACGTGAGGGACCAGGCACAGCAGGAGGCCGTCCTTCCCCCACTACTTTCTCTTGTGTAGCAAGCGGCAGATCCTCCGCCAGTTCGTCTGGTATGGAAAGCGGTTGATCCGCTACTTCTTCACCCCCAAGCGAAAGAGAGTCTTCGCTATCATGATCATCATCCTCCTCGACCGACTCGGAAGGTTCTGATTCAGGAAGAGGAGTCTGGAGCGCTAGTTGCTTTCTAGCCTTAGCCCCCTTGGGCTTTTCCTCTAAACCGGTACCCATGATAAAACTGGTACTCGGGTCGAAATTGACAGGGGGCTTGTTCGCCATAACATGATACAAGGCAGCCACGTACAAAATTTTCCTCGGCGCCTTAGTATCAGAAACCGAGAAGCTGGCCCGAGTATGATAAGCGTCATAATAATTCCACGCCCTGACACCGTCAAGAACGCTACCTTCAAAGCCCAAGCAAGGGCTGGGACAGTCAAGGAATAACTGGCTATAGCCAAATTGGCGAGAAAACCTGCTAGGCAGGTAGGGCTCCAAGTACACATTATCGCGGTTACGATAAACCAGATACGCGGGGCGGATGTTGCGCAACCAGGTGAGCATCTTCGGAGATAGAAAGTGAGAAGGTCCGGTACCATCAAGGTGTACATCCCTCACTTCCTCATTGGAAAAATAAGGAACATACACGAAAAAGTCACACCCATCCACCCTCGCCAGCGCCCTCCGACAAGCTGGCATAGTACTGTATTCCCAAGGTTGGTGATGGCGTTGGAAAATGAAAGCATCTTCGTCTGTAGCATCTTCTGCTGTTCCAGATCCCATCAAAGACTTGTAGTGCATCAACAACCACCCCATCAAATAGTAGAAAGGTAGCTCTATGCGCTCAAAGTCCAACGTCTTCTTGCGGGCAATAACCTTAGACGAGAATGTTCGAAGACCATGGTGTATGCTACACACCATAGCCGGAAGAAGAGCCAGTCTAACTCCAAATACCAGCTTAACAGCAGGGAGAATGAAGTGTCGGCTGATCCTCTCAATAGAACCTGCCCCCCCCGAGACTACGCAGTTCCGTAGCCATATCATCAAAAATCCAGCCAGGAGCACTTTCTCAGACATCTGCCTGGTACCATAGTAAAAATAACTAAGAGGGCCAGCTTGACTCCCGAATATGTCGCTATTAGACCGTGACTTCTTGATGCTCAACATCAGGTCTTTTATCTCTTCCTGGGTTTGAGGGGTTCGAAGAATAACCTCGCCAGAAGGGCCAACTTTAAAAAGATAATTGACCCAGGATGTGGTGTGGGGAGCGTTCCCTTCTGAGCTATCCTCCTTTTTTATAACCATCTAGTGACAAGCACTATGATGGCATAGCAACTCCTGGTACACCGCAACAAAGCCTGGGAGTCTTCGGTTCAGGTCCTCGAGCTCCTCGTTCGACGGGGTGTACACCTCGAAAGGCTCGTTCCTCCACGGAAGCTTGGAGACAGTATACATCTCGTGGAGGGCAAGCCCTAACTCCCCTCCGGGTGCGAAGAACGTCCCTGTTCGCCGGTTATATATCTCCAGGAGCGCCATGAACAATGGCTTATTGATAGGAAGCCCGTGACAGGTGTCCCGGATGGCATGATAGAGTCTCACCTCCCGCAGGAATGTCCCGTAGGTCTGCAGAACCCAAGTAGTCAAGTGGGCCCACGTAGAAGTGGGGTTTATCCAGTTCAGCAATGCCAGTCTGCCAACGGGATAAGATTTTTTGCGAGCAAGCCGATTCAGGAATGTATCAGCTTGAGCGAATGTGAAATTGGGACCATATACGTTCATAAAAGTACCGGGGGCTAGTCCCATCATGTACCGGAGGACAGAATCCTTACCCGCGTACGCTGACCTAATGTTCGGGTTATAATGGATGTCGCCCATCAACATCCCTGATTGGGTAGAAGTTAAGTTACACACCATCTTCCTGTCCAACAATACCATATTGAACCACGACAGAGGATAATGACGCTCCATGAGAGGAATATGGATCGCCACCCCATCCAAAGTAAAATTCCAGATCTCAGAGATCTCTAATACTCGGGGATTCTTTATGATTAAAGCATCTCCGAAGAGGAATGAGGGCTTCAGATACGATCCATCCAATTTCTCAGAATTCATCATGGTACGGAGATAATGGAGGGTCTGATTCTCGATGGCGTTCAACCTCCCTGAAGGCTCGTTAGCAGGAAATTGATTCAGCACGTATTTAACTAAGTCATCAAGACGCACGCCCAAGGCAAACTGATTCGATCCCACTAGGAGTTCCCCCGCAGGGTTTACTGGCAGATTCACTAAAGAAAGACGAAAGAAATAAGATTAGAAGATAGTCAAAACAAGAAGCATTTGAAAGATCATTTGAGTCTATGTGGCTCGAATCGTTACAGCCCCTGCGGCTCAGAACCAGATGAGTCCATGCGGTTCAGTTCATCACGGCCTTATACGGCTCAGAACTAGATGAGTCCATGCGGTTCGGTTCATCATAGCCTTCTGCGGCTCCAAGTCAGACGAGTCCATACAAATCAAGTCAGATGAGCTTATGAAGCTTCTGCAGTTTAGGTTCGAAAGGGCCTATGCGGTTCAAGGTTCACATGGATTCAACAGACAAACCTAGGCGCTGATGCGGCTCAGATTCGAGTGAGACTATGCGGTTTAAAGACCACACAGACTCATGCGGCTATGAACAGACAGACTCATGTGGCTACAAACAGATGAGCTTATGCGGTTCAAAAGTG
Source organism: Iris pallida (assembly GCA_029216955.1). NCBI lineage: Eukaryota > Viridiplantae > Streptophyta > Magnoliopsida > Asparagales > Iridaceae > Iris > Iris pallida. Next base: position 10,946,028 of record JANAVB010013398.1, read on the forward strand.
AACTACGCTTATGCGGCCCCAACCAAAAATATATATGCGGTTCAGATCGAGTATGACAAGCCCATGCGGCCTCCTGGATGAAGTGCTTATGCGGACATATCGACGAAACTTGTACATGCAGCTTGTGCATAAATTATGCAGCAGAGCCATAGCAGTTAGGGTTCTAAGGCAATGCCCTTACCAGCAATAGGCGGATGAACATCAGTATGAACGGAGTGAACAGCGACCGGCGGAGGAGTGGCCACGTTCGTCGCCGCAGCCGCCGCAGAAGCGATCGCCTTGCCCTTCGTAGCCTTCGACACAGCAGCCTTCTTGGGAGCCATGGGTGCTTAGGAGAGAAAGGAGTTAGAAAGATCGAAGAGAGCAAAGGAAATTCCTTAGAAAAAAAGTATTCCTATTTATAGACAAGGAAGGAACGCCTCGATCCACGTGCAATATGATGACCGACTCTTCGATCATCGAGGCAAAACGGCTGAATAATAGCCTGACTCTTAGGATCCTGGCCCAAGAAAGCGGCTCTTAAAATCTGCAACAAATCAAGAGCATTAAATACAGAAGATTCACAGAAGATTTGCACACGTGGCAGAAAGACGTGGCAAAAAGCTCATGCGGCCAAAACAGCCCATACGGCTCAGAGCGTTATGCGGTTGAGGTAATCATACGGCTGGTCAAATCCATACGGCTAGGACAGAATACATCCATGCGGCTCTGGCCTAATCATGCTTCTTATTCAAAGTATTTTAATTTTGCAAATTGAAAACTTTGAAGGGGGTCTTGTAGAAGCATGAAAAAGAGAAAAAAAAAATAATCCATGCGGCCGAGGAGCCACATGCGCCTCAAGAGTTCCATGCGGCTCAATCACAGAGTGGACTCCATGCGGCCAGCAGAGGGAAGCCACGTGCCTTTTTAGAACGGCTGTACCCAGCGTCATTCAAACACACTTAATGCCCTGACGGCTGACAATTAATGCTCTGACGGCTGACAGCTGACAGCTGACAGCCCTGACAAAAAGTAGTCATAATGACTGACGTAAAAGCACTATCTTCCTAGGAAATTGGGGAAAATCCTCACAGCTCCGAGGCAAGTTTATGCGGCCAGTCTAAATAAGTTCATGCGACCAGTCTAAATGAGTTCATGCGGCCAGTACAGAAGAACCTATGCGGATTCAATCATGAAAGTCCCCCATGCGGCTCGGCCATGAAGAAATCTTTCGGCTCGGCCATGAAGACTCTCATACAGCTCGGTCATGAAGACCCCCATGCGGCTCAGTCATGTACATATCCATGCGGCTCGGTCATGATAAACTTCATGCGGTTCGAGTATAGAGACTATTCATGCAGCTCGGTCATGAAACCTTTCATGCGGCTCAATCATGACGACCTTCATGCGGCCCAAATATGAACGCTCCTCATGCGGCTCAACAATGATGACAGAACACGTGTCCTAAAGGTAATCAAATTTTGGGTCAGATCCCAATGATTTAGGACACGTGGCAAGAGAATGAATTAAATTGATTCATTCAGATTTGCGGATATCAGCAAATCATCATGATGGGGATTTATTACAATCAACATTAATGACTGACATGATTTGGCATAATCCTCATTAATGGCCCAGATCCTTCACGCTCAAGATTAATGGCCCAGATTGATCACTTATCAGGCCGCCGCCACTTTGAGAATGGACAATCATTGCAAACCCTAATGATGCTCCCCACTATTATAAATAGCAGGGTGCCATTTCCTTGTAAAAAAAGGGGGATACAACAAAGAGAGAGATATACACATACAGAGAGGCACTCCCCCAATAATCAGAGAGAAAAATCCACAGAGATCAATCCAGAGAGAGAAGCCAGAAGAGCAATACGAGGAGAGCAAGAAGAGCATTTCTTCATCAACGCCAACCATCTCGTCACAGGAGCCAAGGCTACATCCGATCGTCCAAGGAGTAAGGCAGAGCTGCCGTCGCTTTCTCGAGCCTCTATCGTCACCCCCCAGAATCAAAAATAAATAATTGTACTTAGATTGCTGTACCTAGGTTTTCGTCCCTAGGTTTTCTTTGTACAAGCGAGTTTGTAACGTGAAGTAAAAGTCTAGTCCTCCCATAAAACTGTTCTGCTCTTTTATATTTCATGGCAAACAGTGGGCTTATAAAATTATTCTGGCTCAAGAATAACTATAAAAAGAGGTCTCATCCCTCTTCAAAACACAGAACGAAGAGCATTTTCAAGAGCCAAATTGCTGCACTTCTTGCCAGTGAGCCGAGAGTTAGCAATTTTCTTAGGATTTCTTCCACTTTTGTAATCGGAGTGTCAACGGAGTAAAGGAGCAACTGCTGCTCGATCTCCATCGTCCCAGTCCCCATAATTCTTTTTTGTACTCGGGGATCCTCAGCGTAGGATCACTTAGGCGTACTCGATTTGTGGTGCCTTGCGCCAATAAAGAAAATACAACATTTTTTCTTCTTTTTGTGTGTGTCCACAAAAATGGTGACTCTGCTGGGGACTACCTTTTCCTTTGACGAGAAGGTGGTGATGCAATTCGATACCGACAAAGTAGGGAGTACTCAGAAGATGCTGATCATAAAGTTCGATCAGCAGGCGTTCGAAGAGATGCTCTCGAGGGATGGCTCTACTCCCTCAAAATCAGCAAAGCCAAACAAGTCTCCCAAGACTTGGCTTCCGAAGGCTCGCTGTGCATATCCTGTTAGTGTCATAGCAGATATGTAACTAGAGGACTCTGTTACATGGGCGCACGACTCTGTCACAAAAGCTCCCCAAATGGAGAAGGCTCATACCGTTCCGGGCTCTACTAGCTCAGTGACTTCTTTCCTGTACAACCAACAACAGAGTGTTCGACGCTCGAGACTTAGCAAAGGAAAGCACTACGATGCCAAGAATCGGAGTGTTCGACACTCCGGGCAAACCCAGCAAGGCTCACAAACGAAGGAGGCGAAGCTGGAAAAAAATAGCGCTGCTCCACCGAGCATGCGTCTAAAGCCATACGCCCTAGGGGATGTTTGGGCGCATAACTCCAATCAGAAGGCCTTTGTCTTCACCAGATTAAGCATCCAGGATCATGTGCCCAAGGCTATGTGCCCAGGCTCACTGGATCCATACTATGTGCCCATATCAAAGAGACTCACACATGCTGCCAAGAAGCATGTGCCCAAGGCCAGTCTCCAAGGCCTATGTGCCCACAGCAAAAAGATAGGCCCTAACGCGTATAACACGGGGCTATCTTCAAGGACATCACAGAACTTAGGTGTGAGGGTTGTCCCTGTACGTGAACTAAGTCTGGATGCGCCAACTCTCCTTACGAACCTGCATGCAAATCTCGGCAATACATGCAACATAGGTTGTAAGGCAAAACTCCCTTCCGCTGACTTACGCGACATGATAAATCATAAACGTAAAGCGAGGGAGGACAAAATAATTTATAGTGCACATCCGTGCACCAGTATTGTCATCAACTGTTGATGCTCCAAGGCAACGTGAGTGCCCCAGAGACAGTCCGTGTTTCGACGACTATATTTCTCTAACGACGAAGAGCCGCTGTGTGTCTCATCCAACATGGTTTCATGGGGTCCCCCTTATGGAAGCCCCAATCAAAGGCGGTGGACCACGAACCCAGCAGGCTATCACATCTGAAGGAGTCTATATGGGTACTCGGTCAAAGGAAAGATTCCGTATGGATGACGAAGACTCCCAAGCTGGGGGCAGTATTCCCTCAGAGTCTGAAGCGGATGACCTTCACACTGGAGGTAGCCTCCTAGAGGACGATGATCTCTCCGAGTCTGATGGCGACTATCTACCTTCCCTACCTGAAGATGAGGGACTCGTCAACTCGGAGACATATAGTATCAGCACCACTTGTACTATTTCCTCTGTTCATCCTTGCATGTTATCTATATACATGGTAGACGGAGAAAGACCTGAAGAAGCCAGTGATCAGACTAGAAAATGGCTAGAGGGTCTTGAAACAACATTCACCAAGATTACTAATATGCTTACCAGTATCATGGCGATTCAAGCTGCTGGGGCTGTTCCTCCACCTCAACAAAATATCTCGGCTCATGCTAGTCCAACTCATAGCAACAACCCTCCTCCACTACAAAAGGAGTGTCATTCTGTTGCGCCTCCCCCAAATCTTGTAAATGCTGGGGATGGTCCTTCGCCAACGATGCCTGACAACCGTTCAGCACCTGTTTCACAATACCTGCTTAATCAACAAGATGTAATTAATTTCCTGGTCGCCCATCTTGACACTATCTCACACAAAGATGAGCTTCAGAAGATGGTGATATATTAACCTTATCATCCTAAATGGAAGAATGCTACCTGCCCTCCTAACTACAAGCCGCTGACGCTAAATTCATTTGACGGGTTGACTTTGCCTTGTCAACACATGACATACTTCAACACGCAGACTCTACACTTACCCAGGGATGATCCGTTCTTGTCAAAGCTATTTATTAGCACCTTGCAGGAGGTAGCTTTTCAATGGTTCTGTAGTCTGCATGACGGTTGTATCAATTCATTTAAAGACTTGGAGAGGTTGTTCCTCAATAGGTTTTATGAGAGTGGCATGCATGTTAGTATATCCACCCTCATCGAGACCAAGCAAAGGAGGACTGAGTCTGTCATTGCCTTCATCGAAAGCTTCAGGCGGCTAGCACTAAAGATGCCCTTCGGCATACCAAAATCAGAACTTATGGACACTTATCCGCATAACTTCCTTCTTACGGTGAAGTTATGTCTAGGTATATATAAGTATGATACCTGGCCCACTTTCATTGGAGCCACTGATGCTGCTGAAAATGATGTTTCTAATCTGGAACTACTGGGGTTGAAAACACCTAAATATGAGACAAGGGCAAGCATCCTCAAACTATCCCTGTCCGTGGGGGTAAAGGGAAAGAAGTCCTGAAGGTCGACACTTCAAAAGGAGCTTCCAATTCTTAGGACACCTCCGACAAGCCTAAGGAGACCTTCTCCTTTGACGAAGACAATGTTATTACCATTTTTTACATATTGACGAAGGGTAATAAGCTAAAATTGCCTCCACCACGACGTCCTGCAGAGGCGAACTAACTCAATGATCCCAAGTACTATCTCTATCATCAATACGTGCATCACTCCACCAAGGACTGCATCATCCTGAAGAAGAAGATATAACAGCTTATCGACAGTCAAGTGATCAACCTCGAAGCTGAAGACAAGGTCGTATTTTCTAACATGATCTCTCATCAGTTTGGTGACTTTCTTTCCACAGAAGTCCCAGACGGCGTGATCCCGATCCCCAAGGTAATAATAGAAGTCGTCAACCTACCGCCAGCTCGCAACTCAACCCTGGTGCCACTCACGACTGAACGTGGTGAGATCATGTGGGTCCATCCGGACCTTGTGCAAGAGATGACACAGGGGGTGGTATCTCCCAAAACAAAAATGGGCAAGAAATATAAGTCATGCCATATGGTGTCTTCTTTCATCTACGAGGTTCTATCTGGCGAGACGCAATCGGAGAAGACTTATCTTCGGATATACGATCCCATACAAGAAGAAGCAGTACCTTCTCAAGCTCCTACTACCCCTACAAGCTTAGAAGCCGGCCCATCGAAGCCTTTAACTACCGACAAAGCTAAGTAGAAAGAGACGCGGTTTGACAAGTCTTTGAATGCGCCAGCTCCCGAAGGCATGGACCGGCCCTATAACTTTGACATACTGGCACAGCTGGACAATACACCTGCCAGGTTGTCTCTGTTCGATCTATTGCAACTCTCCAAAGAAACGTAGAAGGCCTTAAGTGAGGCATTACTACATGCCGACTCTTTTCTCGCTGAAGTCAAAGTCCTCGCTGAAGATCCTGTCTCTTATCCCCACTGCCATAGTACTATGGAAGTAGTGCCCAACATCACCTTTTTACAGGAGGACATGCTACTAAAAAATAATTGTCATAATAGACCCCTGTACCATACAAGATATATCGGGGCGATCAAGGTAGACCGCATGCACATAGATCCAGGATCCTCCCTCAGCATTATTTCTAGATGTTTGCTTCAAATTCTAGGAATCCCTCTACACAAGCTATCTGCAACCAATACAACTATCATGACTTTCAATGCTGGTCGAAGCCACCCATTGGGCAATATCCGTCTCAAGTGCCAGATCGGTGATCTTCGAACGGAGGTTTTCTGCTATGTGATCGATGCTAATATATCCTATAACGTCTTGTTAGGACGTCCATGGATACACGAGAACATGATCATTCCTTCCACACTTCACCAGTACTTCAAGTACATCAACAACGACGGTGTCGTGAAGACGGAGTTTGCCGATGTCGATCCTTTTAAGGGCATCGAAGCCCACTATAGAGATTCGATACTTTACCAATCTCAACCCCAAGGATGACGGCAACGAAGCTGACAATGAAGCTAAAGCAAGTTTATCCTCCAATGATGGTCTCCTGATTATCTGAGTCAAAGGACGTACTACTCCAAAAGTACTCCGAAGCCTCTCACAATCTGGGTAAAAAAGAAGAGCCCTGACTAGGTCAAACCATTGACCATCACTCTCCGTAAGAACCCTGACAAGGTCAAACCTCAGGAGGAATCTGCTGAAGTCTGTCCTCATAATCCTGAAGAATTACCCTGCATAGTGAACTTGGCCAAGATTGCAGCTCCTTTTCCAGATGATGATCCTCTCAATGAGTATATCAATACTCATAATAATGTACCTTCAGCGGATGATGTTATCCCTGAAGAAAAACTTGCATATTTTCTTAGTAAAGGTTTATCTTTGAATTACTCCGATGTCTATTAATCTGTAAACCACTACATAGATACGATATACGCTCTAGAGCACGGCATAGGACCACACCTCTGCATGCCGGTCACGACGCCTCACCTGCGGGAAAAGTTTACCCAGAAGATACCCACTACTTCATCGTTCTAGCCAGAAACAAGGATGAAGAACTAATCATCTTCGGTAGAATAATTGGCGAAAGAAAGTTCATTCCGGACTCTACTTATCCTAAGCACAATACAGAAGCTGACTATGACTCTGGGAAAATGTAACTTTTTCGGTATAGTTGGTAGGCCAAGAATATCATCCAGAACATGGGATATGACATCAAAAGCGACCAGGGGCTAAATTACGGCCGGGGATGACGGTTGCCAATACGACACTTTGCTCCTTCCGGCATACTCGAGAACTACTATCAACGAAACGGTGTTGGTTTGGGTTATGTTACTCCTCCAAAAACTCCCGAAAGATCAGATGATAAAGCAGATCGCTGTTCTTATTCTTCTGATTCCTCCCTTTGGGACTCAGACTCCAGCATTGGCAACATATTCAAAGCAACTCTGTCCGTCAATATGGTTTTTGTTGACCAAATTGTGGACGATGTCCAATCAATCGAGCTTGAACAATGGGCTCAAAAGATGGATACTAGGTGAGAGCTGTGCTTTTAACAACGTGAACCACCTACCGAAGACGAAGTCGTCCAAGTTAATTTAGGAGATAAATCATCTTTTAACCAATCTTCATCAGCAAAAGTCTATTTGACGATGAACGCCGATCTCTTATACAGCTTATAAGAGAATACATCGACGTCTTTACATGGAGCTATGAAGACATGCAAGGCCTGGACCCTAAAGTCGTCATGCACCGCCTGAATATTTCGTCTAAAGCTAAGCCAGTGAAGCAGCAACAACAATGATTCTGACCAGATGTCATGGAGGCCATCGAAAATGAAGTCACGAAGCTCATTGCCAGTGGATTCATTCACGAAGAACAACTCCCTGACTGGGTTGCCAATATCGTTCTAGTCATGAAAAAGAACTGTAAAGTTCGAGTCTGTATCGATTACCGTGATTTGAACTCTGCATGCCCGAAAGATGAGTTTCCTCTATCGATCACTAACGTAATGATCGACAATACTTGCAGCTTCGAGCAGATGTCCTTCATGGATGGGTTCTTAGGCTATAACCAGATCAAGATGTTCCCCGATGATGAGAAGCACACATGTTTTTTAACACCGTTGGGGGTATACTGCTACATGGTGATGCCCTTCGGATTGAAGAATGCAGGGGCGACATACCAGCGAGCCATGAACACAATTTTTTGCGATTATTTGCACAAAATTATGGAGTGCTACGTAGATGATATCGCAGTTAAAAGTCATCTCAAGGGCAACTAACTCCAAGACTTGAGAACGATGTTCGAACTAATGCGTGCACACCAACTCAATATGAATCTAACTAATTCCTTTCTGGGAATCTCCAGCGGAAAGTTCCTTGGTTTCGTCATCACTTCAAAGGATATACATCTTGACCCAGAGAAAGTGAAGGCTATCCTCGATATGCATCCTCCAAGAAACCTAAAAGAGCTACACGAACTACAAGAAAGGCTTGCCTACATCAGATGATTCATTTTAAACCTTTCTGGAAGATGTCAACTATTCACTCATCTCATGAAGAAAGGTGTATCTTTTTCTTAGACTGAACAATGTCAACGCACATTCGATGACATCAAGAAGTATCTTACAAGCCCCCCAATATTGGTAGCTCCAATAATGGGGAAGCCCTTCTTACTATATATCTGTGCTATGGACCATTCTCTTGGCATCCTATTAGCTAAGAAGAATGAAGGCGGCCATGAGCATGCAATCTATTACCTCAGCCGCTCAATGGTGGGTACCGAACACAGATACACACCAACGGAGAAGGAATGCCTTGTACTGGTATTTGCCATCCAGAAGACATGCCACTACGTGTCTGGGCAGACTATCCACATCATATCTAAAGTCAATCCTCTTATAATACTCATGACTAAACCGGGTTCTCTCAATTTCTGTTTAGCTACATAGGCAATGCTGTTGTCTCCAAACGATATGCTCTTCGTTTCTCAGAAGGCAGTAAAAGTCCAAGCATTAGCTGATTTTCTAGCAGCTCATCCGGTGCCAGAATCTTCCAAACTCTACGACAAAATCTCCGATGAAGTAGTGAAGTCTAATATTGTAACTAAAAAAATACCCATTTGGCGAATGTTCTTTGACGGTGCATCAAGAACAGGACCTAAAGGAAATATTGTGGCCGGAGTTGGCATCGTGTTCGTGTCACCTGATCATCTGGTTATTCATCATGCATATTCTCTCATGGAACCATGCACCAACAATGTGGCCGAATATAATACCATATTAATCGGCCTGCAACTGGTAAAGCAACTGGGAGTTGACTATCTAGAAGCTTACGACGATTCTAAGCTAATAGTTAGTCAGGTCTGAGGGGATTATGAAGTTCGTCACGAAGATCTCATCCTCTATCACAGAGTAACAATCGAGTTGGCATCCACTTTTATTGGATTCTTCATCGAGCACGTGCTTCGACTACAGAATATGGAAGCAGATGTTCTAGCCGGTCTCGTTGCTTCCTTGACCGTCCCTACCAATACTCAGCAGTCGATCACAGTGTATGGTCGAGAACTATTCTGTGTGAAAAATACTTTGTATATTCGTCACAGTTACACAACGGAAACAAACGTCGATATTAAAGACTGGAGATTTCCTTTCATAGACTACGCTGTCTATGGAATCCTCCCCGAGGACTCGAAGGAAGCAGTGTCTATCCAAAGGCGATCCCCCAGATTTTACTACGACATAGCTACCAAGATGCTGTACCAACGCTCTTATGACGGGCTACTATTACGATGTCTATCAGACACAAAAGCTAAACATGCACTCCAGAAGGCTCACGACGGAGCTTATGGTGCACAACAACCAGGCCCCAAATTATAATATCGCTTCAAACGAATTGGTTATTATTGGCCCACAATAATAGCAGATGCCGTTGAATATACAAAAAAGTATAGAGCCTGTCAGTTCTACGCTGATTTCATTCATCAACCTTCAGAGTTTCTACCCCCGACGGCAGTATCTTAGCCTTTTGAAGCCTGGGACATGGACGTCATAGGACCAATCAGTCTGCCATCTTCCAGAGGACATCGGTTCATCCTAGCCATAACCGATTACTTCTCCAAATATGAGGAAGCTATACCGCTTACCGAAGTGAATACATCAAACATGATCAGTTTCATCAAATATCACGTTATCTACCGCTTTGGCCTACCTCGCAGGATCATCCATGACAATGGTCCACAATTCACAAGCCATACATTCTATCGGTTCTGCAATAAGAACCGAATCCAGAACATAGCCTCTACTGCCTACAATCCAGTGGCTAACGGGCTAGCAGAAGCCTTCAATAAGACCATCATAAAACTTCTCAAAAAGTTCTTGTCTTCAAACAAGCGCGATTGTAATGAGAAGCTCGACTAATGTCTATAGGCCTATCGTAAAATGGTCCGGACTCCAACAGGCAGTACGCCATTCTCTCTGGTTTATGGGAGCGAAGCAGTTCTTCCCCTAGAAATCCAGATTCCTTCTCTTCGAGTAGCCTTAGCCAGCAAGTTGGCTACCGAAGAAAGCTACCGTCTGCGACTCCAGGAGCTCGAAGCTCTAGACAAAAAATGCTTGTTAGCTCAGTAGCATATTGAGCTATACCAAGCATGCCTTTCCAGAGCCTTCAATAAAAAGATGAAGGAAATAATCTTGCAAGTCGGTGATCTAGTCTTAGCAGTGAGAAGACCGATGGTCATGATACACAAAACGAAAGAAAAATTCCAGCCTAAATAGGAAGGTCCTTTCTTTATAGAATCGGTGTATTCTAACGGTGCGTACCGACTAACCAAGCCTGATGGTGACTTGCTCATGATGCCTATCAACGGCAATTTCCTAAAGAAATACTATGTGTAACCTTTTTTTTCACATATGTCCAGTCATGAAAATGTACAGTACGATGTTTATGTGATACAAAAATATCTAACTATTATCCGTATTTCAAGAGTCTTGAATATGTCTTGGATAATAGGTCCTCTAAAATATTTCTCCAGTGCAATCATTCTCGTTTTTGACTCTGTCCGAACTCGGTTTGATAAAAATAAGTCACATCCCTTTTACCTCTGAATTATTTTACGATAATTATTTCCCCAGTGGAATGATTAAGAAATATTTTGCCATGTCCATATAACCTCTGATCAAAGCATTCATCAAGGATAATCACGTCCATACTACATCTGAATTATCCACTCCCACCTAGCGTTATATATCTTTCTACGTCCATACTACCTCTGGTCAGATATAGAACATCCTCTGCTATTACGTCCATATTACCTCTACTAGCAGCTTCGTTCAACTTATTATCTATATTCAAAAAACTTGAATATAAAATGGATAATAGGTCAACATCAAAATTCTCTAGCAGAATACCCACCAGAAATATTCTTGCTACGTCCACATTACCTCTAGTTCCGATATTTCACAAAACCACATTCACCTTGAAAAGATTCTTTATTCTTTATTTGAACGTCTATCAAGATACGGAGAAAAGGTACAAGAACCGTGACAGCTAGAAAAAAAGTGTTACAAAAAATCTAAGGGATACATAGGCGATTGATGTTGTCCCTTAGAGCCGCGATTTCAGCTTCAGACTTCGCGGTTGCTCGACGACGCACCTCTTCTTGGCGAGCAGCTTCATCTTCGAAAAGGAGCAGACTGAGATGCTCCCTCTCCAACTTTGCTAGCCGTTCTTCTAAATGGACAGAAGTGGTGACGGTCATGGCAGCCTGAGCCAAATAATCCTCCTGCTCAGATGTTGCCGCCCTCAAGTCGGCTTCTAGTTAAACGATCTCGTTCTGGATCTGCACAATGTGATTATACGTCTCGATGATCTGTGCAGCCAGTTTATTCTTCGAGGCAGCACGTGCCTCGCTTGCAGCATTGAACTGACCATACAGGTCAGCCAATTTGCCGATCACTCGAACGAGGGTGTCCTTCATTACCTGGAAAGTGGCCTTCTTCTTCGCAAGAGCCATGATCAAAGCCTCATCTTCTGTGCAAAACAGTGACGTTGGGCTCCGCTGCTTGGTATCCCGAAACCTGGCCACCTGACCCTCCAGGTCATTCAGAACTTTCCTCAGAGTATTGGCCCGCTCTTCATAACCGGCAATGCTCTCGAGGGACGCCACTTGGCATTCGGCAACAGCCTTCACAGGGCCAAAGGCAGCATTCTGATTCAGGACTCCAGGAAGCTTCACTTTCAGCACAGAGTAGAAAGCTTTAACGACTTCCTGAGCCATCTCCTCATCTTCAGTAGAGGCCGTTGGAGAGTTTCTTCCGCTCCAGGAAAGGGTACCTGACAAGAAGATGAACCTGACAGAGAAAACAATATATACATTAGTAACCAAAAAAGAGGAAGAAAAATGCAAAAAAGTTGTAATTTCGTACCTTCGACTTGCTCAACCCCAGTCTGGGCTACGCCATCGATCTTGGCTTCAGGAAAACCAAGAGCAGGTCCAGTTTGTTCAAGAAGAACAATATTGTAAAACCCCTAAATTTCTACTATTTTTTATATATATTAATTTTGGTACTGATTTAAATTTTTTTGTATTGTACGTCGCATAGTCGTATTGTACGTCGTGCACGAAATTTTATTTTTCGTAGTTGCTCGACGAGTGCGAATATGTGCGAGCGTACATATTTTAAGAAAAACATTTTTTATTTTTATTGTTTCTAAATAATATATGTAATATTTAATTTAGCTATCAAAATTTCCTAAATTTATGATTTTATTTATGAAAGGCCTTTTTTTGGAATAAATAATATTACAAGCATACATATATTTCATAAATATTTGCTAGTTTAATTTACATAAAAATATAATTTTCGAGATTTATTATTCAAAAAGATATATAAAAATATTTATTATTTTCAAAATTATTATTATTGGTATTTTGAAAAATATATTTGGAAGTTATGGTGGCCATTTAAATCTTGATTTGATTTTTGGATTTATTTAAATAGTTAAATATTCAAAATTTATTTATCCCATTTGATTTTGAGCGAAAAATTTAAATAGATTTAAATTGGATTTAATTGATTTGATTTTAAACTAAGAGAATTTGATTTGATTTGATTTAAATTAGATTTGGATTTGGATTTGGATTTAGATTTGGATTTGGATTTGATTGTTTTTAAATTAAATTAGGAAATATCTCAATTGGGTTTAAAGGAATGCTAATTCTTATCTAATTGGGAATTCCCACATCCTATAAATAGGCAGGTACTCCTCCATATTATTTTTACCACAAATCATCTTTCAAACCATCCTTGTCAAAATTTCTTTCTTTTTTTGTCATAAATTCACTCCCAACTCCGGACTCCTTTTGACCTCCAGTTTTTTTTTGTTGGAATCGTATTGAGGTATATTTTATGAATGTAAATTTTATCTTTATAAATTCGGAACTTAATTTTTTGGAAAATTTGTGGAGTGTCAGTGGTCCGAAATCTGACACGTTTTAGTATTTTTGAGATTCTGGGAGAACCAGGAATCAGAATCACGATCCGTTTGAAGTTTCAGAATACTGACAGAAAAATACATATCATATATTTTTTCTAAAAGTTTTCCAGAATATTTTATTTTTGGTTTTTATTTTAGAAGTTTGTCATATCGTCAGAGTTATCTTGTGTAGCACTGTGACTATTCTGTACCCAACGGGATTGTCGGTTTCACCAGCAAAGACCTCAGGCAAGACACCTTGCCATTTGCTGTTTAATTATTTTAGCTCATATTTCATGTATTATTTATTTTCTTTATACAAAATAAACTGTGATACATGGCATAACCTGTTAGAACTAACTGTTCATTTATATTTCCTGCTATATATTATTTTTCTCAAATTAAACCTAGATTTAAGGGACCACCTTGTGTGTTGTATTCATTGGCCTTGACACGTTGTACCACAAAATTGTGTGTCGTATGTAGAACACGGAAGTGCATGATTGGCTGGCCACCAGTACGTACAAGCCGGGCAATAGAAATAACCGTTAATAGAGATTGCATGCTAGTTTGACTTAGCAGTTATAGTGGTTTGTGTTGTGGATACAACACAGTAGGCATTGGGCGGGGAGGACAATTCCTTAGCGTATGGGCTTCGATGCACTTCCCTTGTGACCCGGACTCTCCGCTGGAGGTACGGGGTTGATGACCCATGATTACTGACGGCCACTGACGGTTCTACAGAACGTCATGCTCTTACTGATGGGGCCTCTGGTGCCCAAGGGGGGACTATGCCGATCCTATTCAGCCAGGGCCCATGCGTAGGAAGGATTGTTCTTAACTACATATCACTTAGACCGGTTAGGCACCTTTATCCGTTAGGTACGAGTACTTTTGGTTTGGGTACTTGTATCTGACCGTGGCTTGGAATAATAACTTGTCGCGGATTAGTTCGTCACATCTTGTCCTTGTTTGATTGTAGGTGTGACTTACTACTTCGATGAGAAGGTATTGAACCTTGTTGGGGTCCGGATACCATATTGGATTCGTAGCATGGAAAGATACGTCACCGTGAATTAGTTTACCATCTCCTGTCCTTGTTTGGTTGGGGGGATGGTACGCTCGTTCAATAGGTGTGTATTGGACCATGTTATAATTCGATTGACTTATTTATTTGAGCAATATTTATTCAGTTTATATGGCATGATATTATGTGTCTTGTTACGTCCCTCTGAGGACCTGGTTATCTCTCCAGGTGTATGCTATTGTCTTTCGCAGGTGTTCTAGATCTAGCCGTGATCATCGCTATTTCTTCGAGGATGATTGCATTTGGATCGTCTTTGCTTCGCTCGCCAAATTCATATCTTTTCTTACGTATTTTTCCTTTACTTGTTGGTAGTGGATTTGTCTTCGCCCAACATATTGTATCAAGACAATTCATTATCTTTATATGATATCTTTTATTCATTTATTTTGCGTGGATGAGACTAGTTATGGTTCTACCGCATTTTACAGCTTATGTATTTATACGAGGCTTCCATATATTGGAGTATACTTCGTATGAATACAGCTGACATGTCTACGTTCCTAGTCCTACGTATATTGGGACTGGGGCGTTACATATTTTTGTGGTAGCCCATGCAGGTCGAGTTTGTCACTTCGGTTACGTTACTGTACCGATGTGAACCTGCAACATAGGATTAGAATTATAGGAATCTCATCCATACAGCTTGACCTCTTCCCTTGGCTTCAAATTTCGAATTCTCGTTCGACTTCCTTGAATTGCATCTTGCTTGATTCCTTTCTACCGTTGATTCTTATTTTCGTGCTTAGTGTCAACTAGGAAGATGACTACACTAGTATATGCTCATAGGTCAAACACATGGCTAGAATGGTTATATTGGCAATTGGAATACATTTAAGACTCTAATTGAGTTAAAGGGTTTTTTTAGTGTGATTTAATGATTAGTAATTTGTAAAGTAGGATATTACCACGGAAAGTTTTAACCTTGAGATTTCTAAATAGTAAACACCAGAGGATTTATAAAATTTTATACTTGGTTTAAGAAATTGATTGATTTTCAAAGATTTGATATTTATGATTTATTGGATTATAGTTATACATCCTTGCACAAGTATAAAATTGATTTGCTTTTCGAGTTGTGATATTTATGAGTTTGGGTGATAGATATACATCTTTGAACAAATATAAAATTTATTTGATTTTTGAGTTTTAATGTTCATGATTTATTATATTATAGTTATGCACCTTGAACAATTATAGATTTGGTTTGAAAATGATCTTAGCTTTTAAAAATGGTCGTAGGAATTATTTAAACGGAGTTGTACAACTTGCGATTTTCGTGTTTATAAAATTTTAAATTTTAAGGGGAAGTAATGACGGTGAATTTTGGTTTAAAATATTTGAAAGTTATGAAAACGATTTTTGAGAATTTTTTATATTTTAAATTGTATCCTATGATTGAGGATTTACAAATCTATTTAGATTTTTGGTAAAAAAAATAGATTTTGACTGATAAGATTATTTGAAAATTTAGTTTAATGTGGGATTGCTAATATTAATTTTTTTTGAAGAATTTCGAAGGATGTGATGGAAAGTTATTTTGATTGATTAAAGGAAGTTACCATTTAAAAGTTGTGAGTTTGTTGGAATAACATAGCATAAATAGAAGTTAAAATTGATTAGAGCATTGAGCTTAATTATTTTTGAGATTGCTTTTAATATACTAAGAGTTTTATTATAAATTAATTGAAAATTTTAGAGTGTTAAATTTTTGATTGATTGTAAAATTTTTATGGATTCGTAAATTATGAACTCTTGAGTTAAATAGTTGAATTTAAACGTTAATTTTGAAAAAGGTTAGTAATAACGTGATAAAATTTTGCTTTGAGATTTATGAGAGTGATTTAAATTTTTTTTGATGAATTTGAACGGCTTGGAGTAAATACAAATTTTGGTGGTATATTTTTGAAAGTTTATTTTTTAAAACTTTTAGAGGAAACTTGAGTTAAAATATTAATGATAGGCCACAAAGGTAGCACTAATGAGTTAGAAGTATTCCACACTAATTGCCATGTCACTCATGACCATGATAGTAGTATATACACAAGTGTTGTTAGTCATCTACCCAGCTATGTGACTGTATTTTCACCTCGACTTTTTCGACCTTCCTTCAATTCTAGATCTTTTAATTGCGACCTTCTAACCCATTTGCAATTTGAATAATGAGTTAATGGTTCCTTAATTGTATTCATCTAGGAGACTATCTTCTCTCCGGAATTGTGTTTCTAAATTATTTTTAATGGATTCTTTAATTAATTTTATTTCACGCTTTAACTTGATCTTCTTTATTTTGTGTATTAATTATCACCTCGTGAACTCCCACTTTCTATTTTTGATCTTCTGGCGTCCCCTACCGTGACTTGTATATTTGGAGTACAACACTACACTTTTCCTTCTAACAAATTTCATATGTAAGACCTAGACAAGTCCACCTTCATGTAGATGTATCATGTCCCACTAAAACACGTCTCCTTGTACACTATTTTCATGATAGGACCTTCTGGTCAAAATGGCCAAACTATAACCTCTACCATGACACCAAAATACTTTCCGACTACAATTAAGAGATCCAACCTTGACTCAATCCCTTAACCCGATAGGTGAATTTTGTTCTACTTAGTTCCTTAAATGCTTAAATTTGTGCTTTATCTTGATTGCTTGACCATTGTCCCATGATACTATTAGTTTAACTCTTGTAAGTTGGGTAGAATACCTCACCATCTAACAAACTTTTTCCTTGTGAACCACATTGGTAAGTTCACTTAGACTCTAAATTCAGAGGACCCTACCTTATCTAGTCTACCAAGCCATAAATGAAGAAACACTAGGACAACTGTATAGGCCCACACTTCGGGCGAGCCTTGATTTTAAAAGATCTGGGACTATTTAATTTCTTTCATCAGTACCTCTCTTGCACATATTTTGACTATCCCATGCTACTAATGTAGCTTCAGTTTTGCAAGCTTATTTCGTCATCAAGCTTGATCATGACATATTTTATTGGGTGCACCCACTAACATATTGTCTAATCAGAACCGGTGCATGATGGTCTGATCAACCTATTGCACTTTGGTTCGCTTATCACATATTATCCTACGTGGATGGGGACATAGCTAAACTTGTCCTCTAGAGTCCCATCCGCGACTGCCTTGACAACTGCTTTTGAATTATTCGGTCACCTTTGAACCACGTAGTCGTATTCGATAATGCCTCCTTCGAACTCTATATTGCGTTCGCCTTCACCTATTTTGGAAGGATGAAAGCATCGTACTAAAACTCCTCTAACTGTCCTATCACCATGACCATTACCACCCAATGTAACCATATCTTTGTCTTGAACTACTCGACTTTCCCTCGACACTAAATTTACAATCTTGACTTTCTAATCACTTGAATTTAAGAGTTAATACAATCGTCTCTTAATCATACCCTCAACCTAGACTACGACCATATAAACTTCCTTAAACCCTCTTATCCACCGTTGTGCCTTCTCACCCCTTCTTAATTTTTAATTTCGAGGACGAAATTCTTTTAAGTTGGACAGGATGTAAAACTCCTAAATTTTTACTATTTTTTTATATATATTAAATTTGGTACTGATTTAAATTTTTTTGTATTGTACGTCGCATAGCCGTATTGTACGTCGCGCACGAAATTTTATTTTTCGTAGTTGCTCGACAAGTGCGAATAAGCGTACATATTTTGAGAAAAACATTTTTTATTTTTATAGTTTCTAAATAATATATGTAATATTTAATTTAGCTATCAAAATTTCCTAAATTTATGATTTTATTTATGAAAGGCCTTTTTTTTGGAATAAATAATATCATTCATGCATACATATATTTCATAAATATTTGCTAGTTTAATTTACATAAAAATATAATTTTCAAGATTTATTATTCAAAAAGATATTTAAAAATATTTATTATTTTCAAAATTATTATTATTGGTATTTTGAAAAATATATTTGGAAGTTATGGTGGCCATTTAAATCTTGATTTGATTTTTGGATTTATTTAAATAGTTAAATATTCAAAATTTATTTATCCCATTTGATTTTGAGCTAAAAATTTAAATAGATTTAAATTGGATTTAATTGATTTGATTTTAAACTAAGAGAATTTTATTTGATTTGATTTAAATTAGATTTGGATTTGGATTTGGATTTGGATTTGATTGTTTTTAAATTAAATTAGGAAATATCTAAATTGGGTTTAAAGGAATGCTAATTCTTATCTAATTGGAAATTCTCACATCCTATAAATAGGCAGGTACTCCTCCATATTATTTTTACCACAAATCATCTTTCAAACCATCCTTGTCAACATTTCTCTCTTTTTTCGTCATAAATTCAGCCTCAATTTTCAAAGGTTGTAGCAACTTCGAATGACCATAACTCCCAACTCCGGACTCCTTTTGACCTCCAATTTTTTTTGTTGGAATCGTATTGAGGTATATTTTATGAATGTAAATTTTATTTTCATTAATTCGGAACTTAATTTTTTGGAAAATTTGTGGAGTGTCAGTGGTCCGAAATTTGACACGTTTTAGTGTTTTTGAGATTCTGGGAGAACCAGGAATCAGAATTACGATCCGTTTGAAGTTTCGGAATATTGACAGAAAAATACATATCATATATTTTTCCCAAAATTTTTTCAGAATATTTTATTTTTGGTTTTTATTTTAGAAGTTTGTCACATCGTCTGAGTTATCTTGTGTAGTCCTGTGACTTTTCTGTACCCAACGGGATTGTCGGTTTCACCAGCAAGGACCTCAGGCAAGACACCTTGCCATTTGCTGTTTAATTATTTTAGCTCATATTTCATGCATTATTTATTTTCTTTATGCAAAATAAACTGTGATACATGGCATAACCTGTTAGAACTTACTGTTCATTTATATTTCCTGCTATGTATTATTTTTCTCAAATTAAACCTAGATATAAGGGACAACCTTGTGTGTTGCATCCATTGGCCTTGACACGTTGTACCACGAAGTTGTGTGTCGCATGTAGAACACGAAAGTGCGTGATTGGCTGGCCACCAGTACGTATAAGCCGTGCGATAGGAATAACCGCTAATAGAGATTGCATGCTAGTTTGACTTAGCGGTTATAGTGGTTTGTGTTGTGGATACAACACAATAGGCATTAGGCAGGGAGGACAATTCCTTAGTGTATGGACTTCGATGCACTTCCCTTGTGACCCGGACTCTCCGATGGAGATACGGGGTTGATGACCCATGATTACTGACGGCCACTGACGATTCTACGGAACGTTATGCTCTTACTGATGGGGCCTCTGGTGCCCAAGGGGGGACTATGTCGACCTATTTAGCCAGGGCCCATGCGTAGGAAGGATTGTTCTTAACTATATATCACTTAGACCGGTTAGGCACCTTTATCCGTTAGGTACGAGTACTTTTGGTTTGGGTACTTGTATCTGACCGTGGCTTGGAACAATAACTTGTCGTGGATTAGTTCGTCACATCTTGTCTTTGTTTGATTGTAGGTGTGACTTACTACTTCGATGAGAAGGTATTGAACCTTGTTGGGGTCCGGATACCATATTGGATTCGTAGCATGGAAAGATACGTCACCGTGAATTAGTTTACCATCTCATGTCCTTGTTTGGTTTGGAGGATGGTACGCTCGTTCAATAGGTGTCTATTGGACCATGTTATAATTCTATTGACTTATTTATTTGAGTAATATTTATTCAGTTTATATGGCATAATATTATGTGTCTTGTTACGTCCCTCTGAGGACCTGGTTATCTCTCCAGGTGTGTGCTATTATCTTTCGTAGGTGTTCTAGCTCTAGCCGTGATCATCGCTATTTCTTCGAGGATGATTGCATTTGGATCGTCTTTGCTTCACTCGCCAAATTCATATCTTTTCTTATGTATTTTTTCTTTACTTGTTGGTAGTGGATTTGTCTCCGCCCAACATATTGTATCAAGACAATTCATTATCTTTATATGATGTCTTTTATTTATTTATTTTGCGTGGATGAGATTAGTTATGGTTCTACTGTATTTTACAGCTTATGTATTTATACGAGGCTTCCATATATTGGAGTATACTTCGTATGAATACAGCTGGCATATCTACGTTCCTAGTCCTACGTATTTTGGGACTGGGGCGTTACAAATATCAAGGCCCTGAGCGGCATCAGGCCTGATATCTTCTACAATCTCAGCCGAAACAAGAGCAGATTCAGCAACAGTCCCCTCAGCAAGCTGCTCAACCTCTCCTTCTGTAGCTGATATCGGCTCACTAACAGCTCCCTCCGTACCAGCAAGATTGGAGGAGCCGGGAACAACTTCTGTCCCTTCCCCAATGGCGGGGACTATCTTCGCGATGGGTTCCTTCCCCTTGTCTACAATGGAACATACAGTCGTGGTCAGCCTCACGAGGAGCTCGCAAAATTGAAGTCAAAAAATCTTATCCGATGAGATACGCAAAAGTAATGTATCCGTAGGAGGATGAGCTGATTGGACTTGGTTCTCGTCCAACTCTTTTATCGTAGTTTCTATTGCAGACATATCCTCTACAGTTATGTCGTAGGAGAGACTGATCTTCTTTTCGCCATCATGGTCTGGGCCTTCGCCCTGATCACGCTGTCGCTCAAGTCTTACAGCTGAAGAAGACCCGCCCTCATCCATCGGTCGAGGACGAGTAGGGGACACTGTCGTCATGTCTATCTCCTCAGACAAGGAGGTACCTGCCTCAGCTGCAACTTCGGGGTCCTGTACAAAAGACAAACGCAAGGGTGAAAAAGCTTCTAAAGGCTTGACCAAAATGGCTATAGAGTCTAGGAAGGGATCTATATCCTGAATGGCAACAGCCTGCAATACCGTCTGCCGAGAAGTCCTTCTGGGAGGAGGCGAGCCGGCACCCACGTCTGCAAGCTTCTTCCTCCCCTGGGAAATAACCACCTTCTTTCTTTTTGGCCGTGGCACCAGCTCAGTGGAAGCCTTCCTCTTTTGAGGAACAGTAGGAAGAGGTTCTTCAGTGTCCTCTCTTCGAGGTGCTGCAATGATAGGCTCTTCAACAACAACTCTCTGTTGCGGTGCTGCAGCTGGTTCAACTGTGGGCGCGGCACCTTCCTTTCTCCCCATTGCACGCGCTCGTCCTATATCAGCAAGGGTAGGGGCAAGCTTGGTCCCCGATATAAAATTATGCTCACGGTCATACCAAGAAGGAAGGATTTTGACCTGAATATAGAACTTAGCGGCAACAAAGAGCATATGGGTGTCGGGTTTATCTTCGGGCAATGTAAAAACTGCCCCCGTACAACCAGCATTGTAGTAGCTCCATGCACGCACCCCGTCGATCAGACTCCCTCTCGACTAGAGATGAGGACTGGGATTGCCCAAGAGAAGCTGGCTGTAGCCGAATTGCCATACAAAGCGGCTCGACAAATAAGGTTCCAGAAAAGTATGGTTATTGTTCCTGAATACTAGATGGGAAGGCCTAATAGATTGGAGCCAATGAAATGCCCTAATAGGAAGGCTAGTAGTGAGTGCCCCCTCATCTACTAGGGTGGCTCCCATGCGACCACTACCAGACGGAGGCGATACTCCGAAGAATTCATAATTCTGCAGAAATCTCAAAGCCCTCCTACAAACTGGCACCCCTGTAACGGTCCAATCCGTGTCTCTGAACCTCCGAAGGAAGGCATCTCCTGCCAAAGAGTCTGCCATCATCCCGGTATTTATCAATCTGGGACAATGCAGTACCAGCCACCCCATCAGATAGTGGAAGGGTAACTCAGTCCTAGCAAAGTCCCTCCTGCCTTCGGATGTTATCGCATTCACAACAAAATATCGCAAACCCTGTTGGATGGCACAGACCATCGCTGGAAGTAGAGCAAGTGGACGTCAAAAGGCCAGCTTTACAGTCGGAAGTATCATACCCCGGCCGATTCTCTCAACAGACCCTGAACCACTAGGGACTGCGCAATCACGAAGCCATATCATCAGAAAAGCAGCCAGCATCGACTTTTCTGACATCTTAAACTCGGCTTGTCTGAAGAAATGATAAATCAGGGAATTTCTCTCAGGATCATCACTATCTTTGGCATCTGCAGCTCCATGGTCTATCATCAGCTGACCTATCTCAGAGATCGTCAATGGTTTGGTTTTACGGACTTCGTTGCAAACAAGGCAAAATCCTGACCTCTTATAATTCTGCACAAACGTATGGCCTGTACACGAAACCAACTAAAATCAATATTCATTCGAATCCTACTTATACGTTGCATCGATTCAATTTCTTAGAATCTTTGAAACGACTTAATGCTTTCTCTCGAGTCAACTTAACACTTGCATCGGCATTATTCGATGCATTCATCGGGTCAACGTAACTCTTTGCATCGTTTCGCCTAGATACATATTTTGGATCAACGTAACTCTTCGAGTCAACAACTCAGCATAATGTACCGTACGGAGTAGTGTATTACAGATCTAGACTTAGAGTCTTTCAAGGACGCGATGTGTGCTCCGAACCCTAGACCCGAAGGACGGCTCATGTCATGTTACTTGAACCAATATTTTTATGAGCTTTATTACGTTATCATTGTATTAATCTTGTCCAAAATGGGATCTACTGATGAGATCACGTATTTGGAACTGTCCTCTATGTACCACATTCATTTTAGGATTCTCTTTAGTCTTTCCAAAACCATGATACCAGCTATGTACAACTACATGAAGGTTGGTCATAACCTTATCTATCATATGGTTCTTTCTATCATATTTTATAGGTACAACATCCTTTTGGATTCCTGTCCTATCGATGGTATGCTATCTAAGCTTCATAGGTCCCATAAGTTTCTTGTTCTTATTACTCCTGTAGTTGGTGTCGAAGATATTCCACGTGCTCAGGCCCCTCAGCCTGCACCGGCCCCTTCTATAAACACCATCGATCAACTTTATGCACAATTTGAGGCTCGTTGCATTCTTAAGGATGAGCGCTATCTGGTGGAGCACATTCATCAGTAATATACTGACTACCGTCTCACATACCAGTTCCAAACTCTATGGAACAGTATTGCTGATCTTCAGTAGACATTTACCCATCATCTCTCTGGTCCTACTCCGATATTATGCCATACAGACTTTGATGGACCCAGATTCGAAGATCCTCAGGCTTGACGCTACTTCGACCCTACTGTAGCCTACATCGATCCCAGTCATTCTGCTGACACTAGCGATGATGCGAGTTGATGAGTGTAGGTTTTTGGTTATGTGTGACTCTAGCTGATGATGATGATATAGTATTTTTTTAATGACTTTACGCATTAGTTATGGTAAAGTCTCTTTCAGACTTCCATATTTCATGAGTTTATGTACTTGCATGCTTATGCTACTGAGTTTAGTGATTTCTGCCATATTTCGCTTACGCAATTAGACATATTGTTGGCCATGTTTATTTTTTTAATGTTTTTGGTATGATCTTGTCTTCTTTCTTATGTTATTTGTGCTCACTATTTAAAAGGGAGCTTTCATTTTGAACAAATGACAAAGGGGAAGAATAGTGCATATACCAAAAGTCAAAAGTCAAAATGTCAAACAAATGCGCTAAGTACCAAACGAGAGGTTTATTTTTTTCAAGTTAATTTTTGTCATAGTTTGTCAATTATCAAAAATGGGAGAGACTATTGGCCCATTTGGTCATAGTCACACCTGATTTTGATAATCAACATAAACTTTAGTCGATATGCAAATAATACACTACAGGTACAAAAACAGATAGTCTACTTCCAACAAACTACTACTCGTCATCTTCGTTGTACAAAACTACAGATGTAGATCAGGATTTGTTTTTACATTTATTTTGTATTTTTTCTTTTATTGAGTTTAGGAGAATATGAGGTTGATCGGATTGGCAACTGACTTTCTATTGAACTCCATTGTCCAAAACGAGTCTACCTATATACCCCACATTCTATACTAAGCCTATACTCAATCCTATATCAAATACCCATACAAAAAGCCCATGAAAATGAGCATATATTCATGAAATAACTCAGACCGAGTTCGGCCCGAACTCTGTCCGAGTTCGGCCGTGGCAGTTCCAGAATGTTTCGATCTTCCTAAATATTTTTAACCACTTTTCAAAATACGAAATTTGTGGACCCGAACTCATGCCAAGTTCTGCCAAAAAAACTGCTATAAATAGAGGAGAAGTTCCCATTCCAAATTATTCATTCATTCCTTTCTTCTCTCTCTATTCAAAAGTTTTCCAAAGCTATTCATTTTCATATCTAGCCTTTAACGACTCCTAGCTAAGCCAAGTGCCTTTCCGTTTCAATCTAGAGTTTGGTTCGAGTTATGAAGAAGGCTATCCGAAAATGTTACAGTTTTCAAAGTTTGCCTCAGTTGATGTTATGACTCCTTCGGACGAAAGCTCATATTGTAAAGAGCTGCAAGAACTCGATTAAAGCTTGTTCCATAGTGAATTAACATCGAGTAAGAGTACTCGAGACTGGACTAATTCTCTCAGAGGGATACTAGTATACATCGCTGTGTTATAAATTTGTTTTTCTGATGCTCATTACTCTCTGTATTTAAATTTCTTATACCTGTGATACTGCTTATATTATTTTAGTTGTTGATTATATTTCTGCTGCACACACGTACTCTATTCACCCCTCCTCTAGAGGTGCTCAACGTTCCTATAAGTATCTGATAGCAGTAGGTAAGGGAAATTATGTGTGGTTGTATGTGTCAAATCTGAGTATCAAAAGGTTAGTAGGGAGCAAGCAACAGCTGCTAATTTAGAAAGTTTGGACTGCAGATAGGAGGCAAGAGCATAGTTTGCAACAATCTTCACCTAGCGTGGCTGGTAGCAAATTGTAGCAATAGGCAAATTCTTAAAGTAAATCTTTGTTTATATCCAGCGTGTAGCAATAGATAGGTGTATCAACCTGCGTGTGACCTTTGCTCTGTGTCCAGAGTGTGTGCCCTCATGTAGAAATTAGGTGTGGTATCAGAGTGTAGTGGTTAAGTGCAGAATTTACCTTATGATTGAGATGTGGATGAGTGTACCTATGTGTGTATCGACAGGTGAATACAGGAACTGCAGTAGCAATAAGTGGCTACCCATGTGCACATGTCTGCTCTGACAAACCTGGGCAACGGATTTTTAGGGTACAAGTATTTCTGTGCATGTGCACATGAAACTGAGTTATGCAGATTTCATTTACCTGTGTATCATATGCGCAGAATTATGTGTGTACTTGCAGGAAAAGCAATCCAGGATACCTGATGTGTATTCTGTAATATACAGACTTGATTATAGCAGCAACAAGCTGTATCAAAATCCTGTTAACAGGTATGCCTGAACATAGGTGGGTATGAGGGATATGTAGATAACAGGGAGATATGAAGTGTACAAGGGGTTTCCATGTGTTCTAATTAAAGGTGGGGGTTTTTTCTAAAAAAATAGTAGGTATATTAGTTACTTGATCAATCATAGACAAGCAATGCTAGCAGTTTGCAGGCTGTAAACCATAGGTAAAGTGGGTGAGCATCAGTTTAAAGGTGTTAGGAAGTTCATTGTGTATAGGGAATAATACCAGTGGATGATAACAACAACAGATTTGGGGCAAATTCGGAGAGGATATATGGATGTAACTTACTGTGAGTATGTGAAATTTTATAAGTTTGCAGGCAGTAAACCACAGATAAAGTGGGTAAGCGTCAGTTTAAAGGTATTAGTAAGTTCCTTGTGTATAGAGAATAATACCAATGGAAGATAACAACAGCAGATTAGGGGCAAATTCGGTAAGGATGTAACTTAGGGTGAGTACACACACACACGCACACACACACACACACACATATATATATATATATATATATAATATATATATATATATATATATATATATATATATATATGTTTCAACTCTTGCCCATATCTTGCTGAGGAGTTCTTCGTACATATCTGCATTTCTATAGCCAGCAGCCATGGGACAACCAAGATATATGAAAGGTGGAGAACCAATGTCAAACCCTGTTCGATCTGCCAGCTCAGTGATTCGATCTGGATGAGTCTTCTCCGAAACATAAAGTCTTGTCTTGGCCACATTTAGCTTTTGTTCTGACGCTTTCTCATATCTTCGCAGTGTCTCCTGAACCAATGATATCGATCGTAAATCACCTGCTGAGAACAACAAGACATCATCAGCATATGACAAATGGGTTATAGGCATGCATCCGGGAGAGATGAATGGTGTGAACCCTTCAGTGGACAGCAAAAGCTTCAAACTTCGGGATAGAGCCTCGGCTGCAAGGATAAACAAAGCTGGAGATATGGGATCACCCTGACGAACTCCTCTAAATGCCTGGAAATAACCTGCAACTTCCCCATTAATCAATGGTAAAAACCAGACATTATTCTGCAGTCGAAGCATCATGTCTACCCATTTGTTATGAAAGCCGGCCCTACGCAACACCTTGAGCATAAATCTCCAGACCACTCGATCATTTGCCTTCATCATATCCAACTTAATCGCAATATTGCCACCCCAATGCTTCTTGTTCATCTTAGCAACTATTTCTTGAGCAAGAATGACATTGTCCACAATTTCTCGGCCTCGAACAAAGCCGCTCAATTCAGGTGAAATCAGCTTGGGGAGTAAAGGAGCCAACCTCATGGCAAGGGCTTTCGAAATAATTTTGTTGAGCACTGAACAAAGACTGAACGGTCGATAGTCCGAGAAGTATTTTGGCTGTTTGATCTTGGGTATCAACACCAATGATGTATTCATAATGTTTATGGAAGAGAGAAACCCTCAAAAAACATGCCCACAACCTCTGTTATATCATCACCAATAATCTCCCAACTGCTCAGAAAGAATTTAACACTAAACCCATCGGGTCCCGACGCACTATTCATATCCAATGATTTAATAGTGTCAAGTAGATCTTGCTTCGCCGGAATAGCTATGAGACGGTCATTCTCATCGTCCTCGACCAAACATGGTATCACCGAGAGTAAATCATCATTTTCTTTGATATCCCCTCTCTGTTACAATGCCGAGTAGTAATCAACCGCATATGATTGAATATGAGATTTATCAGTCAGTAATACATCATTAGAAGTGAAGATCGAGTGGATTCGGAGAGCCTTCTTCTTGAAATTAACACATTTATGAAAGTATGCTGTATTCTTGTCTCCTTCTACATCCCATTTCATCCTGGACTTTTGTCTCCAATACTCCTCCTCAATACGAACACGTTGTTTGAGAAATGCTGTATTCTGGAAAAGAGCCACTCTATTCTCCTCTGAGCCTTCAGCTTCAAATGCTAATTCAGCAGCAAGGACCTTGTCCTCTGCTTCCTTCACTGCTTGAAATAAGTCCCCAAAAGTAGCTCTACTCCACTTCGATAATGCTGTCCTACATGCATCCAAGCAGAGTGCAACCTTGGTGATGCCATGATAATGATCTTTCGAGTTCCAAGCTGTCTGAATCAGCTTCATATAATCTTCATGTTTAGTCCAGAAATCCAAGAACCTGAAAGGCTTTCGGATACCCTACTGTTGAGCCAAAAGTCTAACAATAATAGGCGAATGATCAGATTCAGCTCCGTTCAAGTGTTCTTCTACTGAGCAAGGGGCCAATTGATGCCACGTGCTATCCATAAACACCCTATCCAATCGCGAGGCACGTCGATTCGAATTGTCTGACTTGACCCAAGTATATGAACTTCCAGTGAAAGGTAATTCAGAGACTCCAGCTGTCAATTGGAAGTTTGCAAACTCTTGTATAGACACCGCTTTAGCACGTCTACCTCCCAACTTTTCCTTGACTCGCATAACAGCATTGAAATCACCACCAACGATCCAGGGCAACTGCTGCGAGTACTGTAGCTGTAACAATCTGTCCCAAAGAAGCCTACGACCCCCCATCTTGTTATCCCCATGAACAATCAGTAACAGGGTCTCGATTGGTAAGACAGGATCCACAAGCCTAACTGAAACGGCCTGCTCGAACTCATCCACAAGCAAAATATCACAATTAGCTTTGGCCATAACCCATATGTTCCCTTTAGCATTGGAAAAAGTAGAGGAGAACCCCAGTTTAAGCCGATAGCGAAGCAGCTGCTCACTATCCACTTTTGGCTCAATGATAGCTACTAAATTAACTTTATAAATTCTTATAATAGTCTTCAACCTTTTAAGAGTCATTGTGTTTGTGACTCCCCGAACATTCTATATCAAGAAATTATACATTAAGGGTTTGAGAAATATTAGCTTGTGCCTTGCTTGCAGCCGAGCGTGTGATTCGGTCAGATGGCTCAACCTGCTTCTTTTCCTTATGACGCTTTTGAGTGAGTCTCGTTGGAGCCTGCATCTCGTGCTACAAAGGCTCCTGATGCATGTCTTGTACTCCAATGCCTTCGTCTGTGTTTTCTTTATTATCTGAAGGTGAGGCTTCCCCTATGAGATCAGACGTTCCTTTTCCAACCCGGGCATGCAATTCTTCTTCCTCCACAATGTCCGCCCAGTTACGGTGCAGACCCCGAAACTCTCCTTCTTCCATATCACCCAATAGCGTCAAGTTGGCGTCGGTAGTGGCCTGCTCAGGATTGACCACCGCCGTCATGGTATTGTTATTATCCACATATTTCTCTGCAGCCGGGAGGGCTTCCGAGTTACTGATTGGCCCACATGAAGCTGTAGTAATGGCTCATGGGGGAACGTGAGATGGCGGCACAGTTTATTCAAGCTGAGTTGCAGCAGGATCATCAATATTCCCCCTACCAAGGGATTAGTGGCTTCATTAATTACAATAACACCATCTTCTACTCGTGGCAAATTTGTTGTGACATGCAATTGTGTGTGGGTTTGAAGCATGGTCGTCTTGGAGTTTACAACTGGCTCATTTTCCTCTTCCTGCATAACTGTCTTCCCTTTGTTCTTCAACTTACACGAATCCACTGTGTGTCCTTGATGAAAGCAATAATTACAATACAACGGTGTGTTCTCATATTCTACGTTCTGCCAAAAACTCTTTCCCTTCGATAAATTTATGCGGATTCTTTGCTGCAAAGGCTTTCCAGCGTCAATTTCAACAAAAACCCTAGCCATACCTGGCCTTGCCAATTCTTCAGTAGCACGATCAATCTTGAGTGGTGTCCCAATCACCGACGTGATCGCAAAGAGCGTATCCTTGGCATATAAGTGATACGGTAAATCTGGGAGGCTGACCCACACCGGCATGAAGGCCGATTCGATCAAAGGTATGAAATCTGGTTCCTACTTGAAGATCCGTATTGGAGCACGGGCTATAACCCACATCTCCTTAGATCGAAGCCTCAAACAATCCTCTTCAAGAGTAGGTCGGATCAGTATATGTTTACGATTAATGACACCCACCTTAATCGATCCTTTGAACTCAAATCCTTGTAGAACCTTTCGAATGACCTCAATCGGAGGTTTATTATGCGAAAACTTCCCAATGAGAGCATATTTCAACGGAGCCGCAAGGGCTCCTTTTTCTTCTACAGTAAATAAAATCGCAGGTGCTCCTTTAAAGGAGGACACCACACAAGCAACAAGTCTGGGAGGAGCATCAACTCGGCCTGCGATGGCATCCGCGAAGGACTTGGGCGCAGCCATGGACCGGCTTGGCCAACGGCCAAGCCGGAGTCGGCGGAGGGTGAGAAAATTGCAGAAGTCACCACCGCGGTGCTAGGGTTGCGCACGCGAGAGCTATCATATATATATATATATATATATATATATATATATATATATATATATATATTATATATATATATATATATATATATATATATACGATCCATGATCTCTGGGACATCGACTTGGGCTGGAGATGGGACCGGATCAGAGATTGGCTGGGCCAGGTGGTGTCTGCCGACCTTGCCACCGCTGACGTGCAGCTTAACGATTCCTCGGATACCCTAAGATATGACCCCTACCTCCGACGGCTCTTTCACGATGGCCTCTGCCAGGATCATGGTGAGAGGCACTAGCATCCCGTCTCCGGTGATCGCACCCTTATGGCACTCGTGCATCCCCAACAAATGGTCTTTTCTGATCTGGAGAGCTCACCGCAGAAAGATACCCACCAACGATTCCCTCACCTCCATCGGTTTCAGCCTTGCGTCTAGATGCCATTGCTGTACTTCGTACCCCCAGAAACCAATGACCACATCATGCTATCCGGCGACCTTGCCTCTCAGCTATGGCACAACCTCTCACGAAGATGAGGACTAGTGCATCGGGCCGAGGGCTTCAACGACCTCCTCGCCAGCTGGGGTGACTCTCACGGCCACCAGATCGTCGCAACCGTCGGTATTTGGGTGATACAAAAAAATTGGAACAAATTTAGGTACGAAGGTTGCCAATACGACACCTCACAGATGAACAGGGAAGTCCTCCGATAAATTCTCAAAATCAGGAGGCGCTGCACACACATTCTTGACCTCTTTTGGAAGGCGCTGTCCTAACATTGGGTCCGGGCGTACTCCCGGTTATCGACCAATGGCCCCATTTTCTTTTTGTTGTCACTTCGCGCCTGGCGCGCTTAATTGTATAGGCTTCGACATTTTGCGCCTGATACATCAATAAAGCTCCTGTCGACCAAAAATATATATACATATATATATATATATATATATATATATATATATATATATATATATATATATATATATATATATATATATATAAGATAAGTAAATGTAAAATATATATATATAATATATATATATATATATATATATATATATATATATATATATATATTTTTATATATATATATATATATATATATATATATATATATATATATATATATATATTACATTTACTCATCTTATATATATATATATATATATATATATATATATATATATATATATATATATATATATATATATATATATATATATATATATATATTTTTTTTACATTTACTTATCTTATATAATATATATATATATATATATATATATATATATATATATATATATATATATATATATGTGTGTGTGTGTGTGTGTGTGTATATATATATATATATATATAAAAAGAAATATATATATATATATATATATATATATATATATATATATATATATATATATATATTAGGAAGTGCTAAGGCTAGGTTGGTGCCCATATAAATTGTGATTGGTATCAATATGATATATAGGGGTATGTGTAAGTGGCAAGGGTATATAAAGGATAGAAGTCAAGTTAGAAATATGAATATTGAACCTCGAAATAATGAGTGAATATATAGGAATGATTTTGATTTGAAATTATTTATTGGCATTTTAAAGTTCATAAAATAGGTTCCTTGGACTCTGACTCAGTACCTGTCCCGTATCATCAGCTCAGGACGACGTACGAGTACATTCTCTGACAGGTTCCATACTTGATAGTTTCTATAGTCCATGTTTATAGTTTTGTTTTACTTGAGTTCTTCTTTGATTCTTGGCACGATAGTTACACGGAGTAGTATTTTATAGATTCATTTGACTACATTATTTTTCTACTAGACTGGCGTACATGCATCATCTCTTTTACTGGGATCACTTGTCTTACATCTTGATTTACACATCAGGACTTGGATCCATTGGTACTAGTCGGGTGTGTTAGCCCATTGGCTAATGGTCACACCTAATTTTGATAATCAACGATGACTTTGGTCGATACGCAAAATATACGAACTGCTATATGTTAAAGAAATCAAAGACGAAGAACATCTACAATGTCCTACTTCTACATCACACTGCTATAGAACATTGCATCGTCATCTAGAAGCAAATAGCATTGGAAATCCAGATCGAGACTTTTTCTATTTTCTTCTGTATTTTTAATTTTATTGAGTCTAAAAAATATCAATGTGAGGTCGTATGGGATTATACTGGCTTAGGTTATACTCGGTCCATATATCCAAATAAGTCTACCTATTTATCCCAAAACCCACAATTCTAATGAGCCCAAAAGCTTATGCAATTTGGCCCAAAATCTTACTATTCTGACCAAACAGAACTCAGACAGAACTCTGACCGAGTTCGGCCTGAGTTTGATCGGGGGTTTTTTCCACTAAATCTGCATCCAACGTTCGTTTGCGAGATTCATTTATCTGAACTCTGCCCGAGTTCGGTCCCCAAAAATACTATAAATAGAGAAGAATTTTCACCATTTCAAATCACTCATTCACTTTCTCTTCTCTATCTTTCTAAAGTATTTTCAATGATCTAAAGCTTTCATATCTAGCCTTATACCACTCTTAGTCAAAGCCAGTACAGTTCTTTTCGATCTAGTATTTTGGTTTAGAAGAGTTGTATCAAAGGTTGAAATTCAAAAAATATTCTACTTTTCAGAATCAAGTTTGTTGGAGTCGGTCATGTGCTCGTCACCAAGGCACGGTATTGTACAGAGACTACAAGATCCCACTTAGCTTGTGAATAGTGGATTAACATCGAGCAAGAGTACTAAAGATTGGAGTAGTCCTCTCAGAGGGAGACCAGTATACATCGCAGTGTTCACTGGGTTTGATTTTCTAATCTCTTGCTTACTGCTTTTTATTTATTATCTCTTATGTCTGCCATAGTCATTAACTGCTAAATTTTTAGTGGTGATTATTTTAGCTGCATACGAATACACTCTATTCACCCCCTCTAGAGGTGCTCAACGATCCTACAATTGGTATCAGAACATATTATATTCAAATATGACACTCTAGGGAGTATATATGGTAGCCGTGAAATCTATTCCATAAATAGACCTCCACTATTTGATGGAACAAACTACACATATTAGAAAATACGAATAATTTTTTTCTTAAGTCACTCGATTTCGATCTTTGGTCGATTGTTATAGATGGTTACAAGAAACCGCCTAGATCAGCGATTGATGGTGAAGTTGTGTTTATATATATATATATATATATAATATATATATATATATATATATATATATATATATATATATATATATATAAAGCAACATAATAAATATACAGAGCATGAAAAGACACAAGCTATTCTAGATGCACGAACCATCAATGCACTATTTTGTACAATCGACAAAACCGAGTTTAATCGTGTTTCTACCTGTACTATGTCTCATAAAATTTGGAGACTTCTTGAGGTGACAAATGAAGGAACTTCTCAAGTGAAGGAATCCAAAATCAACACACTAACATAGAAGTATGAATCATTCAAGATGAAACCCGGCGAGTCAACTACATAGATGTCTAATGTTTCCTTAATATTACTAATACTTTACAATCTCTTGGTAAGGATTACAACAATCATGAGAAGATCAAAAAGATTCTACGCGCTCGAACCAAAAATTGGAACCCGAAGGCAACTACGATCATAGAAGGAAACGATCTCACCACGATGACTTTGGAGACACTTATGTGCAAGCTGATGACCCATGAGCTGGACTTGCAAGAATTTGAAAAAGCAACCCCAAGGAAAAGTCTATCGTCTTCAAAGCACAAGACAAAAGAGTCACATGCAATGACTCTGACGAAGAATCATCTAGTGGTGATGAGCAAGCCCTGCTAGTCAGAAACTTTAGAAAGTTTTTGAAGTTTGAAAGATCAAACCGAGATGTCCATGAAAGCAACGAAGAAGAAACAATCTGCTTTGGATGTAAGAAGTCAGGGTACATCAAGAAGGACTGTCCATTGTCAAATAAGAGCAGTCCATATAATTGATCAAAATCAAGCATGAAAGCTATAACAGTTTGAAAGTATGACGATACAAGCATCTGCCACAAAAGTGAGGCCAGTGAATCAGAGGAGGAGGACAGTCCCAGCAGCACTGCAAATGTCTGTCTGATAGCTTTCGATAAGGTATCTACTAACCCTCGGTATGATGATTTTACTTTCGATGAGCTAGAAACTACCTTTAGCGAACTACTTGATGACCACAAAATGTGTTAGACAAGTACAAGCAATCCCAGAAAGAGGTTAAGGCTTATATAACTGAAGTAGCTAGATTGTCTAATCTTGTTGAAGATATAAAGATATCTACTACTAGTAGCACGGATGAGATAGCCAAGCTTAAAGTAGACTATCATGAGGCTATCCTCACTATGGAAAAGAAAGAAAAAGACTATGTCAAAGTGCAAGAGCTGTATGACAGAGAGAAAAAGAGACACTTAGTCACAGAGCAAAGACTCATTGATATGACTATCGAATATGAGGAGTATTGTGAGATCTCTAAAAAGTTAGAAACCAAGTTAGGCAAACAGGCCATCCCTGTTACAAAGCCTAAGGTTAGTCCTAATGCTAAGCATACATCTAAGAGGACTAAACCACATAAAGCACGCAAGCAACAAGTTTCACACAACTATGCTTTCACTTATAGGTTTCCAAAGAAGACACAAAAGAATGTCAACACAGAAACAAAAAAGCACATTTTTAAAACTTACTTGCATGTACTATGGTACTCAAGGGCACATATCACAGTATTGTCAAGCAAGGAAGCTTGCTAACAATCATTTACTTGTTTGGATTCCTAAAACTAATAAAAAAAGATCCTTGAAGAAATGGATACCACAGGATTTATCTACTCATTTTGTAGGTGGACACTCAACCCTCTCATATTAGAAGCAAGTGGATTCTCGATAGCGAATGTTCATGGCACATAACTGGTGATGCATCTTTATTCGCTACGCTATCGATGAAAAGAGAAGGATATGTCTCCTTCGGCAATAACTTGAAAGATGATATTATTGGAAACGACACTGTTGTATGTCTCCCTATCCAGTAATAAAAGACGTCTGTCTAGTCACAAAGTTGAAACATAACCTACTGAGCATAAGTCACTTGGCAGATAATGGTTATAGAAGACAATATTTATATTTTTTTAGAAAGTACTAACAATACAGGAAAGTGCCTGGTAGCCAACCAAGATGAAAGCTGACTATGGCACATGAGTCTAGGACATGCTAATGTAGACACTATCTCACGACTATGTACTAAAAAGTTGGTAAAAGGACTCCCAAAAATCACATTCAAGAGAGAAATGGTATGTGCTGACTTTGAAAAGAATAAAGCAACTAGGTCTTCATTTAAATCTATCAATGCTGTAAGTACCTCTAGACCATTGCAGTTGATTCACATGGATCTATTCGTCCTAGTATAGTCGCTAGTCTTGGCGATAAACTCTGGCTATTGATTGTTGTTGATTTCTCTCGTTATACATGGATTTTCTTTTTATCAAACAAAAGTGATACCATTTTTGAATTTCAAATATTTTGCAAAAAAAGGTACAAAATGAAAAAGGTTTCATGATTACTCGAATCGAAGTGATCATATCGGCGAATTCGTAAATGCAGATTTCAATAAGTTTTGTGATGATAGTGAATATTATCATAAATGTTCTTGTCCTAGAACTCCCCAACAGAATGGTGTTATGGAAAAGAATAATCGTACTCTAAGCGAGATGGCTAGGGTCATGCTGAATCAGCATAATCTTCCTAAGTATTTTTGGGCAGAAGTTGTTAGTACAGCCTGTCATGTTTTAATTAGGGTGCTAATTCGACCTATTTTGAAGAAAACACCTTGAATTGTGGTTTGGAAGGATTCCAAACATTTCATATTTTAATATTTTTGGATGTCGTTATTTTATCCTGAACACCAAGGATAACTTGGGTAAGTTCGACTCTAAGGCAGACGAAGGGATATTTTTCGGGTATGCTGCCAAGAGTAAAGGATATAGGATTTTTAATAAAAGGTCTATGATTGTTGAAGAATCGATTAACGTTACTTTTGATGAGCTCAATAGTCACAGATCTAGCGACAGTGACAATGAAGATGTACAAAACAAAAGTAAGGCAACTAAGATACTTCTACCAATGAGGGCTATCTGGAAAGTCTACCTAAAAGAATAAAGTTCAAGCAAGACCATCCAGAGACACTCATAATAGGTGATGTATTTAAAGGCGTAAGTACTCGTTCTTCTATTAGAGATATTAATATAACAACAAATGTAGCTTTTATTTCTCAAGTAGAACCTAAGATAGTAGCAGAAACTTTTAATGATGAGTTTTGGATTGACGACATGCAAGAGGAACTTAATCAATTTGAGAGAAACCAAGTTTGGGAACTTGTTCCTGAACCTATTGGTCAATCAATAATTGGTACCAAATGGGTATTCCAAAATAAATTAAGTGAGGATGGACAAGTTCTACGCAATAAAGCACGTCTAGTGGCATAAGATTATAATTAAAAAGAAGGTATTGATTATGATGAGATATATGCTCATGTTGCTAGACTAGAAGCCATTTGCATATTTTGTGCATTTGTATGTTTTTATAATTTCAAACTTTTTTGAATAGACTTGAAAAGTACATTTTAATTGGATTTTTGAAAGAGAAAGTTTTTGTGAAACAGCCCCCTGGCTTTGAAGATTTTCAAAAACCTGATCATGTCTTCAAACTTAGAAAAGTACTCTATGGACTCAAACAAGTACCTCGTGCTTGGTATGAACGCCTAAGTGCCTTTCTATTTGAAAATGGTTTTTCAAAATGAAGAGTTGATACTACTTTAATTATTAAGTCTTCGGATGAGAGTATTTTACTTGTGCAAGTTTATTTAGATGACATCATTTTCGATTCCACGAATAA
This sequence comes from Iris pallida, assembly GCA_029216955.1. Classification (NCBI taxonomy): domain Eukaryota; kingdom Viridiplantae; phylum Streptophyta; class Magnoliopsida; order Asparagales; family Iridaceae; genus Iris; species Iris pallida. The sequence continues at coordinate 10,983,147 of JANAVB010013398.1, forward strand.
AAAACATTGTCAAGATTTTGCTAAGTATATGTAGAGTGAGTTTGAGAAGAGTATGATGGGAGAGCACAACTACTTCCTAGGACTGCAATCAAACAACACTCGCAGGGAACATTCATCAACTAAGCCAAGTACACGAAGGATTTAATGAAAAAGTATGACTTTGACAATGTAAAGCCTATCTACACACCAATGGCTATATCAACACGACTTGACATTGATGAAAGTGGCAAAGCAGTCGATCAACATAAGTATCGAGGTATGATTGGTAGTTTATTATACTTAACTGCTAGTCGTCCTGATATTATGTTTAGTATTTGCATTTGTGCACGATATCAACATAATCCTAAGGAATCACACCTATGCGTCGTTAAGCGTATCTTCCGATACCTTAAGAAAACTTCTACATTCGGCTTGTGGTATTCCAAAATCACATCTTTTGATCTAATCGGTTATTCAGATGCTGATTTTGCTGGATACAAAGTAGATTGTAAAAGTACCAGCAGTACTTGTCATTTTCTCGAAAAAGCTTTGGTCTCCTAGTTTAGCAAAAATTAAAACTCTGTTGCTTTATCAACAATCGAGGCTGAGTACATCATCGTATGACGTTGTTGTGCACAGATTTTATGGATAAAAGAAATCCTAGAAGACTATAATCTGCACTACACGAAGATTCCTGTATACTGTGACAATACTAGCATAATTAATTTGACTAAAAACCCTTTTTGTCATTCACGCACAAAGCAAATAGAGATACGTCATCACTTTTACATGATCACCAACTACACGGAGATATTTGCTTAGAGTTCATTGACACAGATCATCAATTAGCAGATATTTTCACAAAACCGATAGCTGAAGAACTTTTTAACTATCTGTGTCGTAAGTTAGGCATACTTGAATTTTTAGTTTCATAATGAGTTATGTTTAATAAAATTACTTAAAACTTAAGATTTTGAAATTTATTAATTGAAGTTATTTTGGGTACAAGCCGAAAGGGCCCTTTTGTCATACGTAAATAGCTTGAAGCGACACAGTGTACTTATTTTTGGACTATCGCTAGCTGGGATCCGGCCCCTACAGCTAACCCAAAGTAATGTATTTTAATTAATCGAGGAGTTAAGAGTTATTGAAGTACGATTATTATTTATTACTCATAAAATGAATCAAAAATACAAGTAGCAGAACTCGGACAGAACTCAGACCGAGTTCTGATCGAGTTCGGGCCGAACTCGATCGGCGTTGTTTCAGTTTTCCAGAATCGTTTCAGCCGTCCTTAGCTTCCATTTAAACTTCATCTTCTCTACTTTTCTCTCCACCCGAGCACTCAAAATCAAAACCCTAGTTTTTGTTTCCCCCATCCAAAGCTTCTATCTCCATCTTTCTTGGATCTAGAAGGCTCAAAGAAGGTGTTCTCCACTCCTTTTCATTATTTCTTTGAGGTATATCTCTCTTTTTCTTTTTTTCAATTCTATGGCTCCTAAGCTTCATAAAAGAAAGAAGAGAAGCTTCACGACTTCGTCTTCTACTTCGGAATACAAAACCATCAACTTGTTCAGTCCCACTCGTCCTACCGACAATGAGGATTTTGACACAAATCTATTTCCATCTTTGGAATATTTGAGTCTTGGTTTAACTCTTTTCGATACCGGACTATTTGTCCCAGTCAATCGATCAATTTTACTATATTTTTGGAGTATTCTTCCACATTTGAAACTCTAGGACTCTGAGATTACTTTGAGACTTCTAGCGACATTTATGAAAATGTTGTACGCATGTTTTATTGTAATCTGCAAGAAACAAACGGTAGCAACATTCATTCTTGCGTCGCCAGAAAATAACTTGAGTTTAACTTGGCTAATTTAAGTGAGTACTTCCATATGCCGGACAACGGCAAAGCACTAGTCGAGATAAATAAAGTTTAATTTCTAAATGACATGACTCTTGATTCCTTCAAAACTGCTATGTGTCATCCGAGTCCAGTCCCTTGGGGTGGTCGATTGTACTCGAAGCACCTTAACCAAAACTGAACTCCATCATATCGGCTACTCTTATTTTCTCCCTAAGACGAGATCTACTGATGAGGTCATGTTCTTAGAGATGTCAGCTATGCATCACATTCACTTTGAAGTCACTTTTTCTATTCCAAAGACTGTTATTGCAAATATCATTAGTTGTCAGATGGCAAGCAACAACCTCCTATACCCCATGCATCTTGCGGTGATCTTCTAGAAATTTAGAATCAACCTTGGCATCTGTCCAATTTTTGGGTCACCTTCTGAGCTAACTAGGTCTAGGAAGTACCCTCAGCCTCCACTTCCACCCGGTGTTTCACTACCTCCACATGATCCAGTTGCAGCTCCAGCTGATGCTCTACCTACTGCTCTAGGCCACTTTTATGCCCAGTTCTACCAGTGGTTCGATGACTTTGTCACTCTTTAGGCACAATGTCATCAGTCCTATATTGATACTGAGTTCCACCACACTTCTCAAGCCCAGGTCTTGAGAAATGGCATTATTGATATTTAGTGGTCGTTGGCGCATCATCCTACTACACCATTTCAGATCTTCCGTTATCCTCGATTCGGCGGACTAAGAATTGAGGATCCACTCACTTTTAGATACTTTGATCCGACGACGGCCTACGTCGATCCTTATCATCCTGCTGTCCAACCGATGATGCCACTGATATGTGATTTGGACTTTTGGCATAGCATTTTTTGGATTTTATTTTACTGATGATGATCATATAGTAGTGACACGTTTTATTTTGGACTTTTTTTAGTAGTGTGAACTCTTTCAGTTCTGACTTTATGTACTTTATATTCAGTAGTATTTAAGTTTATCCATTCTAGTTTCCATTACTCATAGTTTATCATTGCTACTGCTAGTGATTCTTTTATGCTGTGACTTGTTTTATTTATATTACTTGTGTATATTACTCTATCTATTTCTTTGCTATTGTCGGCTTGTTGGCTTCACATATTGTGGAGGAGCCATATGTTTGAGTACTTGATAAAAGGGAAGAAAGAGCTATACATACCAAATTCTCACGATATATTCAGAACAAGTTAGGTATACGTTTTCAAAGATATATCTTTTCTGGTATAGACTCATAGTTTATTAATTATCAAAATAGGGGAGATTGTTGGCTAATTGGCTAATGGTCATACCTGATTTTGATAATCTATGACGACTTTGGTCGATACGCAAAATATATGAACTACTACAGGTTAAAAAATCAAAAACGAAGAACATCTACAATGTACTGCGTCTACATCCTACTGCTACAGAACATTGCATCGTCATCTAGAAACAAATAACATTGGAAATCCAGATCGAGTCTTGTTCTATTTTCTTCTATATTTTAATTTTATTGAGTCTAAGAAATATAAATGTGAGGTCGTATGGGATTATACTGGCTTAGGTTATTCTCAGTCCACATATCCAAATAAGCCTACCTATTTATCCCAAAAACCCACAATTCCAATGGGCCCAAAAGCTTATAAAGTTTGGCCCAAAATCTTACTATTCTGACCCAGCAGAACTCAGACAGAACTCTGACCGAGTTCGGTCCGAGTTTGGCCTGATTTCGGTCTGGGGTTTTTGAAATTCAGTTTCCACCAAATCTGCATCCAACGTTCGTTTGCGAGATTCATGCATCCGAACTCTGCCTGAATTCGGTCCCCAAAAACACTATAAATATAGAAGGATTTTCACCATTTTAAATCACTCATTCACTTCCCCATCTCTATATTTCTAAAGTATTTTCAACAATCTAAAGCTTTCATATCTAGCCTAATACCACTCTTATCCAAAGCCAGTACAGTTCTGTTCGATCTAGTGTTTTGGTTCAGAAGAGTTGTATTAGAGGTTGCAATTCAGAAAACGTTCCAATTTTTAGAATCAAGTTTGTTGGAGTCGGTCGTAGCGCTTATCACTAAGGCACGATGTTGTAGAGAGACTACAAGCCCTCACTTAGCTTATGAATAGTGGATTAACATCGAACAAGAGTACTCGAGTCTGTAGTAGTCCTCTTAGTGGGAGATCGATATACATCGCGATGTTCACTGAGTTTGATTTTCTGATATCTTGCTTATTACTTTTTATTTACCGTCTCTTATATCTGCCATAGTCATTAACGGCTAAATTTTTAGTGGTGATTATTTTTGTTGCACATGTACACACTCTATTCACCCCCTCTAGAGGTGCTCAATGGTCCTATATGGTGGAGAAATACTTTAGTAGATATATGAATATTCCCATATCAAGAACCATTCCCTCAAGTCGAAACTAGAACGATAGTACTCGCACACTTCACGTGCGGGATACTGTATTTACCCCTAGCCGTTCACATGTCGAATGGTATTTCAACACACTAGTTAGGTGCCATCTTTCTAGCTCTACTTTATACATTGTTGGTTCTTGTTTCAGTTGTTTAGTACTGTTCGCATTACTGTCTTATTTTTATTGCCATGCTCATCTACTTTTACTTGCTGTTTTATACCATGATTTTATCTTTATCTATTCATCATGCATTTCATTACTATTTACTGTTTTATAGACTTTATTAATTATTGGAACTACTGTCAGAGATGTATTAGTTCCATCCTTACCGGATAACATTTTTCAAATAATGAGCTCGAGGACATGTGTCCTACCCATTATGGAGAGCAGGAGAACCCATGAGTGGACCCAACAGAATATAGATTGCTGAATTCTAGAAATAGCCTAGTTTAACTAAATTAGCATTTGACCGGATTTGTCTACGGATTTAGTTGACTATTTGATAGTTTGACCACGTAGTTAGTTTTTCTTCTTCTTCGGGAATTCATCTATTTCTTTGAGTTGAAGACTATTATTTATTTCTATTATATTTTTTTGTGCGATTATCAACTTTAGAGCTTGTGATTGAGTATTGTTTGGATTACAGATTATTGTCCTACCCAAAGGAGTTAAAATATTAGTGCGTGGGTTGTACATCATATTATTAATATTATACAATGTTCTACCGCCAACTCTGCGGTGTATGCTGGGCGTGCGCATGACTCATGTCCAAATTCTGGGTGTGTGTCGTGACAGAAGAGAAGAGATGATTGAGTGAATAGAATGAAGAATTCTCCTATATTTATAGTGTTTTCTTGGATAGAACTCGGGCAGAGTTCGGTAGTCCAACGTTCAAAATTTTAAACGTTTGGAGCTTGTTCTTCAGGTATCATGATCCCTCGGGAACTTGGTCGGGGGGACTGAGTTCGGTCCGAGTTCGGTTACCCTATATACTAGCTTGAATCATGAAGAATAGGTTTGGGTTTTTATAGGTTTTGTAGCTATTCGATATGTGAACTAGGTTTAATAAATGAACTGATCGAGGAATAAATTAGGTAGGCTATTTTGGTAAGTGGACTTCGTAGCTTAGCTAGGTACCAATCTCGTCCAATTCTACATTTTTCCTAGACTCAATAAATTGGAAATACATAATAACATAAAAATGTCTTGACCAACGATGCGGTTACCATTGTAAAGACTTTGTTTAAATGCTGTTTGAATATAGAAGCATGGTAGCAGTCGTTCAGTAGCAACATCATAACTGTATATTATTTGTGTATATCGAATGGTAGTTTTTGTCGATTATCAAAATCAGTTGTGACCAGACCAATGGTCTAACAATCTCCTCCATTTTGATAATTTACAAACTTAAGTTGATACACCAAATAATATAAATATTTTTTTTACCTTCCTTGATACATGGTACTGATAATGGTAACTTTCTCCCCCTCTTTCATTGAGCAAATGTAAACTCCCCCGCAAACAAAGAATATAACAACAAAAAGAATGAAATAAACCATAAATAAGGAGATAAGAACAAGAACACGTAGCAAGTAGCAAAATACATTGCATAAAAATATAATACTACTAGTGATAAAGTGTTTTAAACATAAATACACCATAACTAGTCTGATACATAATCAAAGTGCAATAAAAGAAATGCATGACTGAAAGATATCATCTCCAAACTAAAGTGTCACTGAATATCAACAGTAGTAAATCAAAAGTCCAAAAATGCCAACAACAACCTCAAGAAGTATCGTCACCAGTCTCGGCTGACCGGTTAGGATCATAATAGGAAGATCCATGAATGAAATAGCGTTAAGGCTCTGATTCTCAAATATATATCCAAAAACTGAGGGTGATGGAGATAGGGAATAGGGCACCAGGTGTATGTGCCAAACTCTACTGCATGTCAGTAATAGAGTTCCCAAATGCCTGGGCATAAAGAGTGGTCCTGAAGTCCGTCCGGCGATGATGCTCTAAATCAGCACTGTGATGCTTATCCTCAAGACAAAATGCTCATTCATTATAGTGCTAATCATCAAGTGAGGCTGGGGCCTTAGCAGCAAGAGGAGGAACAATAGCAGGAGGTGGAGGTGGTACATGAGCATCAGGTTTGACATTCTCATTACCGGCCTCATCAGGATGTGGAGCATGAGAAGGAGGTCAGATCCTACGGGCTCGCAAGGCAAGAGGGTATATTGTCAAAAGGGACATGAGTCTAAAGGAATATCAAAACTACAAAAGATAACCGGTAGATACATAACATATAGTAGGTTGCACCCTTTCTTGTAACAGTTTACCATAGCTGAAATCATAGTCTTTGGGAGACTAAAAGGAACAACAAAATGAATATGGTAGATAGCTGACATCTCTAAGTACGTAATCTCGTTAGTGGATCCCGTCTTAGGCATAATAGATGAAAGATAATGCAATGCAACTCCTAAAAGTATTCGTTCAGATACTTGGATATCAGACGTCCTGGAGGTATATGAAATGGACACACATAGCATCCTTAAAGGATTGTAGAGTCATGTCTTTACCTAAAATAACTTTGGTGATGTCGATAAGAGCATTTCCAACATTCAGAATCTGGAGATAGCACTTACGTCATTATCATCAAACTCAATATCGATACTGTGGATAGTATATCGTAAGAGAATATTGCAGTCAAACAAACTGGATTAGCAATTTGAACAAGATCATGAATTTTTAGAACAGTAATAGTAGCTAAATATTTCAAAAAAATAGTAAAACTAATGACATTGTCCGGACAAATATTTCGCTTTTGAAATCATCAAACCAAGAATTTAAAACCTCTAAGCTTCTAAATAATGAACTATTGTAGTCATCATCAACAGGAGAAGGACGGCTAAACAATGATTCAAAAGGATCATGAGATGGATTAGAAGATGAAGCTTCATCCATTTTCTTTTCTTTTTCCTAATTTTGGAGCCATAACAAAATTAGAGAGAAAAAGGAAAGATATACCTCACAGATGGAAGAGAATCCCCAAAATAAGCACAAAACCTTGATTTTGGAGTAGAAAACCCTGATAGATGAGTTTTAGGGTTCGGGTTCAAAAATAGGGTTTTCGAAGGGGTTTTGGAGTAGAGGATGAAATGGGCCGACTGTGTTCGGTTACGAGTAGGGTTTTGTGAAGAAGAAAGGAAAATAAAAAGTTGGGCCTGCTCTCACATAGTGACAGAGTTCGGGCCAAACTCGGGCAAAATTTAGTCCGAGTTCGGTCTTCTTGTATCTAGGTTAGCATATGTTAAATTATACAAATTTTACTAGATCTCAACTATTTTGGGTTAGCTGTTGGGGCCAGATCCCAGCTAGCGCTAGTCCGAAGACACTTGACACCGTGTCATTTTAGGCTATTTATGCATATGTGACAGAAGGGCCCTTTCGGCTTGTACCCAAAATAATTTTGATTTAATAAAATTATTGAATTAATACCAAGTCATTTACCGAACATAAATTATCTTTCGAGACGATATCAAAATACCTAACTTGAGACAAATAAAATTAAAGTGCTCCTCGGTTAATGGATTTGTAAAAATATTTGCTAGTTGATGATCTGTGTCAATAAATTCTAGAAAAATATCTCCGTGTTGTTGATGATAACGAAAACAATGATGACGCATTTCTATATGCTCAGCGCGTAGTGACATACAAGGTTCGTAGTCAAATTAATCGTGTTATTGTTGTCACAAAAAATGGAAGTATAATAAAAAATGCAAATTGTAGTCTTTAGGGTTTGCTTCATCTATAAAATTTAAGCACAACAATGATCGACAATGATATATCAGCTTCAGTCGTTGATATTGCAATAAAATTTAGCTTTTGGCTAAACCCAGAGACTAAAGCTTTTCATCGCTGGTACTTTTACGGTCTACTTTGCATCCGACAAAATCTATATCGGAATAATCGATTAGGTAAAATGATTTAGTTTTGGAATACCACAAGACAACAACAAAAGTTCTATTAAGGTATCTAAAGATACACTTAACTGCGCATAAGTATGATTCCTTAGGATTGGCTTGATATCTACCATATATACAAATACTGAACATTATATCAGGATGACTAGAAGTTTAGTACAGTAAACTACCAATCATACCTTGATACTTATGTTGGTCGACAGGTCTACCACATTCATCAATGTCAAGCTTGGTTGAGGTAGCCATTGGAGTCCCGATAGGCTTTGCATTCTCGAAGTCGGACTTCTTTAGCAATTCCTTCGTATATTTTGATTGATTGATGAAGGTCCCTTGTGAAGTTTGTCTGATTGGTAGTCCAAGAAAGTAGTTGAGCTCTCCCATCATGCTCATCTCAAACTCATTCTGCATACACCTAGCAAACTCTTGACAGAGTACCTCATTACTTGAACCAAAAAATAATGTCATCTACATATATTTACACTAATCAAATATCATCATTAAGGGATTTGATAAATAAAGTAGTGTCTACTTTCCCTTTAGAATAACTATTTTCCAGTAGAAATATACTTAGACGATCATACCAAGTTATAGGTGCTTGTTTGAGTCCATATATGCATTTCTTAACCTGAAAACATGATCAAAAAATTTAAAATCTTCAAAATCAGGAGCTGTTTTAAACTTCTTCTTTTATAAAACCATTCAAAAAATACTTTTAACATCCATCTAATTTTTTTAAAATCATGAAAACATGCATATCACAAAGCATACAAATGGATTTTAATCTACCAACATTAGCATAGGTGTCGTCATAATCAATTCCTTCTTCTTGATTATAATCCTGAGCAACTAGACGTGCTTTATTGCGAATGACTTGTCCATCCCTACTTAGTTTGTTTCATAAACCTATTTGGTACCAATTATAGTGACCAATAGGCTTAGAAATAAGTTCCCGAACTTGATTCCTCTCAAATTAGTTTAATTCCTTTTGTATGACATAAATCCAAAATTTATCATCAAATGTATCTGCTACCGACTTAGGTTCTATTTGTGAAATAAATGCAACACTTGCAGCTACATCCTTAGCAGATGAGCGAGTACTTACATCTTTTGATACATCACCTATGATCAAAGTTTTTGTATGGTCTGACATGAACCTCATCTTCTTTACTAGACTCTCCAGATAACTTGTTCTTGTGTAAGTATCTTCAGGTGCTTTGCTGGACATTTTCCCTGAGTCTTCGTCATTGTGTCACTTGCCAATTGATTGTTAAATTCATCAAATGTAACATTAATCGATTCTTCAACAACCATTGACCTTTTATTGAAAATCTTATAGCCTTTACTCTTGGTAGCATATCCAAAGAATATTCCTTCATCTGCCTTAGAGTCGAACTTTTCCAAGTTATCCTTGGTGTTCAAAATAAAAGAGCGACATCCAAATACTCTAAAATATGAAATATTGGGAATACGATTAAACCACAGAACTTAAGGAGTCTTTTTCGATATAGGTCGAATCAGAACCCTATTCAAAATATGACAAGTTGTACTTACAGTTTCAGTCCAAAAATATTTTGAAAGATTGTACTGGTTAAGCATAACTCTGGCCATTTCGCTAAGAGTTCTATTCTTCCGCTCCACAAAACCATTTTGTTGGAGAGTTCTAGGACAAGAAAACTCATGACTGTAACAATTCAGATCACAGAATTCATTAAAATCAAAATTTTTGAATTCGCCTCCATGATCACTTTGAATACGAGTAATCATGATGCCCTTTTCATTTTGAACCTTTTTTAGGAAAATATCTCAAATTCAAAAAGCGCATCACTTTTATTTAATAAAAAGTAAACTTATGTACCCAAAAAAATCATCAACATTGACAAATTTGTAGAGTTTTCCACCAAGGCTGGCGGACTCTACTTGGTCCAAATAAATCCATTTGTAAAAGTTGCAAGGGTCTTGAAGTACTTACATCGTTTATGGATTTAAAGGATGTCCTAGTAGCTTTGTTTTTCTCGCAATCGGAACATACCATGTCTTTCTTGAACGAAATTTCAGGTAATCCCTTTACCAATTTCTTCGTTGATAGCCTTGATGTGGTATCCATATTTACATGTTTTAGTCTCATATGCCATAGCCAACTTTTATGTAACTCCCCTTCCCGGAAATTATTGAATTATTATTTTTTATTAAATGACAATTTTTAGATTTTATGAATAATCTTTTAGCTAATTATTACGGTAGGTGACTTTAACCATGGTTAAGATTTGGAGTACAAGACGACTAGAAATCGTGGTACGGATAGTGCAGTGGCGTGCTTTGACTAGTGTTTAGCCATGGTAGGGGAATACAAAGCTATAGGAGTGTCCTAACTAGGAAAACCAGGCCAAGTTGTGACTTAACCCCTACCGAAGTTTTGTTTATTAATTAATTATATGGAGTTTTAGGGAGACCGGTCGTACCAAACCAGTTTAGATTGAACCCAAGTGAAGCACAAGCCTTGGTAGTAATGCAGTGCATCCAAAGACAGACCATGTAGGGATATTTTATGTGCGTACAATATTTTAATTAAATTAGGACTTGACGTATATTTTCTAGATATTTGATTATTTGTACAAAATTGGTATTATTATTATTAAATAGAGTTTTAATAATTATGTGATTTTCTGAGCCAGATAATAGTATACCGGTTAGGTTCACCAAAACCACTATTGGTTTATATTTTCAATTTTGGAGTTTAATTAATACGAAGGTTATTATTTATGCAGTAAATAAATCCTTTATTATTAATTTAAATAAGTGTATCTTTATATATATATTAAATGTGTGTTTATATATACATATTATATGTGTATATAATATATATATATAAGTATTTATGTGTATTCATGTATTTATATATATAAATATATATTATGTATTTATGTATATGTGTGTATATATATATATATATATATATATATATATATATATATAAATATATTATATTTTATATTTATATATTATATATATATATATATATATATAAATAAGAGAAAAAGAAAGAGAAAAAGGAATAACAAACAACAGCAACAGTAGACATAAATCCCGGCCCAGCCAAAGCCAGGCCGGCCCACCCGTTTCCCCAACCAACCCCCAGGCCAGCCTCGAGCTGAGCCCACCTGAATGCTCCAAAACAAAAAAAACGAGAACCCACAGAATCCCTACAACCCGAGCGGAAACCCGAGAGCCCCGACCCCCCGATAATATATAACGTAGAGAGAGAGATAGTCGAGAAATGAAAACCCTAACCCACGCCTGCCGACCATCCTTCACTGGGCGATCCCGCACGCACCAACGCGTCGTCGACGCCACCGTCGCGCTGGCCAGAGGCCGGCTACGCGCGCACGGGCGCGCGTGTTAGAGCCGCGAACAGCAACAGCAGTAGCGTGAAGATGCTGAGTTCACGATGTGATCCCTCGACGATCGCTCGATCGTTTTGTGATCCACCAGCTCCGGTACGATCTCGATATAACCAACTCTGACACCCTTCAAATATTTTGATTTATTTTGCGTTATGTACCTCGTAAAATGAGTCCGAAGATTGGTGAAAATATGTCCGAAACAGAACACTATTTTCAGTCCAAGAACCCCTGTTCAAGGATCGTTCCCGATCAATCCAGTGACTTATTAGAAAATTTATTTGAAGAGACTTTTAGAAAACATGTAGGGCTTCGAATCCCTTCTTGGGAAATTTGAAATCATCGACTCGTCGAGAAATCGAATCCCAAAGTTTTCCAAAAATCTGTTTTCAAAACTTGAAAATTGTTCCACACGACGTGCGTCACGTCAATCCGGACGACGTGGTCGCGAACCGAAAGCATCGAAAGATGCGTAACGGTTTCGTGGTCATGTCGGCTTTGACGGAATTCAAATTGGTCGCGTGTGCGCGACGAATTTGATGCGTATCCGTCGAAATTCACCGTATCGTGCACTTTGCAAATTCTCTAATTACTTTATGCACGCTCGTCAGATCTAGACGAAACTTGCGCCAACAGAACCGTAAAATTTTTTTGGTCTTTCATGCCAAGTTTGGTCTAATTCTGAGACAGTTGAATCCGACATCATTTTGCGGGCCCCACGGTCCCACTCAACGGGCGATTTTGTGCACGGCCCCCAAAATCCAACTTTGGACATACGGTTGGGTTCGTATCGGAAAACTGGATCCGTAGACATATAGTTTGACGACTTTAGAGACCATTGACTCTGGCACATTTTTTGGTGCAAAGCGGGTCCAACGGCGGACATCGTTTTTGCCCGAAATTACCGTTTTGCTCCTGTGTCCAGATTGGACTTAAGGATAGGTAATTCTAGCTAATTTGACTATTCTGAGAATGTTGGCAATATTTGTTTCAGCTTTCGGAGACAGTTGTGATATGTGGACTTATTTGGCTCACTAGTTGACTATTTTTGTGGGATCTGCGTGCAACCTCCAGGCAAGTATACCTTGCCTTCTTCTACAGTTTTACTTACATGCATTTTCTTTCATTTTTTCAATTATTTGATTGTTTATGGACTTGTGCATTTCGTGTTATTTTGTGGAGTTGTTTTATTGTTTATATCCATGTTCATGTTTTGGCCTTGTGTTTCACATTTGGAGTTCTTGTCAGTACCTTGCTTGAGTCGTGTCATAGAACGAGTACGTGTAAGTGAACTGCTAAATCCTTGACATTGTTGTCCTTGGCACCAGAGAGTCCACACACGGGACGAGGGTGTTTTCTTGATCTGTTTACATCCGTGAGTCCACACTAGGGACTAGGATGTCGATTATTGCACCAGAGAGTCCACGCTCGGGACGAGGGTGTAGACTTGACTTGACTTGCACCAGAGAGTCTACACTCGGGATGAGGGTTTTACATCAGAGAGTCCACACACGGGACGAGGATGTAGTATTTGCACCAGAGAGTCCACACTCGGGACGAGGGCGCCTTGCCGTGAGCTAACCAGAGAGTCCACACTCGGGACGAAGGTTAGTACTGACCAGAGAGTCCACACTCGGGACGAGGGTTAGTATTGACCAGAGAGTCCACACTCGGGACGAGGGTTAGTACTGACCAGAGAGTCCACACTCGGGACGAGGGTTAGTGTTTAGTTCAAACCAGTGAGTCCACACTCGGGACGAGGGTTTGGTTTCTTCCATTGATCATCGTGTTTCGTTCATCCGGCAGTTCATTTATACGTAGTTGTTCTAGTATTCGTATTCGTGTTCGTATTCGCATTCGTGTTTGTGTTCATAGTCATTTATCTTGTCCTTGTTCTTTCTTGTTTATTTCCTTGCGCATGATAAAACTGTTAGATAGGCATGTATATTATGTATCTTGCTATGTCCTCTGAGGACCTGATGATCTCCTCAGGTTTAGCGATTGCATGGAGTTAGCTAGTAGTTCTGTATGGCGGAGGATTTGCGATTCTTGCGGGATTCAGGTATCGTTAGTGTGTTTATTATCCGTTCGTGCTTTCATACCTTATCATGAGATATCCTGTTTCTTGATTTCGTTTTAGACTCTTGTTATTTCCTTTAGAGTCTTATCGGACATATATGCTAAGTGGGCTGCAGACCACAACCTATAGTGTTCATTCATGTTTATTCTTCTTATTGTGGATTGAGATATAGATTTGTTTGCCATGATTTGGCAGTATACCATAACCTTGACAGCTTATACGTACTCGAGTCGGGCTGGAGTCCGCTCGATACGTAGCTAGGCTTGGATACGCTTCGTATCCGAAAAGCGGGTGCGGGTCGTGACAAGTTTTTTTGGTGGCCCATGCAGGTCAGAGCATATCGTACCAGTTACGTAACTGTACTGGTACGAGCCTGCGAACTTGACTGAACCTTAGAAATCTCAATCCACTCTGTCTTGAAAATTCTCCTAGAAATTCTCTACGTCCTTGAAAATTCCATATTTGCTCTCGATTATACTCTCTTGCTTTCCGTACCATTGATTCGCGTCACTTCCTATTCCGGGGTGACGAATGATCGTGCTGTCTAGAGTTCATCAGGAATTCTTCATTATAGTATAATATTGCTTGACTATTGCATGCCTGGTTGTTTATAGATATAAGGGATTATAGATGTCATATGCCTAGATATCTGCCGATAGAATTGGTAGCAACTAGTTAGAAGACCATAAGATTTTAGTGACCGTGTTTTGAGGAGTAGTGTGACCAAAGGTGGGTAGAAGTTTCCAAGTATTCGAAGTTATAAAATGACTAGAAAAGGTCATAAAATATTTTGGAGAAATTAAATTTGAGGAGATTAAGGTAGACTTTGATTTTAAGGCATATTTATGAATTAGAATTTCGAGGACGAAATTATTTTTAAGGTAGATAGATTTGTAACTCCCCTTCCCGAAAATTGTTGAATTATTTTTTTTATTAAATGACAATTTTTGATTTTATGAATAATCTTTTAGCTAATTATTACGTAGGTGACTTTAACCATGGTTAAGATTTGGAGTACAAGGCAACTAAAAATCGTGGTACGGATAGTGCAGTAGCGTGCTTTGACTAGTGTTTAGCCATGGTAGGGGAATACAAAGCTATAGGAGTGTCCTAACTAGGAAAACCAGGCCAAGTTGCGACTTAACCCCTACCGAAGTTTTGTTTATTAATTATTTATTATGGAGTTTTAGGGAGACCGGTCGTACCAAACCAGTTCAGATTGAACCCAAGCCAAGCACAAGCCTTGGTAGTGATGCAGTGCATCCAAAGACAGACCATGTAGGGATATTTTATGTGCGTATAATATTTCTTAATTAAATTAGGACTTGACGTATATTTTCTAGATATTTGATTACTTGTACAAAATTGGTATTATTATATTAAATAGAGTTTTAATAATTATATGATTTTCTGAGCCAGATAAATAGTATACCGGTTAGGTTCACCAAAACCACTATTGGTTTATATTTTCGATTTTGGAGTTTAATTAATACGAAGGTTATTATTTATGCAGTAAATAAATCCTTTATTATTAATTTAAATAAGTGTATCTTTATATATATATATATAAATGATAGATATATATTAAATGTGTGTTATATATACATATTATATGTGTGTATATATATATAAGTATTTATGTGTATTCATGTATTTATATATATAAATATATTATGTATTTGTATATGTGTGTGTATATATATATAATATATATATATATATAAGAGAAAAAGAAAAGAAAAAGGAATAACAAACAACAGCAACAGTAGACATAAATTCCGGCCCAGCCAAAGCAGGCCGGCCCACCCGTTTCCCCAACCAACCCCCAGGCCAGCCTCGGGCTGAGCCCACCCAATGCTCCAAAACAAAAAAAAACGAGAACCCACAGAATCCCTACAACCCGAGCAGAAACCCAGAGCCCCGACCCCCCGATAATATATAACGTAGAGAGAGAGATAGTCGAGAGAATCAAAACCCTAACCCACGCCTGCCGACCATCCTCCACTGGGCCCCCACACGCACCAACGCGCCGCCGACGCCACCGTCGCGCTGCCGGAGGCAGGAAACGCGCGCGCGGGCGCACGTATTAGAGCAGCGAACAGCAAACAGTAGCATGAAGATGCTGAGTTCACGATGTGATCCATCGACGATCGCTCGATCGTTTTACGATCCACCAGCTCCGGTACGATCTTGATATAACCAACTCTGATACCCTTCAAATATTTTGATTTATTTTGCGTTATGTACCTCGTAAAACGAGTCCGAAGTGTAGTGTCCCGCTCCTAGCGGTTCACTATGTAAGGCTTGTGGCTTGGCTAACTCGGTCGGAATCGAGTATTGGGGAAACTTACCGTCGGCACCGAATCGATCACGGACAAGTGCATAAGAACCTTTCCAACTAATGGATTGGTTTCTCTTGAAATGCGTCCAAGAGTTTTCTCTGGATGTTTTGCTGCTTGATTTTGATGGATGCTTTTCTGAATGATTTTCGATGATTTGATTCTTGCCCGTTTTCATCGATTGCATAGCATTCATTCTTGAGAATTCTGAGAGAAGAGAACACAACGAGACGGATTATTAACCAATCTTTTGGTGCCAATGCAGACTGACGCGTGACAGAAGGCTAAGCGTGCAAGTGTTCCTCTCTCTCTCGACGATTCTCTAACTTGGTGAGTGTGGATCTCTGTGGTGGTATTGTCCCTCTCGCTATTCCTTCATGCCAACTAAATAATTGTCTTGCAACATCCGTTGATCGATATCAAGTTGCTAAATGCCACAAGTCAATACCACTAAGAAGCTAGAGATTGAACATTGAACATTGAAATGAATGCTAGTTCATAGAACATTGAAATGAATGCTAGTCCCTTGAACATTGAAATGAATCGATTACACTGTTAACAACAATTGAGATTATGCTTGTCCACTGAACATTGAATTGATATTGAATTGATGCCTAGAATGATGATAAATGCTACGAAATAAACAAGTTGTCTATTTACTTTCAAAACTACCATGCACTATTTGCTTATCGAGTCGATCACGCATTCGCATGGTCATGGACAACTTGTGCACAAGGTTTGGTGGTGTGTTTCCTCGAATCGGTACTGGGGCGCCGGGACCGATTCGGCCTAGGAGGAAGCATTGGCGTGCTAATGGGAGCACGGGTATTGTGAGGCATCCTTAGGGGCTAGCTACCTACTTTGGAGTCATTACATTACCTTGAAGTCCTATAAGGCAAAGAGATGTCCATATGGTTTAACAGCGCCAGTGGCCATGTAGTCAGGATGCATGCTAATGATTATTTTATGCAGGGGCGGTAAGTATATTATTATTATCCTGTATTTTATGCAGGAAAGCTGGATTCGGCCAATGGTAAAGTAAACATGGTTTATTCCATGTTGCATTTATTGTGAATTACTCTGAATGTTGCCTGTCCCTAATAAGTTCATATCTTTAAAATGCTTGTCATTAATAAAATGTTGGTTTAGCTGAGTGGGCCAACGGGGCTCACCAGCGCATTGTTATAATGTGCTGACCCCTCCTCTACAGGTACTGGAGAAGGCTCGGGCGCACCTCGCAACTAAAGCTTTCTGAACTGTTGTTTCCTTTCAAGTTGTTTTTCCCTAAAGACGCACAAAGTATTGCGGAGATTTCAAAGATAGCTGCTTATATTTCAAAGTACTAAAGGGGCATGATGTATGGAACGGGAAATTATTTCATGGCAGCCTATCAGTTGTACTTCTTTTCATGAATCAACGTAGCCAAATGGCATTTCAAATATTATCGAGAAAAGTTGTATTCTGACTACAATTATGAATAAAATGAGTATTTCTTCTTCCTATATTGTGTCTCAATGTTTACGCAACTGTGGCTTATTTGAAAATGTTACAAAGTGATATAAATGTGCATGTTCTAGCCTTGTACAAGTGCAACTCCAGACTTGTACGGCATCACGCCTTAGCGAGGACGATCGATTCGGCGTGAATCGAAGCAAAGTGAGCGATTCCCCGAATCGGGGCGTGACAAGTTGGTATCAAAGCACGGTTTCACTTCCTCGGATTTCAAAAATAAAAGTTTCAAAAAGGAAGTCTTGATGCAAATTTTCTCGATTGATGGTGTCAATAGCGCTGGCATGAAATAATGTTCCATACAAAGCCCATAAATATTTTATGAGTGCTAATGGAATTATTTCTTTGTTGTAGAATGACTAAGGGTGATAGCTCAAAGACGAACTCATCGTCGGACCCGATTGAGAAACTGATTAAGCAAATGGAGGCTCAGAGGAAGCAGAACGAAGCTCAACATTGCGCGCTTTAGGAGCAGCTTCAGTATCAGTTTCAGGAGCAGCTGGATGCTCAACAAAAGCAAGTTGATAGTCTGACTCAGATTGTCACCAAGTTGACGGCCGATTCTAATGTTTCTGCAAAGGCCGCAACAACCGAGACCATAGAAGTGACGGCAGAGAAAGCTGAGACGCCGACACGGAAGAGAACGAGCTTCAAGTTCTCTGAATTTAAAAGTTGTGACCCGCCTGAATTTAATGGAAAAGAGGAGCCAGATGAGGTGATGGGCTTCTTGAACACACTGGAGGGCTATTTTCCGAATGTTAGAGATTCAGGGCAGTAAGAGAGTGGAGTGTGCCGTGTACAACTTCGCCTCAAGGCCCAGGAATGGTGGATTTCGCTGAGAGACACTTTGCGGAAATAGTCAGGATATGAAGATGTCTTGGGAGACCTTCAAGCAGGCTTTCATTACCAATTCATCCACCTGCTGTCCGTCAACAAAAGAGAATGAGTTCATTGCACTTCGACAGGGCAGTATGTCAGTGCTTGACTACGAGACAGAGTTTTTGAAGAGAGTCGCATTCGCTGGGTACATGGTACCGAATGACAATGCCAAGCGAGAAAGATTTGTGCAAGGCTTGAATGAAGGCCTAGAGCGGGATGTTCTAAGTCGAAAATGTACGTCTTACCGGGAGGCGTACGAGACAGCTCTCGAAATGGAGAGATTTCATCAACCGGGTAGTCGTGGGATAACGCAGAGCAACCAAGGACTCAACAATCAGAAACGACCTGGTCTGCAGGAAGAAATGACGCGCCTAAGCATCCGAATACGGGTAATAACAAAGGACCGTATCAGGAACTGCGTTGCAACATGTGCAATCGAATTGGTCATCGTCGCGAGGATTGTCGCGTCGGGTTGTTACAAATGTGGAGGAATGAATCACAAGGCATTTGAATGCAGAACTAAGGGAGAGAACCAGTATCCTCCTCGTGGGAATAACAATAATCATTATCGTGGGCATAACAACAACCAGAATCGGGGCCAACATAACAACCAGCATCGTGGCCAAGCGCCACCAGCCTTGCCAGCTCCAACTGGAAATGCACCGAATCAACAAAGTGGCCAAGCAAGGGTTTATGCCTTGACTCAGGCAGAGGCCCAGACCGCAGAGAATGTTATAACAGGTATATTGCTGTACAAAGGCATACCTGCAAGAGTACTTTTTGAATCTGGTGCTACTCATTGCTTTATCTCTTCTGATTTTGCAACGGAAAATAAATTTTGTATGACTCAATTAAAGACAGCTTTGTGTGTTAGTACTCCTTCGGGAGTAGATATGCCTGCAACTTTGATTTGCAGGGACGGCTACATTAAGATTGGAGGGAAGACTTTATCTTTGGACGCAATTGTACTCGACATCAAAGAGTACGATATCATATTGGGAATGGACTGGCTCAGCGCCTGTCATGCAACGATCGACGGTACGGATAAGAGAGTTGTGTTTCGCCTACCTGGAGAAACAGAGTCTTCTTACTCGTGCGGCTCGGCGTTCCAAGGACCCATGGTCATATCAGCAGTTACAGCAAGGCACATGTTGTACTCGGGGTGTGAAGGCTTTCTCGCTTCTGTCCAAGACACTCGAATGAAGAGTGTGGGCTCAAATCAGACCAAAATTGTGGCAGAGTTTCCCGATGTGTTTCCGGACGAGATACCTAGGATGCTGCCGGATAGAGAAATTGAATTCACAATTGACACATTTCCGAATACTCGTCCGATATCCAAGGCGCCGTACAGGATGGCTCCGGCAGAATTAAAGGAACTAAAGGTGCAGCTACAAGAATTATTAGACCGGGGATACATTCGCCCAAGTGTATCTCCATGGGGAGCTCCAGTGCTGTTTGTAAAGAAGAAGGATGGAACGATGCGGCTATGCATCGATTACAGAGAACTGAATAAGGCAACCATCCGTAACAAGTATCCTTTGCCAAGGATAGATGATCTATTCGATCAGCTACAAGGGGCGACCGTGTTGTTTTCAAAAATTGATCTTCCTTCAGGATACCATCAGTTGAAGATCAGACCCGAAGATGTTCCTAAGTCAGCATTCCATACGAGATACGGACACTATGAGTTTTTGGTCATGCCATTCGGCTTGACTAATGCTCCAGCAGCCTTTATGGATTTAATGAATAGAGTATTTCGACCGTTTTTAGACAAGTTTGTTGTTGTGTTCATTGATGATATCTTGATCTACTCAAAGGATAGGGAGACTCATGTCGAGCACTTGAGAGAAGTACTTCAGACGCTGCGGGACAATCAGCTCTATGCAAAGTTAAGCAAGTGCGAGTTTTTGGATGGACAATGTGTCGTTCCTAGGACATGTTGTTTCGACAGAAGGTGTTGCCGTCGACCCAAAGAAGATTGAGGCAGTTGTGGACTGGAAGCAACCTGCATCAGCTAGTAAAATACGGAGTTTCCTTGGTTTAGCCGGGTACTACCGTAGATTTGTGAAAGACTTCTCGAGAATCGCCTCGCCTTTGACTCGCCTGACTCAGAAGGGAGTAGTATTTAAGTGGACGAACGACTGTGTGAGTAGTTTCCAAGAACTCAAGCAGCGGCTCGTCACGGCTCCAATTTAGCACTTCCGGAAGGCTCCGAGGGATTTCAGATCTACAGTGACGCGTCGGGACTTGGTTTGGGATGTGTTCTTATGCAACGTGGGAAGACAATATCTTATGCATCGAGACAACTCAAACAGCATGAGAAGAATTACCCAACACATGATCTGGAACTGGCGACGATTGTGTTCGCGTTGAAATTGTGGCGACACTATCTCTATGGTGTGTCCTGCGAGATCTTCACGGATCACAAGAGCCTAAAATATATATTCACACAGAAAGAATTGAATTTGAGGCAGCGGCGTTGGATTAGAATTGATCAAGGACTATGACCTGACAATCTCTTTTACGCCGGGTAAAGGAAACGTGGTAGCTGATGCCTTGAGTCGGAAATTTGTTGGGTCCCTAACAGTAGCAAAAGAGGTACTACGAGATCTTGAAGAGATGGGCATCGAGTTCAGGATTCGTCCGCAGACTGTGCAGTTGGCTCAGTTACAACTTGAGCCGAGTCTCCAGGGAAGGATTAAGATTGCTCAGAAGGATGACCCGTTTCTGCAGAAGATACGCGAGTTGATTCTAGCAGGAAAGGCGTCAGACTTTACCGTTGAAGATGACACTATTCGTGTCAAGGGAAGATTGTGCGTCCCTAAGGACGAGGATATCAGGAAGGAAATACTGACCGAGTCTCATTTTCGTAAGTATTCCTTGCATCCGGGAGGCACGAAAATGTATAAAGATCTACGCTCAACTTTTTGGTGGCATGGTATGAAGAAGGATGTGGCGCTATTTGTGTCACAATGCATGGATTGTCAGCGTGTGAAGGCCGAACACCAACGGCCAGGCAGAGAATTACAAAATTTGGCTATTCTACTGTGGAAGTGGGATAATATCTGTATAGATTTTATAGTCGGCTTGCCAAGAACTCAGAAGGGAAAT
Source organism: Iris pallida (assembly GCA_029216955.1). Lineage (NCBI taxonomy): Eukaryota > Viridiplantae > Streptophyta > Magnoliopsida > Asparagales > Iridaceae > Iris > Iris pallida. Next base: position 11,004,736 of record JANAVB010013398.1, read on the forward strand.
GATGTGATTTGGGTTATCGTGGATAGATTAACCAAGTCAGCATATTTCATTCAATAAAAGTTACATGGGGAGTAGAACGGTTGCTCAGATTTACATAAATAAAATTGTTCGATTACATGGGGTGCCAGTTTCTATAGTATCGGATAGAGACGGAAGATTCTTGTCGCGATTTTGGATAAGTCTGCACTCGGCTATGGGCACAAAGTTGAACTTCGGTACGGCTTACCATCCGCAGACTGATGGTCAGACAGAGAGAGTAAACCAGATTCTTGAAGATATGTTGAGATTGTGCGTGCTCGATTCGAAGACAAATTGGGACACACATCTCGCATTAGCAGAATTTGCCTATAACAACAGTTATCAGGCAAGTATTCAAATGGCCCCGTACGAAGCCTTATATGGACGGAAATGTCGATCACCGGTATGCTGGGATAAAGTAGGTGAACGGCAAGTGCTTGGACCGGAACTTGTGGAGCAGGCCGTCGAGAAAGTTTGCTTAATTCGAGAAAGACTTAGAGTTGCTCAAAGTCGACAGAAGAGTTATGCGGACGTACATCGATGACCTTTGGAATTCACAGCAGGCGATTATGTCTTCTTGAAGGTCACATCCATGTGAGGTGTGATGCGGTTTGGGATGAAAGGAAAGCTAAGCCCGAGATTCGTCGGACCATTCGAGATTTTAGAGAAGGTAGCCTCAGTGGTTTATCGACTTGCACTACCTCCGGCCTTGGCTGATGTGCACGATGTCTTCCATGTATCCCAACTATGGAAGTATGTTCATGATCCAAGCCATGTAGTGAACTTCGATCAGCTGCAGCTGAGCGCTGACCTATCCTACACTGAAGAGCCTGTCCAAATTTTAGGCAGGAAAGAGAAAGTTTTGCGGAATCGGACAGTATCCCTGGTCAACGTGCTATGGCGGAACCATGCTGTAGAGGAGTCGACATGGAAATTAGAGGAAGAGATGCGGGTGAAATACCCCTCGCTGTTTGATAATTTGAGGTAGGACTTTTGCTTTAAGTTTCGAGGACGAAACTTTTTCTTAGTGGTATATTATGTAGTGTCCCGCTCCTAGCGGTTCACTATGTAAGGCTTGTGGCTTGGCTAACTCGGTCGGAACCGAGTATTGGGGAAACTTACCGTTGGCACCGAATCGATCACGGACAAGTGCATAAGAACCTTTCCAACTAATGGATTGGTTTCTCTTGAAATGCGTCCAAGAGTTTTCTCTGGATGTTTTGCTGCTGGTTTTGCTGCTTGATTTTGATGGATGCTTTTCTGAATCATTTTCGATGATTTGATTCTTGCCCGTTTTCATCGATTGCATAGCATTCATTCTTGAGAATTCTGAGAGAAGAGAACACAACGAGACGGATTATTAACCAATCTTTTGGTGCCAATGCAGACTGACGCGTGACGGAAGGCTAAGCGTGCAAGTGCTCCTCTCTCTCTCGACGATTCTCTAACTTGGTGAGTGTGGATCTCTGTGGTATTGTCCCTCTCGCTATTCTTTCATGCCAACTAAATAATTGTCTTGCAACATCCGTTGATCGATATCAAGTTGCTAAATGCCACAAGTCAATACCACTAAGAAGCTAGAGATTGAACATTGAACATTAAATGAATGCTAGTTCATAGAACATTAAAATGAATGCTAGTCCCTTGAACATTGAAATGAATCGATTACACTGTTAACAACAATTGAGATTATGCTTGTCCACTGAACATTGAATTGATATTGAATTGATGCCTAGAATGATGATAAAATGCTGCGAAATGAACAAGTTGTCTATTTACTTTCAAAACTACCATGCACTATTTGCTTATCGAGTCGATCACGCATTCGCATGGTCATGGACAACTTGTGCACAAGGTTGGTGGTGTGTTTCCTCGAATCGGTACTGGGGCGCCGGGACCGATTCGGCCTAGGAGGAAGCATTGGCGTGCTAATGGGAGCACGGGTATTGTGAGGCATCCATAGGGGCTAGCTACCTACTTTGGAGTCATTGCATTACCTTGAAGTCCTATAAGGCAAAGAGATGTCCATATGGTTTAACAGCGCCAGTGGCCATGTAGTCAGGATGCATGCTAATGATTATTTTATGCAGGGGCGGTAAGTATATTATTATTATCCTGTATTTATGCAGGAAAGCTGGATTCGGCCAATGGTAAGTAAACATGGTTTATTCCATGCATGCTAATGATTATTTTATGCAGGGGCGGTAAGTATATTATTATTATCCTGTATTTTATGCAGGAAAGCTGGATTCGGCCAATGGTAAAGTAAACATGGTTTATTCCATGTTGCATTTATTGTGAATTACTCTGAATGTTGCCTGTCCCAAATAAGTTCATATCTTTAAATGCTTGTCATTAATAAAATGTTGGTTTAGCTGAGTGGGCCAACAGGGCTCACCAGCGCATTGTTATAATGTGCTGACCCCTCCTCCACAGGTACTGGAGAAGGCTCGGGCGCACCTCGCAACTAAAGCTTTCTGAACTGCGGTTTCCTTTCAAGTTGTTTTTCCCTAAAGACACACAAAGTATTGCAGGAGATTTCAAAGATAGCTGCTTATATTTCAAAGTACTAAAGGGGCATGATGTATGGAACGGGAAATTATTTCATGGCAGCCTATCAGTTGTACTTCTTTTCATGAATCAATGTAGCCGAAATGGCATTTCAAATATTATCGAGAAAAGTTGTATTCTGACTACAATTATGAATAAAATGAGTATTTCTTCTTCCTATATTGTGTCTCAATGTTTCCGCAACTGTGGCTTATTTGAAAATGTTACAAAGTGATATAAATGTGCATGTTCTAGCCTTGTACAAGTGCAACTCCAGACTTGTACGGCATCATGCCTTAGCGAGGATGATCGATTCGGCGTGAATCGAAGCAAAGCGAGCGATTCCCCGAATCGGGGCGTGACACGAAGATTGGCAAAAATCTGTCCGAAACAGAACACTATTTTCAGTCCAAGAACCCATGTTCAAGGATCGTTCCCGATCAATCCAGTGACTTATTAGAAAATTTATTTGAAGAGACTTTTAGACAACATGTAGGGCTTCGAATCCCTTCTTGCGGAATTTGAAATTCATCGACTGAGCGTCGAGAAATCGAATCCTAAAGTTTTCCAAAAATCTGTTTTCAAAACTTGAAAATTGTTCCACACGACGTGCGTCACGCCAATCCAGAACGAACGTGGTCGCGAACCGAAAGTATCGAAAGCTGCGTAACAGATTTCGTGGTTGTGTAGGCTTTGACGGAATTCAAATTGGTCGCGTGTGCGCGACGAATTTGATGCGTATCCGTCGAAATTCACCGTATCGTGCACTTTGCAAATTCTCTAATTACTTTGTGCATGCTCGTCAGATCGAGATGAAAACTTATGGCAACAGAACTGTATCGTTTTTCTGGTCCTGCATGCCAAGTTTGGTCCAATTCTGGGATAGTTGAATCTGACGTCGTTTTGCGTGCCCCATGGTCCCACTCAACGGGCGATTTTGTGCACGGCCCGCCAAAATCCAACTTTGGACATACGGTTGGGTTCGTATCGGAAAACTGAATCTGTAGACATGTAGTTTGACGACTTTAGAGACTATTGACTCTGGCACGTTTTTTCGGTGCAAAGCGGGTCCAACGGCGAACATCGTTTTTGCCCGAAATTACCGTTTTGCCCCTGTATCCAGAATTGGACTTAAGGACAGGCAATTCTAGCTAATTTGACTATTCTGAGAATGTTGGCAATGTTTGTTTCAGCTTTCGAAGACAGTTGTGAGATGTGGACTTATTTGGTTCACTAGTTGACTATTTTTGTGGGATCTGCGTGCAACCTCCAGGCAAGTATACCTTGCCTTCCTCTACAGTTTTACTTACATGCATTTTCTTTCATTTTTTTAGTTATTTGATTGTTTATGGACATGTGCATTTTGTGTTATTTTGTGGAGTTGTTTTATTGTTTATAGCCATGTTCATGTTTTGGCCTTGTGTTTCACATTTGGAGTTCTCGTCAGTACCTTGCTTGAGTCGTGTCATAGAACGAGTACGTGTAAGTGAACTGCTAAATCCTTGACATTGTTGTTCTTGGCACCAGAGAGTCCACACACGGGACGAGGGTGTTTTCTTGATCTGTTTACATCCGTGAGTCCACACTAGGGACTAGGATGTCGATTATTGCACCAGAGAGTCCACGCTCGGGACGAGGGTGTAGACTTGACTTGACTTGAACCAGAGAGTCCACACTCGGGACGAGGGTGTTTACATCAGAGAGTCCACACACGGGACGAGGATGTAGTATTTGCACCAGAGAGTCCACACTCGGGACGAGGGTGCCTTGCCGTGAACTAACCAGAGAGTCCACACTCGGGACGAGGGTTAGTACTGACCAGAGAGTCCACACTCGGGACGAGGGTTAGTATTGACCAGAGAGTCCACACTCGGGATGAGGGTTAGTACTGACCAGAGAGTCCACACTCGGGACGAGGGTTAGTGTTTAGTTCAAACCAGTGAGTCCACACTCGGGACGAGGGTTTGGTTTCTTCTATTGATCATCGTGTTTCGTTCATCCGGTAGTTCATTTATACGTAGTTGTTCTAGTGTTCGTATTCGTGTTCGTATTCGCGTTCGTGTTTGTGTTCGTAGTCATTTGTCTTGTCCTTGTTCTTTCTTATTTATTTCCTTGTGCGTGATAAAACTGTTAGATAGGCATGTATATTATGTATCTTGCTATGTCCTCTGAGGACCTGATGATCTCCTCAGGTTTAGCGATTGCATGGAGTTAGCTAGTAGTTCTGGATGGCAGAGGATTTACGATTCTTGCGGGATTCAGGTATCGTTAGTGTGTTTATTATCCGCTCGTGCTTTCATACCTTATCATGAGATATCCTGTTTCTTGATTTTGTTTTAGACTCTTGTTATTTCCTTTAGAGTCTTATCGGACATATATGCTAAGTGGGCTGCAGACCACGACCCATAGTGTTCATTCATGTTTATTCTTCTTATTGTGGATTGAGATATAGATTTGTTTGCCATGATTTGGCAGTATACCATAACCTTGACAGCTTATACGTACTCGAGTCGGGCTGGAGTCCGCTCGATACGTAGCTAGGCTTGGACACGCTTCGTATCTGAAAAGCGGGTGCGGGTCGTGACATTTTATCTTTATTAGCTAATAGGCATTTATCTACATTGTTAGTACTCTTTAACAAATAGAAAACATATATATTATCCTCCCTTATTCCTTTATAAACTAAATCCCCTGTAGTCATATCATATATAGAGCATTTGTCTTTCATAAGTTAATGCCATAGCCATTGTCAGCAAGATGATTTATACTTCGTAGGTTATGTTTTAACTCTATGACCATACAAACGTCTTTAATGGCTGGGTAAGGAGGCATACCAATAATACCGTTACCTATTAGATAACCTCTCAAATTATTTCTGAAGGAGACATATCCTTCTTTCTTCATGGATAGCGTAGCGAACAACAATTTATCACCAGTCATTGCCGCAAACATCTGCTATCAAGAATCCATTTATTTTTAGCATGAGAGGGTTGGCCCACGTACAAATTGAGTAGATGTAACCTTTGGTACCCCTTTCTTTAAGGGTCCGAAAATTTTATTCTTAGGCACCCATGCATATATATTCATGTCAACTGGCTTTCTAACTCTACAAAACTTAGAGATGTGTCCATGTAAACCACAATACGTACATGAAATTTGAGAGCTAATGCTCATTGTCATGTTATAGACATGATGCTTATGTGTCTTCCTTGGATACTTGTAAACAAATGCATGATTATGTGAAACATTATGCTTACGTGCTTTCTTTGATCGTGTCATGTTATGTGTATGATGTGTCATATGACAGATCTTTGGTCGAGTAGCATTTATGATATATTTTTCCAACTTTACCTCTAACTTTTTGGAGAAAGCACAAGCCTCGTCATATTTGATAGATATGGCATCAATCTTTTTTGCATCAATGTTATATTTCTTCTTCTCTAACTCATATAGCTCATTTATCTTTGCATATTCACGATCTCTTTTCTCAATCATTTTGTGAACATCAAGCAAGCTAAGCTTAAGAACTGATATATTTTCATCCATGTTACTAGAGGAAGGTGTTTCTCATATATATTTCAATAGGGATGACAACCTTTCAACTTCAATAGTGTAAGCTTTGATCTCTTTTTGAGACTGCTTATATTTGTCCAAGACTTTCTTATGTTCATCTAACAAGTCACTAAAAGTATCAGAAAGTTCATTAAATGTAAAGTCATTATAAAGAGGATTGGTTGTTACCGGATCGAATGCCATTAAATGACATTCGTAGAGCTGTTGGGTCTATCTTCTTCCTCTGATTAACTGGCTTGACTTTCATGTCAGATGTTGGTATTAACATACTTATATGACGAAGACTTTATGTTTGATCGTTCTTATCGATTTGTCTTCTTTGCCACTAGACAATCTTTCTTGATGTGTCCAGTCTTCTTACTACCATAGCAGATAGTCCCTTCTTCATTACTTTCTTGATAATCTTTCTTCTTTCGGTTTGATTTCTCAAATCTCAAGAATTTCTTGAAGTTCTTTACAAGAAGAGCTTGTTTCTTACCATCTGAATCTTCATCATCAGTATCTTCGCTTGAAACTCTTTTAGCATGAACTTTGAAGGCGATAGACAATTTTTTTGGAGTAGATTCTTCCAAGTCTTGTAAGTCTAGCTCATGAGTCATTAGTTTGCCCATGAGTGTCTCCAACGATTTTGTGGTGAGATCCTTTCCTTCTATAATTGCAGTAGCCTTTGGGTTCCAGTTCTTTGTTAGTCCCCTGAGCACTTTGTAAAGCTTTTCGTGATTTGAGTAACCCTTTCTAAGAGATGATAAAGGATTACTAATGTCAAGGAAACATGTAAACATCTGAGTGACTGATTCATTTGGCTTCATCTTGAAAGACTCATACTCTTGTGTTAGTCTACTTATCCTAGATACATTCAATTGTGAAGTACCTTCACGAATTACCTCAAGAAGTTTCCAAATGTTGTATGATGTCACACATAAAGATACTCTATTAAACTCAGTCTTGTCAATGGCATATAATAGTACAATGATCGCTCTTGTGTCAAGGCTAGCTTGTGTCTTTTCTACATCCATGTATCATGTGGCTTGACTACAAGATTACCATCAATCACTATTCTAGGTGGCTTTTTGTAGCCGTCTATGACTATAGACCAGAGATCAAAGTCGAGAGATTTTAGGAAGAAACTCATCTGTTCTCGAGTAGGTATAGTTTGTTCCATTAAATAGTTGTGGACTGCCCTTCACCGGTGAATATAGATTTCACAACTGCCATATGTATACTCTATAGAGTGTTATATTTGAATACAACCTGCTCAAATACCAATTGTAGACCGTTGAGCACCTCTAGAGGGAGAGCAAATAGAGTGCATGCGTTCAACAAAACAAAAATCACCTCTAAAAATTTATAAGGCAAGTAACAATCTAATATGAAGTAAGCAGTATTTGTAAACCCCCTTTCCAAAATATTTAAAATTTAATTTATTTTTGTTTATTTAAGAATTTATAGTGTGTTAGAAATGAATTTTCTTTGGATTTGTATAAAATAAATACATAAGTATTTTTATTAAATAAATATTTAAGGAGGACTGTTGCTAAATTAATTCATTAGGATTTTTGGATTTATGGAAAACATATGATCTATCACCTGGTGATAACATTTAAGATTGAATTTATAAAAATATGTTTTAATTAGTATTTGATAATATGGATTATATTTTAAACTATTAGGGTTCAAATATATAGAAATTAATTTATTTGATAATATCAAACAGAGATTTAAATGATTTTGTAAATCATTTATTGATTTAGGATTGAATTCATGCGATATGAATAGAATAATATTTGTATTATTATAGCAATCGTATATAGTTTGCGATTAGATTAATTTTGTATTCAAATCCTATTCAAGTTTACGCGAAGAATTATCTATCAAGGATTTATGAATTTATTTTGGCCATATCTACTTCAACCCATGCCTATCTCCACTTGATTGTGCAATCAATTTTCATTTAACTATTGCTCATAACTATAGCAAACCCTAGTCTATCTACTAAACAAATGTTTAAAAACATATCATTATCTATTCCTAACCGATCCTCAAAGCCTATTACTCTACTATATATGGAAATCCTTTTCTACATCTATGCCAGGCCTTCATTTCTCTCGCTCTCTCATTCTTTATATGTATGTATCCCTGCAAGTTCATCTCCATCGCCAACCGTTGTCGTCCCCCACGAGCACCAACCACCTAGCCTCCCTTCACCATCATGATGCCCGTATATCCGCGTGTTCCACCACGTTACCAAAAACCAACCATCGTCGTGTCCGGACCCGTACGTCCGTGTCATTTCCATCTTATTCCAATATTATAATAACCATTATCGCGCCCCATTCGTACACCGACCCGGACTTTCTGTCCAACCCTACAACCAGAAAATACCCCGCCCAGGGCGTCGACCCAATCACCATCTCTAGTCATCGGCCAAGCACCGGTCATCCCCGCCTGAACCTCTGTCAGCTACCACCACCGTATCCGCCTCCCTGTACTCATCGCCGCCACCACTCCAAACGACCAGACCTCCACCGACAACAAAGAGAATAGAACCACCACCACATACCTTCATCCACCGCTTCGTCTCTGATCTGACGCCACCAACACGAGCCTCCAGCCGTGGCTGCACCAGTCCACCGGCGTTCGCCCGGGCCACCAGTGCTGGTGATCAGACCACGTGGCCGGAGCGCCTCATCCTCCACTAGTGAAGCACCCTTGAGCGGCTATCTCGCCCTCTCCGCCTGGCGAGGCCTCCTACCGCTCCCTCCGCTGTGCCTCCTCGTGCCCGCTCGTCCAGCGCATCGTTGACCCGCCCAAGACCTTCAGCTCCGTGTGCCACTGTCCGACCTCGACGAGATCGGCTAGCCACCGCCAACCGCGGAGACTCGATCTTCGGCGAGTCTGCAACCCACGCCGTCGTGGAGTGCTGACCTCTGACGAGCCTCCGTGTCAGTCCCGCCTTCCGTGACGTCGCCAGCACTGAGCATCGCCGGCGTCGATACCAATGTTGGTGAGCTCCCCCTTTTTCTCTATTCTCTCTCACATATTCATTTCTCTCTCACACTATTTCAGAAAGAGTAAAAGTTGATTTTGGGCAAAGTGAAATATAAATTAGTTGGGTTTTAATATGGGCCAGAGGCCTATAGGCTGTGTTAGGCCTATATACACATAGGTATTGAACAATACTTTATATGTATATTTATATACTATTATCAATATCAGTATTTAATTTGTATATACATTATTATATTATCTGATACCTTTAAAATCAGTTAATTTACGTATACTATTTTCCTAAAAATTATAACAAATGTATATTTTGGATTTTGGTTCGTTGGGCTTTTGGGCTATTCAATACATGGGCTAAATAGTTTGTATTAGTTATGGTTTTAAAACAAATAGTTTGGGCATTGGTTTGATAAATATTAAGTTTTATGTTTCTATTTAGTTATTTTTATATATAAATGGTTAGGGTAAAGGGTTTAAATTGTTTACTATTGGTATTGTACTACCATTTATGGGTTAATATCTACAAAGTATATATATATTTTCTAAATTAAATTATATTGGGTAAAACAAAATATTTGGACTTATATATTTTAAAATACATATATGTCAATTTATGTATGAAAATATTTTAATAGAATTGATACAAATTATAGATATTTTGTAATGGGCTCTAATGTATTCAATATAATTAATCTATTAGTGATCTTCTCAAATAAGTTTATATAAAGCTTATAATTATTTTTCTAAATGATTTTAAATAGTTTATATACATATAAATATTTTGACTAGTAAATTTGGTTTGACTCAAAGTGTATTTTGGAAACAATTTCTTAGGTTTCAAGTACTTATATAATTTATTCCTAAAAGATAGTTTTCAAGTATAATAAGTATTTTCAAAAGTTATATATATATATATATATATATATATATATATATATATATATATATACACACACACACACACACACACACACACACACACACACACACACAAAAATACACACACACACACACACAAATATATACACACACAAAAAAAATATACACACGCACACGAAATCCCCTTCAATTTCTATTTCGACCATAATTAGTCATACGTTCCTATCTCTTGTGATGCTGACTACTTCATATCGACCCTAGGCTAACTGGACTATTCCGAACACAATGGTATTATCGGTTTCACCAACAAAGGACCCCCGGCAAGTGTACTTTCGGATGATTCCGATTCATAGTAGTTTCTATTTCATGTTTATACATATGCTCTCTTGCTTGATGACACGTGGTCACACGGATTAGTATCATGGATTTGTTTATACCACTTGACTGTCATTTACATGTTTACCATGCTTGCGATGGATCCCATGAGTACTAGCTGGGCGGAGAAATATCTTATTACACATGTGGACTACCCAGAAACATCCCCAAAATGTCTATTCTTGTCAGATAGCAGTCACACAATTCACGTGCAGGGTGCCGGATTTATCCCTTAGCAATCCACATGTCGAACAAGATATTTCAAAACACATAGATAGTTGTCTTTTACTTGTTTTCTTCACCACTTGCCATGACATTCTAGTTACATGTTTCTCCAGTTGATACATTTTGTTGTGGAGTTACCTATTTGCTTTCTAGACATGCCATGACATCAGTTACTTTCTAGTAACATTTCACATATGTTATTTTTATGTCTTGTGAATTCTATTGTGTTTTCGCATTGCCGTCGGTTTGTGTGCTTGTTCCATTCCTGACTGAAAACTAATATTTTTCAGGTTAGCTGTGGCTTCACTTAGCATTGGAAGATATAGGTGTACTTGCAGGCAGAAACCTAGAAATGAGATAGATGTGGTATCATTTTCATTAATTATCGAACCTTGTACTTTTTTGAATATAAATATTATAAATGTTGTAATAAATTTAGAAATGTGAATGAGCAATAAATGTTATTTATGTAATTTTGAACACCATGGCTGTGACAGCGTTCTACCTCCGACTCTGCGGCGTAGGCTGGCTTGGTCACGCGCTCGTATCCCGAAAAGCGTGTGTGGGTCGTGACAAGTTTTTGTGGTGGCCCATGCAGGTCAGTTTTTACAAAGTGTGCGAACTTATGGTAGTACTTATATTAGTCGTACTACTGCAAGCCTACGACAAAGAAATGCTCATTCACAAGTTAGGGTTAATTTGATTTTAGGATAATGGCTAGGACTAGGAGTCCCTTACATAATTTACCGTGGGGTAGTTAAGGTTGTTATATAGGCCCTGCAATTTAGGTAGGGATTTACTGAGATTTAGATAGTTTGAGAAATTCCATAGATACACTATTATGGTTTGATATGACGATAGAACATAAGGTGGGTAGACTATTTACTCATCAACTTAGGCTTTCCTGGAATTCAGTTCTTAACCGTAACCCCTTTTCCCAAAAATTTTAAAATAATTTTTTTTTTAAAAATTATGATTTTTGGAATTTTATTAATATTTATTTATAATTATAGAAGGGTTTAGTCATGATTAAGATTTAGAGTACAAGATGACTAGAAATTATGGCACGGATAGTGTGTTCGTATGCCTTGATTAATGTTCTAGCCATGGTAGAGAAGGTCGAGCCATAGGTGTATCCTAACTAGGAAAACCAAGCTAAGTTGTGACCTGACCTCTATAAATAATTTAATTAATTATTTAATATTATGATTATTTAGGAAATCTGGTTGTACCAATTTAGTCCGGTCTGGACCTGAACCCAACTTAAGCCCTAGTAGTCATGTATTGCGACCAATGACGTCCATGTGGACATATAGATGTGTATGTATATTGGTACTCCATTTTTAGCCTCGTGAATAATTCCCATAAATGTATATTGAATCTAATATATGTATTATTGCTATTTACATTTTTACTTGTAAATAAGATAACCCTTTTTTAGAATGATATTTTGGAATTTATTTAGGCTATCCACATATACTTGTGTATATATATATATATATATATATATATATATATATATATATATATATATATATATATATATATATATATATAGTGCTTTATACGTGTTTCCTTGATCTTGAATATTAGAGAAATATAAATTAAAATTTACATTTTTCTTGTCTTCGGTCATTTTTTCTCTTCTTTTCAATCGTCTATTACAAAAACTGATACCTCACTTCAATGACAGATACTTGCACTTTTTCTATCTTTATCAACTTGTATGATATTTTTGAAACTCTTTTGATATTCTTGGGGATATAGTTGGAATAATTTGGTGACTTGCGATGGCAAGACAATTTAAGCGCACTGTCGTCACTTATTTGAATTATCGAGACAGCGGGTTCATTGCAGCTAGTAGCGCACGGGCGTGGCATGACCCCTAAGTTGAAATAATTTCAGGTAAGCGTGAGTTATCGAATATCATTAAAACTTTGTCTTGATTGTCCTATTTCATCTTTGAGTTATTATGTCAATATTAGATAGAGTGATAAGGTATTTGGTATCGTATCCTTACTTGAGTCGTGAAACCAAGAGTTGATTGCAGCCAGAAGTACACTGGTGAGGCATAAATTCATGGTAAAGTGACTTTGGATAGGCTTCGATTATCGAATACCATAAATGATATATCTTTATTGGCACATGACTATTAGCTCTCCAAATTGATTTGATGTCTTGTTTCATATTGCCATATTCTCCTAAATTGGTAATTCTTCCCTTATTTCTTATATTTTATATCCGTGAATCGTCATTTAATTTCCTTCTTCCTAGTAATCATTTAGAACCGATTACAATATTCTAATAGATTCATAATCACACCTATAATATGATTCTATGATCATGCCTATATAATCGAATCGTGCTAAAACAATTATGTTTTGAATCGTCCTTAACGACTCTTGGTCACGACTAGACTATTTTTAAATGTATTTCGATCATGTCAGTTCACCCCTCATTCCAGACGTGCCCAAATAAATGTTGCCCAAATAGTTAATCGAGGTAATTAATCATACCAAACCATTTCAATCTTGATTGTTCTCAAAGCATTTTGGTCGTCGACTAGACGTTTTTACCAAAAAAAAATTGATCGTGCCAAATCACAATTTCCTTTTGTTTATTATTTTTTCTTTTCTTTCCCTTTTACTATTTTTTATTCTATTCACAAGTACCCGAGAACAATTTGATCATAACATCCACTTGATTATATCAATCATCGTTCTTAATCATATCGAATGAAGTTTTCGTTTCTTAAGTATAATTTTAGTCGTATCGTGCCCTTTGAAATTTTGAGGACGAAATTTTTCTAAGGTGGATAGATTTATAAAACCCCTTTCCAAAATATTTAAATTTAAATTTAATTTAATTTATTTTGGTTTATTTAAGAATTTATACTGTGTTAGAAATGAATTTTCTTTGGATTTGTATTACATAAGTATTTTTATTAAATAAATATTTAAGGAGGACTGTTGCTAAATTAATTCATTAGGATTTTTGGATTTATGGAAAACATATGATCTATCACCAGGTGATAACATTTAAGATTGAATTTAAAAAAATATATGTTTTAATTAGCATTTGATAATATGGATTATATTTTAAACTATTAGGGTTTGAATATATATAAATTAATTTATTTAATAATATCAAACAGAGATTTAAATGATTTTGTAAATCATTTATTGATTTAGGATTGAATTCATGCGATATGAATAGAATAATATTTGTATTATTATAGCAATCGTATATAGTTTGCAATTAGATTAATTTCGTATTCCAATCCTATTCAAGTTTATGCGGGGAGTTATCCATCAAGGATTTATGAATTTATTTTAGCCATATCTACTTCAACCTATGCCTATCTCCACTTGATTGTGCAATCAATTTTCATCTAACTATTGCTCATAACTATAGCAAACCCTAGTCTATCCAATAAACAAATGTTTAAAAACGTATCATTATCTATTCCTAATCGATCCTCAAAGCCTATTACTGTACTATATATGGAAATCCCTTTCTACATCTATGCCAGGCCTTCATCTCTCTCTCTCTCTCTCTCTCTCTCTCGTTCTTTATATGTATGTATTCCTGCAAGTTCATCGCCATCGCCAACCGTTATCGTCCCCCACGAGCACCAACCACCCAGCCTCCCTTCACCATCACGATGCCCGTATATCCGCGTGTTCCACTACGTTACCAAAAACCAACCGTCGTCGTGTCCGGACCCGTGCGTCCGTGTCATTTCTATCTTATTCCAATATTACAATAACCATCATCGCGCCCCATCCGTATACCGACCCATACTTCCTGTCCAACCCCACAACCAAAAAATACCCCGTCCAGGGCGTCGACCCAGTCACTATCTCTAGTCATCGGCCAAGCACCGGTCATCCCCGCCTGAACCTCGGTCAGCTACCACCACCGTATCCGCCTCCCTGTACTCGTCGCCGCCACCACTCCAAACGACCAGACCACCACCGACAACAACGAGAATAGCACCACTGCCACATACCTTCATCCACCGCTTCGTCTCTGATCCGATGCCACCAACCCGAGCCTCCAGCCGTGGCTGCACAAATCCACCGGCGTTCGCCCGAGCCTCCAGTGCCGGTGCTCAGACCACGCGGCCGGAGCGTCGCATCCTCCGCTAGTGAAGCACCCGCGAGCAGCCATCTCGCCCGCTCCGCCCGACGAATCCTCCTACCGCTCCCTCCGGTGTGCCTCCTCGTGCCCGCTCGTCCAGCGCATCGCCGACCCACCCAACACCTTCAGCTCCGAACGCCACTGTCCGACCTCGACGAGATCGGCCAGCCACCGCCAACCGCGGAGACTCGATCTCCGGCGAGTCTGCAACCGACGCCGCCGTGGAGTGCTGACCTCTGACGCGCCTCCGTGTCAGTCTCGTCTTCCGCGACGCCGCCACGCTGAGCATCGCCGGCGTCGATCCCAATGTCGGTGAGCTCCCCCTTTTTCTCCATTCTCTCTCACATATTCATTTCTCTCTCACACTCTTTCAGAAAGAGTAAAAGTTGATTTTAGTCTAAGTGAAATATAAATGAGTTGGGTTTTAATATGGGCCAGAGGCCTATATGCTGTGTTAGGCGGGTAAAGTGCATTTAAACCCTCCTTAGAGTTGCCTCGTTCGCACAATAAGATCTTTTTGAAAACTTAAAGCAGTTTGCACCTCCCGCAAATCCTGTTTTGCGCAGAATACCCCTTTCCGTCAAATTGACGTTAGAACAGCCGTTAGAGGCCATTTTTTGGATTAAAAAAAAAGTGGACTTCCAAAAATACCCCTAATGCTTACATTTGGCTGTTGACTCTCTTTCATTCTCTATGTATAAGACAATATTTGTTTGAAACATAAAACCTAAACTTTATATTTTCTATTTTTTGACCGGTTGGTTGGAAGAAAAAATAATATATTTTTTTATATTTCTTTTTTTTTTACTTATTTGCTCTCATTTAATATATTGAAACTTTTTCTTACCTACAGATCTCAAATCCAACTGCAATTTTTTTTTTATATTCTCTTTTTTTTTTTTTTTTACTTATTTGCTCTCATTTAATGTTTGAAGTTTTTTTTACTTATTCCTTTTTTTCAAGACGTCCAAATAGAAATTATGGAAGCCTATTCGTAGATAATTGACAAAGGCGGGTGGCAGCCACTGAACCCGGACCATGCTTCGACATGCATGTTTTGCAATTTATTTTTTGATTTTTGACACGTTTAGTAATATTTAAGTTATTTGTTTAAGTAATACATGTGATGAAAATAAATTTGTACCAAGATTTACAATTTCAGTTAGAATTAATAAATAAATAATTACGATAATAGTCATGACTAATAAATAATTACGATACAAGTTCAGGACTAATCAGACATTTGTTAAAAGATTTTTTTTTCCAGAAAAAATTTAAGATGAAAACCTACTATTTAGATTATAAACATTTATTTTCGAAAATGACGTCAAGCATGAGAATTGATTTTTGTTTAATAATCTTTTTAATATTTTGTTTTTTGTTTCCATTTTTTTATTTCTTATTTCATATTTTTTCATCTTTTTAATAATCTTTTCTAGAATTAATAAATAAATAATTACGATAATAGTCATGACTAATAAATAATTACGATACAAGTTCAGGACTAACCGGACATTTGTTAAAATATTTTTTTTTCCAGAAAAAATTTAAGATGAAAACCTACTATTTAGATTATGAACATTTATTTTCGAAAATGACGTCAAGCATGAGAATTGATTTTTGTTTAATAATCTTTTTAATATTTTGTTTTTTGTTTCCATTTTTTTAGTTCTTATTTCATATTTTTTTTCATCTTTTTAATAATCTTTTCTAGTTTTTTAAGAGTGACTTTTATTTTCAAATTTGTATAGTTTTTGTTTTTGTCTTTTTTCATTGTTTAAGATTTATCCTCATTTTTTGGTTTTTTGGAATATTTTGTCTATTTTTTATTTTTTCATATTTTAATAGTATTTTTTGTTTTTTATTTGGTTTTTTTTTTCCAGTTTTTCATCATTTCTATTTTTTAAGAATTGATTTTTTTTGTATTTATCAGTTTTATTTTTCCCAAAAATATTTATATTTGTTAAATAAAAAATAATTTATGACAAAATAATTTTAAATAATATTTATCCATTTTTTTGACGAAACTAACCGTTTTTAACAAGTTAATACTAATTAAAATAATTTTAATAAATAATTTTACTAGCAAAGACCATTTTTCCTTTGTTAATATTTATCCACTTTTTAACAAGTATTTTTACGTAACCGTTTTTAACAAAATAATTTTAGAACAAACCGTTTTTAACAAGTTAATATTAGATAGCCCAGGGGTAAAATGGTCAAAACAACCCCATTTTAACACCCGTAAACAGAAAAGTTAGCGGAGGGGGTGATTTGAGCATTTTCGTATCTAGTTGGGTTTTTCGGATCAGCGAGTCTTTATTTGCATTTTCGTGTATCTAAGGAGGGTTTAAATGCACTTTACCCGTGTTAGGCCTATATACACATAGGTATTGAATTGTACTTTATATGTAT
This sequence comes from Iris pallida, assembly GCA_029216955.1. Taxonomy (NCBI): domain Eukaryota; kingdom Viridiplantae; phylum Streptophyta; class Magnoliopsida; order Asparagales; family Iridaceae; genus Iris; species Iris pallida. The sequence goes on from JANAVB010013398.1 coordinate 11,021,917, forward strand.
ATATATATACTATTATCAATATCAGTATTTAATTTGTATATACATTATTATATTATCTGATACCGTTAAAATCAGTTAATTTACGTATACTGTTTTCCTAAAAATTATAACAAATATATATTTTAGATTTTGGTTCATTGGGCTTTTGGGCTATTCAATACATGGGCTAAATAGTTTGTTTTAGTTATGGTTTTAAAACAAATAGTTTGGGCATTGGTTTGATAAAAATCAAGTTTTATGTTTCGATTTAGTTATTTGTATATATAAATGGTTGGGGTAAAGGGTTAAATTGTTTACTATTGGTATTGTACTACCATTTATGGGTTAATATCTACAAAGTATATATATATATATATTTTCTAAATTAAAGTATATTGGGTATAACAAAATATTTGGACTTATATATTTTAAAATACATATATTTCAATTTATGTATAAAAATATTTTAATAGAATTGATACAAATTATATATATTTCGTAATGGGCTCTAATGTATTTCAAAATAATTAATCTATTAGTGTTCTTCTCAAATAAGTTTATATAAAGCTTATAATTATTTTTCTAAATAATTTTAAATAGTTTATATACATATAAATATTTTGACTAGTAAATATGGTTTGAGTCAAATTGTAATTTGGAAACAATTTCTTAGGTTTCAAGTACTTACCTAATTCATTCCTAAAAGATAGTTTCAAGTATAATAAGTATTTTCAGAAGAGATATATATAAAAAAAATAAAATAGATACACACACACACACACACACACACACACACACGAAATCCCCTTCAATTTCTATTTTGACCATAACTAGTCATACGTTCCTATCTCTTGTGATGCTGACTACTTCATATCGACCCTAGGCTAACTGTACTATTCCAAACACAATGTTATTATCGATTTCACCAGCAAAGGACCCCAGGCAAGTGCACTTTCTGATTGCTTTCAATTCATAGTATAGTTTTCATTTCATGTTTATACATATGCTCTCTTGCTTGATGACACGTGGTCACACAAATTAGTATCATGGATTTGTTTATACCTCTTGATTGTCATTTACATATTTACCATGCTTGCGATTGGATTCCATGAGTACTAGCTGGGCGGAGAAATATCTTAGTACACATGTGGACTACCCAGAAACATTTACCCCTTAGCCGTCCACATGTCGAACAAGATATTTTCAAACACATAGATAGTTGTCTTTTACTTGTTTTTCTTGTTTTCTTCACCACGTGCCATGACATCCTAGTTACATGTTTCTCCAGTTGATACATCATGTTGTGGAGTTACCTACTTTCTTTCTAGACATAACATGACATCAGTTTTATTTCACGTATGTTATTTTCATGTCTTGTGAATTCTATTGTATTTTTGCATTGTCGTCAGTTTGTGTGCTTGTTCCATTCCTGACTGGAAACCAATATTTTTTAGGTTAGATGTGGCTTCACCTAGCATTAGAAGATACATGTGTACTTGCAGGCAGAAACCTTGAAATTAGATAGATGTCGTATCATCTTCATTAATTGTAGAACCTTGTACTTTCTTTGAATACAAATGTTGTAAATATTGTAATAAATTTAGAAATGTGAATGAGCAATAAATGTTATTTATGTGATTTTAAGCATCATGGCCGTGACAGCGTTCTACCATCGACTCTGAGGCATAGGCTGGCTTGGACACGCACTCGTATCCCGAAAAGTGGATGCTGGTCGTGACAGTATTTAAATAAATGTGTAATGTAAATAAGTTTAGAGAAGTAAATGCAAAACACCAAGGTTTATACTAGTTTCTCTCTGTGAGGACTAGTCTAGTCTCGAGTACTCTAGCTCGATGTTGAATCCACTATCTCGTGATATACAAGCTTTGAATCCGAAGTGCTTATAGCTCCTTACAACACGTACTTTTTATCCGAAAAGCAATACTTCAACTTGCAAGCCTTTAATCCGAAGGACTTGCCGACTTCAGGAACATGATATAAACTAAGATGTTTTCAAGCCTTTTGTACAATTCGACCAAACTTCTAGACTGAACTGAAACCGTGACCGACTTGGCTAGGAGTTGTAAATCTCTAATTTGAAAGTGAAAAGGTCTTTGAAAACACTTGAATGAATAGAGAAGGGAAGAGATGCTTGAGTGAATAGAATAAAGAATTCTCCTCTATTTATAGTATTTTTTAGACAGACTCGAGCATAGTTCAGTAGTCCAACGTTCAAAAATTTAAACATTTGGAGCCTGTTCTACAGGATGACCCGATCCCTCTAGAACTGCGTCAGGGGGACCGAGTTCGGGCAGAACTCGGTCCGAGTTCGATTACCCTGTATACTAGTTTGAATCATGAAGAATAGGTTTGGATTTTTGTAGGTTTTATGGGCTATTCGATATATGAACTGGGTTTAATAAATGGACTGATCAGGGAATAAATTGTGTAGGCTATTTTGGTGTAAACCCCCCAAATTTTTACTATGTTTTTATTAATTTATTTTGGTATTGATTTTTATTTTTGTATCGTACCTCAAGTGCGAATGCGTAAAGACGTTAATACGAGATATTTGTTCATTCATATACAAATATTTTATTATTGTTTTTCTTATGAATATAGAATACATATATTGTTTCAATACATAGTATAAACAAATATTTTCATATCAGAAGACCATTTCACGATATTTGCCAAAACCTTTATCTTTTACTTTTATAAAAGATTATTTTATTTCTAGTTCAAATTAATTTAGAAAACTATATTTTATGTAAATACCTTATTTGCATGGATGTACAAATTTTTATTCATATATTTTTTTGGATTTTTGAAATTATTTATTATTATTATTTTAGAAAAGATATTTTGAACTTATTGTGGTAATTTAAACTTTGATTAGATTTTATTGATTTAATTTAAATAAGTTTGATTTAAATATGGGAATCATCTATATTTAATTTGGATTTGAAATTATCTAGATTTAATTGAGTTGGATTTGGATTAGATTTAGATTGAATCGGTTTTAAAATAATTTAAATTAAAAGGAAGATTAATTAAAGGGAGTTTTAAATAAATACTAATCCTACTTCTACTAGGAAAACATCTTTATCTATATCCTATTAATTAAAGGGGGTTTTAAATAAATACTAATCCTACTCCTACTTAATTAAAGGGGGTTTTAAAAGCATCATCTTGGAACCATATATGTTTACCCCATTTGTAAACTATTGCATTTAAAGGTTTATTATGCAAACTTGCTAAGTGTATGTCTTTATTGAACCTTTGCTTTCTGTTTGCTAACTGTGAATGCTCCATTAGTTCTATAGTAGTCTACCAAGAATTAGGCCGGATGAATAGCATTCCTATGAAACTTTAAGTGCATGACTTTCAGACTTTGTCAAATAAGTGAATTAAATGAAGTTCCAGTAGATAGTAGCTAGATGCTAATAACTGAAATGCTCCACCTGTTTATCATATATCAAAACTGTTATTAATTTTTTTGACATTATTTTTGTTATTGATGCAGATGCCAATTAGAGAGGCATGCCATGTTGTTGTTCAAAGGAACCATCCTAGCAAGCATAACCTATGGAAACATGTTCAAGCCCAACAACAAGCAAAAGGGTTGGGTCCGGTTTCTGCTCTACAGATAGTATGTTTTTAGCTTACTTATAACCTATTCATAAGTTACTTATTATCCATAATAACTAAATATTGTGAATAATTCTTGATATGTTTTCAGTCATCTTGTGCTAATATCTGAATTAGTCATCTGGCTCATTAGTATGAATTTCAAGGAAACTAACAAATATGTGAGAATTGTGCAATCATGGAGAAAGTATAGGAACCAGTAGCAGTTATGTTCATGGTTATTTATGTCGTTTAGATTAAAGCCTCCACTTTCTAAAAGGGCTGGCAGACCCTTTATTCTACTAAGACTTGAACTTCAGGGTCCAACTTATCAAAGTTCCTTCGACAAAGTTATGTTCATGGATTGACGTATACAGAAGATGTATTGTTTCTTGAAAGAACAACGACACTTCAAAGTTCCTTTGACAAAACACTCAATTTTGTCAGCTTTCAAGAAACATCAACTTCTTTGAGCTTGAATACTATAGTGAGACAATGGCTGCTCCGCTCCATCTACCAGGTCCTTTGTTTAGTAGGAAAGTAACAAAATTAGCAAAAATAACCTTTCCCTCGAGTAACTTGGGTAGCTGGTTGTAATCATCACAAAAGTGAGCCAGATTATTCAGCAGTATGGAAGTTCCTACTAACCATAAGCTTGCATCATTACCCTCCAAAATGTCTTTATGTTTTCATGATCATAGTTTTATACAAATATAATACATTCCATTTGGTTGGAATCAGTCTTACAGTTTCATGAAGAAAGTATGATTAAGTGTATTGTATCAAGTAAAAGATATATTTTCAAAACATTCAGATTTGGACTTCCAAACTTCTCTGTTTCTAAATGCATATATGCTATACATTGAAATGGAAACTTGAATCCAAATCCATGAAACCGCCAAAACCAAAACATATACAAGGGCCTTAAATGGAACCAACATCTCAACCAATTGGTGCAACCATTCCATATATCTGGTAAATTTTTAGTTGATGCGCCCTTATCCTCTTAGTAACATGTTCCATTAACATTATACTCCATATGAAATAACTATGATATCCTATTTATCATTGGCATAGATAGGTCCAGGATCATGCTGAATTATAAATTTCATAATAGGCATTATTGAGTTACCTGAAATTGTCTGATTTTCATAATGAGTCTCTACACTTTAATTGAATAGGACGCAAGCCTATATGAGTCTATCCCCTTATCCACAAAATTATGGATCCAATTAGTCTAATGTTATCATACTTACATCTATTGACCGAGATGGGATAAGCTCAGGTCAGGAAATATATTTATGTCATATACATACCAGTGATCGAATGTACTTCTTTGGCATTAAGAATCAGCCGACTCGAGGATGTTTCCTGTCAGCTGGAAGTCTTAACCTCATCAATTTTGGTGGCAGCTTCAAAACATAAAATCCCTTCTTGATGTCATATATTTATGTCATATATTTATGTCTGCTGGAAGTCTTAACCTCTGTCAGTGAAATCCCATATTGATGTTGCCACAATGAAGAGAGTCTAAGGGAAAATTTTCAGTTTCCAACCAAACATGAAAGTGAAGGACCTCTCTTTGAAGATCTATCATGACTGATTGAGGTCTTATTTGCTATGTCAGTGAAAGTTATTCCCTTGATGTTTGGCAGGTTAAGAGGGGGTAATGGCATTACCTTTCTATACTTTCTAACCAGACATTTATGTAGGATACTTGTGAGAAATTGCAACGCAGTACGCTCTCTTCATGTAAAATTGTATGTTTAACATGCTCCATTGTTCTCTTTATATAGAGTGAACTTTTGACATTTACATTTTGCTTGATGTTAGAATACTTGTATCTTTTATTAAAGTTGTTAGGCCTACAATTGGATCCTGACCAAGTTGATGCTTGAAAATTGGTGGAAACATTGTAATTGCTTGAAAATTGGTTAGATATGCATTACAATGATTCACTTCCATTAGTGTTTAAGAAAATTTGGAAGGATTCAGTATATTCCTCACTTCTTTGAATTTATATATTTTTCTTTGAATTTCACTTTCAGGATATGCTGGTATTGTAGGCAAAGTGACATCTCTTGTATAAACCAGAGCTGCTCTAGTTTTGCTATTTACAGTGGAAACATTGTAATTGCTTATTTGTGAGGGTTTATGAGTTAAATCAGTAATTTCCATTAAATGACCAACACAGTTGAGATGTTGGCTTGACAATATAATGGAGAAAGTATGCCTCCCTTCCTAGAAGTTTCCCGATGTGGGACTAAACTAAGGATAATAAAGACGAAGTAAAACATATAATACTACCTCCATAAAAGTGTACAGAAATATACAACAACATGGTAGTAACCTTCCGTTGCAGTACAGGTGTGGTGTATTGTGCAGTGCATACTACTTCATTGTGTCTGTAGGAGAGAGCTAATGTATTGTAGTATTAGTACTTGTAGCATAAAACTACCAACTACTTTATAACTCATGTTTTAGTTTTTTGAAGGTAGTTACAATAACAGATAATTGGCATGATGGAATAGAAAGTATGGGATGGACCTAATTTCATTCAAAATTGAGAATTCGTTGTTGGCATCAGTTATCACAAGCAATATATCCAATTCCATGTTCATAAAAAGACTGTGTTACGTTATAAGCTCTGTGTCCTAGTCCAGATTTTCTGACGCAACTATTCAGTGGAAGGATTCATTTTACACGTCATTTAGTAGAACTTGTAGATCAACTAAACTACATTACCTTGATGTGGGATTGGCCAAAGTTTCTTGACTTTCTTAAACCTCAGAGCCAACAAATATTAATGTTGGTCCTTCACTCTCTAGTATACTGCTCAGAGCCTACAAAGTTTCTTAAACCTCAGAGCCTACAACTATTTGCTTTGGATTGATGATAAATATTAATGTTGGTCCTTCACTCTCTAGTATACTGCTATTCTCTTCTCATTTCTTCATGTCTATTGTCGTTCTCATACTTTTTCAAGCAATATAAAATAATCTTATATCAATTGCAAGTGCAAATTAAATTATAAAAACTGCAATATCATTATTTTATTTCTTTTGAATCTCTTCCATCTTAAGAATTAAAAAACTTCTCCCAGATTTTCACCTTCAATGATTGCAGTACTGAATTGGTGGTTCTTATCTGGTACCAACTTGCTGATTAGATTTAGTTGAGCTCACTGGAGACGACATAATTTATATTACAAAGGCTCCATGGAAGGATTTTATATATTGCATTATATCTATTATTAACTTTCTGATAACCAGAAAGTGATAATACAAAGTAAATTTAGTTTGTAATATATTACTAATGGTGTATGATACCATCAGATGTGAACCCTTTTCTTTTTTCCAGCCGATGTAAGATCTGGTTCTTGCATAATAGTGAAGATAGAGAATCATAAGAAGATTGACACATTTTGGAAGCACTTTCATGCTGACGTCAATCCAGTGTTTTATGGAGAAACCTGTAACAAGTGATTGGTGTTGCATTGAGCATACTAGATTTCCAAGCATTCTATGTTCTTAACTGTGAACTCATGCAACCATTAAATTTTTTTAATAAAAATTTGATGTTGATATTTCTTCATGAGCATTTTTTTAGGGTCTTTTCCATGGAATTGTAATACATTACTCACATTATGGATTATTATTTTCTGCTATTGTCTGAAATGATTTACCAAGATAGAGGTTGGGTGTCATGTTATGCGAGACTGAGGGGTATACTCTCCTCCTTGTTCTGTACATTGCCTCGAGGCCTTCGACGTACTAGAAATAGAAGCAAAGTTGGTAGGTATTTTTCTTTGAGTGGTTAGTTAGGCAAATTGTCTGATTCAATTTTATTGATGTTGCTATGTATTCTATTATTCAGATTCCAGAAGTGAAAATGAAGCACCAGAGACTCTTCTAGGGCTGCAAATGAACAGATCAGCTTCCGAGTTCGACTTGGCTCCACAAAAGCTCGACTTGGCTTCCTCAACGAGCTAAGCTTGAAAAGAAAATGAGCCCGATTTCCTTAACTAGCTGAGCTTGAACGTAGGAAGCTCGGCTCTTGAGCTTTACAAATAGGCTGGTCTTTTTTCCTATGGAATGGATTCAGTACATGACAACGACTCCTTAATATTCTTTTTTTATACTATTTTTTTTTCTACATGACAATCCTAAAGAACAGAGTAACTATCATGTCTCTCCTTGTATCTCATTGCCATCCTTTTTTTAAATCTAGATATTTTAGTTTTGACCGTCTAATATTTTTGATCATGTCAAATAATTATAAAAGAACCTACTTATAAAATTGCCAAACTTTACAGGTCACAATTGAAGATCATCCTCATTTTCCTGGGAAGCATGCATCTGTACATCCATGTCGACATGGTGCCATGAAGAAAAAAATCATTGATCTAATGTTGCGTGGAGTTGATTCTAAAGTATATAGACAAGTATTGTCCTCCAACTTTTACTAAATTGCAATTGGAAGAATAATTGGGTTCATGGAATCTAAATGTTCTATTATCTTTTCTTGTGCTTCTTTCTTCCATGAAGATGCTACAGCCTTTTTACTTACAAGTCCTCCAAGGAAATTAATCAAGACCATATACATCTTCTGATAGGTGCTTTATTTTCATGTGTCATAATATCACTGATACCATATACATCTTCTATTTCTAGTACGTCGAAGGCCTCGAGGCAATGTACTGAAACTGAATAGTAGAATACATAGCAACATGTATATGTATATGGTATCAGTGATATCACTGATATCATATAACATCTTCTGATAGGTGCTTCAATTTTTTATAATGCATTATTTTTGTTCCATTTTCTTTGTTTTTGTTCATTTGCATCAATTTTTCAATCTTCTTTGTTTAATAGAATATGTATATGGTATCAGTTCTTCCATTTTCTGTTTTTGTTCATCTTCTGATAGGTGCTTCAATTTTTCTGATAGGTGCTTCAATCTTCTTGATTAATAGAATATGTATATGGTATCAGTGATATTATGACACATGTATATAGAATACACATGAATTGGAAATTAATCAAGACCATTTACAACAATTCAATCTTCTTTGTTTTTGTTCCATTTTCATAGTGCATTATTTTTTTATTTGGTATTTTCTTGAATGTGTCATTCTCTAAATTTTATCTCCATTTCATGTAGGTACCTTTTCCTGTTCTTGAAATTTATGGCCTCGGTTATTCTGACAATTGAGTATGACTACACTCTGGATTTTGATCTTGGCAGTCCCAGCCATTGATTTCGGGGGAGGTACATAAACTTTTAATCATCCTAGACAGTTGTTATGTTATCAACTGTGAATAGTATCAATTTTTTGGCTATGTTGAGTTGAATGTTTCATTTGGTATCAGTGATATTATGAGTATCAGTTTCAGTTTTACTCAATTTTTACTCGAGCCAATATTTTTTTGGGGGAATTTTACAACTCTGATACTCTTTTATCATCTATTGACATTGTGTCTCTGTCTAGCATACATGTTTAGTATACAAAATTTCAATTTATTCTCATCTTTTTGTGTTTAGCATACATGTTCAGCCGTAATATTAATTCTCATCTTTTTGTGTATAGATCGATTGATGCGGATTAGGTTCGAGTTTGATGCTAGAAAGAGGTGGGCGCTAAGTAGTACTAGTAGGAAATTCATTTGTTATGTAATAAATTTTGTTACGTAATGGACGTTATTGTTGTTCTTATGGATTTGAGATATTTTAATATATATTATTGTTGATAAATTAAAGTTTTATTATTTGTGAAATTGGTTTTGGTTAATTATTGTTGATACATTAAAGTGGATCAAATTTTATCTACATGATGCATGACATGAATGATCAAGTTTTATTGACAATTTTTTTCCTGTATATATATATATTTTTTTTTCCTATATATATATATAAATATATATAAATATATATATATATATATATATATATATATATATATATATATATGTATATATATATATATATATATTTTTCCTGTATATATATATACACTTACGAAATATTCTAAACAATCTCTTTATTAATTTATGCAGGTCATTAAAGATTGATCATCACCAAGACATGAGCTGCATATGCAATTGATCATCAGTTTATATTTATAGATTACTCTAGGTTTTATGTACCAGCCAGTTTGGATACTCTTTATTTTATAAGTGCTCAATATTACTTCTCTCCATGTTATATGTACTAAATTTTGTGGAGCAATAAAATTACTTTTTGAGGATTGATATAATTACGTTTTATGTTGTTGTTGTCTATAATTACTTTAGAGTTAGTTGTCTATATAAAGGTCTTTTAGAATTTGTGAAGGTTAGTTCTGGTTTACATTGGAAAGTCAATGGGGTGTTCTTGGAAGATGAGCACAATCATGCATACCCTCTTCTACAAGAATTGTGTGATATTGTATTATGTTCTTGTGTTTCAATGTATAATGACAATGACAAAAAAAAAATACTCGTGACAATATTGATTTGCCACAAAACATATAAAGTGTACACTACGGTGACAACATTTATATTCACTAAACATATAAGTATATAGTGACAACAAAAAAAGTGTTAGTGCAAGTGTTTACAATGATGACATCTACTTGTCACTAAACATATACGTTTATTGTGACAACAATAAAAGTGTTACTAAAATTGTTTTGTGATATCAAACGTCGTCACGGAAATAATTTTTATTTTTTTGTCAAAAAATATATATTTATTTTTAATTACCATAAAATGCTATTTGTGACAATATCGTGCGTCACTTATAATATTTTTAGTGACGCATTTGTTGTCACGAAAAGTTTACTATCACTGACAACATATTCTTGTCACAGTAGAGAACTTTTTGTGACGACGACTTTTGGTCGTCACTTATACTTTTAGCTACGGAGGTATAGGCTACGAAAGTAAGTCGTCACTGTACTTGTCACAGAAGATGTGTTGTGACGAGTTTCATAACTTCTGTGACAACATTACATGTCACAGAAACCATGTTTTCTTGTAGTGGTCTCTGCCCAACGATTGTATCATAAATATTCGAGTTGATTTTATATTATTATTCTTTTCATTATAGATGAGATTTAGTTTTGTCTTGGATTACTGCACTTTACAGCTTATGTATACATACAAGACACTGTACTTCGTATGTATACAGCTGACATGTCTACGTACTTAGTCCTACGTATTTTGGGACTAGGGCGTTACATGTTTTTGTGGTGGCCCATGCAGGTCAAGTTTGCCGTTTCGGACCTGCAATATAGGATTAGAGTCTAGAATCTCATCCACCTACTTGATCTCCTCCCTTGACTCTATTTCGATCTCTCAGGCAACTTTCTTGATTCGTCTCTTGCTAGAACTCCTTCTACCGTAATCTTATCCTTTAATGTCGGTTAGGAAGATGATTACACTGATATATGCTCATAGGTCAAACACATGGATTACATGGACAATTGATATGCATTGAGGTCTTATTTGAGTTATAAAGGCATTTTTAACCTTAAGGAATAGTTAATTTCAAGTTGGGTAGTAGCAATATTACCATCTTCAAAAGATTGTTAAATTTTTTACTACTAAGTGGTATACCCAAGAGGATAGTAGAATTGAGAAAACAAATTGAATTGATTTTTGAGTTATGAAATTGAAGATCTTTTGAAAATATTTATGATTTAAATTGAGTTATAGCTACACATCTTTGGAGGGATATAAATTTGAATTGAAAGGGGTCTTAAATATGTTTATGTTGCAGTATACTTTACGATTGACCAAACTTTGAGGACGAGTGATAAAATTTGGTAAATTTTTAGATTTTAACTTGTGTCGTATGACTGAGGATTATAAATTTATTTAGATTTTGAGTTGAAGGTTTCGATATTGGATATCAAAAAAAATATCGTGGTAAAAAAAGAAGGGAAAAATAAATTTTGATTTTTGGAAGTATGTATGATTTATGAAATCAATTTGATAAAAATCATACGTAGGATTATGGTTGATAAGTGTATTAAATTTTTTTTTTGTTGAGTTTAGATTTTGACTTGTATGATAAGAGTTATCTCGAGGATTATTTGAATTTTTTTTTTAAAGTTATGATATGCTATGAAATTTAGTTAAAAAAAGGGATTTGATGACTGATAGGATTATTCGAATATTGAGTTTTATTACAGCTTTTGGGAAAAGTTACTAATGATGTATGAAAAATTATTGATTAAAGGAATTTACATTTTAATTTATGATTATGATTGGACGAGGTAGAATGAATAGAAATTTGGTAGATTATTTTTTGAGAAATTCTTATTAAGAAACTTTGTGAAAGCTCGAGGTCAAGAAGTTAGACTTATAATGGTAGACAACCAAGATAGCCCTAATGAGATAGAGTAGTCCACATTAATTGCCATATCACTCATGACCATGATAGTTGTATATACTCAAGTGTAGTTGGCCATCTACCAAACCAAGTGACTTTATCTCAATCTTGACTTACCTGTCCTTCCCTCAGTCTAGACCTTTACCGTGACCGTCTAATCGCTTGAGAATTTCAAAAATAATTAGAACTGTATCTTGATCATACCCCATCTAGGAGACTATGTTCTCTCTAGAAACCTTGTCCCTAACTTATTTTACTTTGATCTACTAGATTTCTTAATTATCTTTATTTCGTGCTTTAACTTGATCCTTTTTATTTTGTTTGCATTAATTAGCACCTCATGAACAACCACTTTTTATTTTTGATCATTTGGTGTCCCCTATCGTGACATTGATATTCGGAGCACGAGACCAGCTGTTACCTTCCAACAAATTTTATATGTAAGACCTAGACGAGCTCACCTTCATGTAGGTATATTATGTCCCACTCAAATACGTCCATTGGTACTCTATTTTTATGATATGACTTTCGGGTCATAAAAACTAGACTATAACCTTTACCATGATATTGATATATTTTTCGACCAAGGATAGGGACTCAACCTCGACTCAATTCTTTCGATCCGATATGTGATTTTGTTCTACTTAATTCCTTAAATGCTTAACTTTGTGCTTTATCTTGATTGCTTGACCCATTGTCCCATCACACTATTAGTTTAACTCTTGTAAGTTGGGTAGAATGTCTTACGACCTAACTATCCTTATGACCTTAACCAAGTCTTAGACAAGTAGACCGTAGGATGACTACATAGGTACCTAGATCCTTAAGAAGTTCGAAATAATTCTACTCTCTTTAAATAATAATCTCATGTGCCTATATTTTTACCATCTTGACTAATGTTGCTACTATAAACTAGTTTTGCAAGCTTATCCATCTATCGAGCTTGTTCATGACTTATGCTATTGAGCGCGCGCTCACTAACATATTGTCTAATTAGAACCGGTGTATGATGGTCTGATCAACCGAGTGCACTTATGGATGGAGACATAGTTAAACTTGGCCTCTAGAGTCTCATCCACGATTGTCTTGGCAATTCTCTTTTGAACTATTCATGTCGCCTTTGGACCACGTATTCGTATTCAATAATAGCTTCTTCACACTCTTAATAGTCTTTGTCTTTCACTTATTTTGTAATGACAAAACGCTCGTACTTGATATCCCCTCAGTTGTCCCACCATCTATTGCCAAGATAGTTAGCCACCGACCAACCAATGGAACTATATCCCCATCTCGAGTTACTCGTCCTTTCCCTTGACCCTAGATTCATTATCGTGACCATCATTCACTCCCTAAATTAAATTCGTAATTTATTTCCATAGTTATCGAGATCACGATTTTCTAATGCATGTTTGTGTTGAACGTCGTGATTTGATCGATATAACTTTGTACCTTCTCGAACCCCCTACTTATTTTTAATTTCGAGGACAAAATTCTTGTAAGTTGGGTAGGATGTAAATCCCCTAAATTTTTACTATTTTTTTATTAATTTATTTTGGTATTGATTTTTATTTTTGTATCGTACCTCGAGTGCGAATGCTATAAGTCGTAAATACGAGATATTTGTTCATTCATATACAAATATTTTATTATTGTTTTCTTATGAATATAGAATACATATGTTGTTTCAATACATAGTATAAACAAATATTTTCATATCAGAAGAACATTTCACGATATTTGCCAAAACCTTTATCTTTTACTTTTATAAAAGATTATTTTATTTCTAGTTCAAATTAATTTAGAAAACTATATTTTATGTAAATACCTTATTTGCATGGATGTACAAATTTTTATTCATATATTTTTTTGGATTTTCGAAATTATTTATTATTATTATTTTTAGAAAAGATATTTTGAACTTATTGTGGTAATTTAAACTTTGATTAGATTTTATTGATTTAATTTAAATAAGTTTGATTTAAATATGGAAATCATCTATATTTAATTTGGATTTGAAATTATCTAGATTTAATTGAGTTGGATTTGGATTGGATTTGGATTGAATCGGTTTTAAAATAATTTAAATTAAAAGGAAGATTAATTAAAGGGGGTTTTAAATAAATACTAATCCTACTTCTACTAGGAAAACATCTCTATATATATCCTATCCTAACAAAGCAAACTCTAATTTATTTAAATCAAATCCTATCTAATTTAGGAGATAAATCTGAAATAAATACCTATATAAACCCAATACATCCCCCTTCTATCAGCCATAATTCGAAATTATTTTTAGTCTAATAAAAACTCTAAAATTCGTCATTACAATTCAGCCCCGCTTTTTAGCAGCAAGAGCAACTTGGAACGACGATATCTCCTAGCTCCGAACTCCATTTCGCCTCCAGTTTTTTTTAAAAGAAGCGTATCGAGGTAAGGTTTCCAAAAACATATTTTAATAGACAAAATTCATTTTGTATATTTTTGTAAAACTGTTTGAGTATTAGATGTCCGAAAAATAAACATATTTTGATATTTTTGTGATTTCGGGAGATTCCGGAAACGAAAATGCGATCCGTTTAGTTTTTCGGAAAGCTGATACGAAAACCTATGCCATATTCTAACTTAAGAATTTATTAAATAAATCTAATAGGTACAGTATTAATTATAATTAGATAATAGACTATTTTCAGCATCCGGAGATGTTGTTTGGACCTTAGTTCCTCAGCAGCTGTTGTTCCACCTACATTCCTGTCTGATCTTCGCCACCACAGTGCTCAGGACCCAGGCAAGTATACCTTGCTAATTAACTGTCAAATTATTTATTTTATATATTATTTATTTTGTTTCATATTGTTAGTTTCCTTTGTTATAAACTGCGCGTCCAAGCCGTACTTGGGTGCAAGCGACTCTATTGGTCGTTTTACTATATGCATGTCAACTTAGTTTTAGCGGACTACCTTCTTGTTGGGGGATATCCTTATATCTCCTTTGGCCATGACACACACACTACACGGTTGGAGACATGTTGCTAGGGGCACGACTTATGGACTGACCCTCTCTAAAGTCGTGTGACGGATAGATGATCGTAACTGCTATGACTAGGGTTTTAGAGACTCAAGCAGTTACAAAACTGGACGAGTCATGGACATGACTTGAACAGTATGGGATATATTGGAGGAGGACAGTCGCTAGTGCGTATGGGAATCTAAACAGGTAAACCACAGTCTCCGGATGGAACTGTGGCGATTTATTTGCAGATGCCCTCTGACGTTTTAGACGTTACGGATGGATACGGATTCCTGGACGCCAGTTACGTACACATAGCCTAAAATCCCACCCATGCGCATGAAAGTTGTCCTCTAAATTGTACATTAGGCGGTTAGAATCTCCTTTGCATATTTGTGTCTAGGATAGTCTTTTATATATTATTATACTGACAGTTCATATTAGCTTGTTCTTTCTGTATCTTGCTACGTCCGTCTGAGGACCTGGTTTTCCCCAGGTGTGTGTTCATGTCTTCCGCAGGTATCCTAGCCAAGGCCGTGGTCTTCTCCATTCCTTCGAAGACGATTGCGCTTGGTTCATCTTGCCATTTTATGGATCGATTATTGTACATTTCTTTCATTGAGATAGTTGGTAGTGGACTTTGTCTCCGCCCAACGATTGTATCATAAATATTCGAGTTGATTTTATATTATTATTCTTTTCATTATGGATGAGATTTAGTTTTGTCTTGGATTACTGTACTTTACAGCTTATGTATACATACAAGACCCTGTACTTCGTATGTATACAGTGTCATGTCTACGTACTTAGTCCTACGTATTTTGGGACTGGGACGTTACATTTGGTAAGTGGAATTTATAGCTTATCCAGGTGCCAACCTCGTTCAACCGTACATTTTTTTGACTAAATAAATTGGAAAATACATAATAACACAGAAAAAATGTCTTGACCAGCGATGCAGTTATCATTGCAAAGACTCTGTTCGAATGTAGCAGCATGGTAGCAGTCGTTCAACAGTAGTACCGTACCTGTATATTATTTGTGTATATCGAATGGTAGTTTTTTTCAGTTATGAAAATCAGGTGTGACCAGATCAATGGGCCAATAAGAAGACTTTGCACGCTCATAGATGCTCTTAGAAATGAAATCCATTAGAAGAATAGCAAATGTGCCAGCCTATATCATTTTGTAGACCACAAAATAGCGATATGTTGAACTGGACAAACTTACATGTATGACAAGTTTGACATTGCACATCCAATGATGCAAGTTTCGTCTCTATTTAACGAGCACGTAAAAAATAATTATAATATTTTTAAAAATTTTTGATACAATTAAAATCGACGAATACGGGCCAAATTGATCGTACACAATTGACAAATTCAAGTTCCATTAATTCTCACACGTTGGGACTATTGTTTAGTACCTTTCGACGTGGACGTTTCACGATAAGGTCGGTTATATCAACATGATAACACCTGGATTAAATATATTTTGAAAACAAATAACTTTTTTCTTTCTATTTTATGTTGATTTTTGACTAATCAAAGGATCGAGGAATTGAAAGGATTAGCACAAAGCAAGAGGAATATACAAGAAGTGGCGGTGCAAAGACGACTCGATGAATAGAGCATAGATGTAGAGAAATCATGATAGGATGGGAGATATTCAAAAATAAAATTTTGTTGCTTATAAACTTTCTCTTATGTGAAACAGAGTATATGCGAGATGGGTTGGGGTTTGCGGAGCTCAATAACACTCAGCCATTCTAAATTGATTTTAATATTTTTGTCAAAATTTTCTGGAATTTTCAAATTTACAAAAGTATTTATTTTATTTTTGGAAGCCAAATATATATTTAGTCATGTTTTGATTTAAATTGGTTAGCCATGATTTAAAGTGGCTAAATCCATGAATTAGGCTAGAGCCCATGGATTTAGATTTAGTCACGAACCATGGCACATGGCTATGATTATATTTTCCTAATAAAATTAATTAGTTAACTAATTATTGGTTAGTGGTCCATGGCAAACTAAGCCATGGACATTCCTAGAACATTCCATTCGCCCTCCCAATTACTTTATTGCCCTCATTGTTTTTACAAATTACATATAGTGCCCATGGCACTTTCTTGGCACCCAAGCACACTAATACTATGTAATGGGGCATTTTCCATTCACTCAAGCATGCACTCATTATCACACAACAATTACAATTATTAATTATACACACACACTCTCCTAAGCCTCTGCCTCCCCCTAACCGATCATCCTCCTCTGCCTCCTCCGTCGTCGGCCTCACCCGACCACCACCAACTTCACCTAACCACCATTATTCCTGTCTCGAGAGCCAAATCTTTGCTTCCAACCCCTCCATGCTAGGTTCAAGAGCCAAATCTATGCTTCCAACACCTCCATGCTAGGTTCTACCTAGATAAAATTCACACATGAGAGATGAACAAGGGTTATACCAAGACTAGAGAGAGATCTAGAGAAATAGAAGAGATTTGACTTACTTTGGGCTTAAAATTAAAGGGTTTTGGCTTGGTTTGGGAAGGAACTCTCAAAGGAGAAGAAGAAGAGCAAGATGTGAAGAAAATGAAGTGGAGAGGGGGTCTCCTTGCTGCCGGCCAAATTTAAGGGTTTGGGGGCATTTGGCAAATGTCCAAAATGCCCTCCAAGGCCCCTTTGAGTCAATTTTGTCTTATGTTGAAGTTTGGGGCTATAAGGGTCAAGTTTAAATAACCAAATGGGCCAATTAAGTCATGTGGGATTAGTCTAAATGCACTATACTAATTAGTAGGATTTATGGGCCATGTCTAGCTAAACTCTGGGTCTCAACTAGAGTCTAAGCTATTCGGGTCACTAACACAGGTCGAAATGAGCCAAAACTCAAACCTGATCAAATTAAACCCAAAAATACAATATTAAAATAAAAAAATTCCTAAAATATTAAAATATAAAAAATAACAAAAGTCACAATTCATCAATTTAAATATTATTAAAATAATATAAAATTCACCAATTAATTAAAACCTAAATAATTCAAAAGTCACAAAATGAACAAAATATCCTTATGCTAAAAAGAGGTAATTAGCTAATCTAGTCACATGGGTTAGGCCTCCATGGTCATGGTTAGTCTCTAGGCTAAGCAGCTCTAAGGTTACACTAGCCAAAGAATAAAATCACAAAACAATAATTTAATTAATTTAAAATGATCACAATCACCAATAAATTAATAATATGATTTAACCCTACTATTAAATAATCTATTTTACAAAAGTTTAAAATTATTCTCATTTTTAAAAATAGGCAGTTACAATCCTACCCCACTAAGAAAAATTTCATCCTCGAAATTCGAAATGGTTGTACTCTTCTCTAGGTCAAGTTTCCAACAATCAAAGTCTACTAAATTTTATCCCAAGTTATATAACATGCAATCCAAGAAATCAGAACATATGCATGGTTGTAGTCTCTACAGTTTTATGTTATTGCAGTCTTTATTAAGGTGTTCTATTTATCTAGCATGATCATCATATATGCAAACTAAAGGTACTAAGAAAACAATCATCAATCAGTGGGTGGAAAGAAACAAATAAAAGGAAGGAACAAGACCTAACCTCCTAATCCATCGCCTGCAGGGTGGGTCTCCTCGACTGTCATCACAAAAGCCCTACCCTGACGAGGTATATCCTGCTGCTGGTGTGGGGCATGATGCGGTACCGCTGGTGGCCTAGCCCGTGCTCCCTGAGCTGCACCAGTAATACGAGGGATCACGGGACAATCTCTCTTCTGATGTCCCGCTTTACCGCAATAGAGGCACATCCCCAGCCTCTTCTTACAAACCTTCTAGATATGTTCGGGCTTCTTACAGAAGTTGTAATATTGGCCATTCTGCACCTACCTCTGCTGATGGTACTGTACCTGCTGATCTGGTGCCCTAGCCTGAAACTGCTGCTGGTGCTGCGAAAAATATTGATACTGTAGCTGAGGACGTTTAGCAGCCCCCACGCTACTAGTAGCCCCCGAGAACAGATCACGGTCCCTCTTGGGCTTCAAGCCCCACTCCCGCTCTACCTTGCGGGCCTCCACAAAGATCTCAGTGTAAGTCGCATAGAAAGATGGGATAAGGATCTTGATATCCCAGATCAATCCCTCTCTGAAACGGCTCCCTCTGATCTCTCGGTCGCGAACCATATACTCTATATATCGGCTCAGACGGCCAAACTCTGCGGCGTACTCCTCAACAGACAAGCCGCCCTGGTGCAGATTCTGAAACTGCCTCGACAAGTCAATCTTGTCCGTAGGAGATGTCACGATCCACACCCTAGTGTAATGGCATGAGAAGTGGGTATGTCCAGCCTACGCCGTAGTGTTGGCTATAGAACGCTGTCCTAGGTCACATGCATCTAACAGTTTAAGGTACATTGCACAGTTATACTCTCCGAATGGAGGAATAATATAAGTACAAATCTCAATCACAACTAAGGAAGATGTACGATAAGATAGATAAGAATATCAACAGAATCCACAGATAAAATACGATAAAAAAGAGAATCCAAAGTGTCTAAGATAAACATCTAACAACTCCACAAATCCACATCATCACAAAATCTCTAATACAAATACCAAGATGAGGTACAACTGAAATAAGATAACTAAACTATGGGAGTATCGTCAGCAGGTAATGGATCCTGCTGGAGGTCCAAGTCACAGGTGTCCTCTAATGCTGCCCCGTAGTAGGTGGTACAACACGCCTCATCCTCGTCCTCTGTAATATTTTCAACAGGTCCAGTCAGGACGAGAGCGAGCACAATACATCTTATACAGTTCGTTATATGACAGGATATGTAAATATGCTATAGAGTAAGATACATGAAACTCTGGAAAATATACGAAGTAAAAGAGATGACTGTAAAGAATTATCTAATATAAGTAAAGAGTAACAGTGACTAGTGATGTAGAGTACAAGATAGACATGTGAACGGCTTGATAATAAACATGAAAGTTTGCACATGACTACACAACTTTAGAATTGTTCACATGACCATTTATACTCTCCCGAACCCCAATCAATAGACAAGGATCCAGACAGGTTATATTATTGCACATGATATCACATGAAGGCCCATAAATGGGTGCACATGAATGTAAACATGGGGGCTCCGTGTATATGAGAGTACATGAGTCACAAGAGTGCACATGAATGGTAAAAGCACAGGAATACATGATGAAAGTGAAACACACATTACATGATGTATCCGATGCTCCCGAGGGGGATAACATCTCCTGAAGGGATCCATATAGTACCAATCCGTGTTAAAAATATGACAACATCAAGTAAAGTATCTAGGACGTAAATGTAAATCCTATCAAGTATGAAATAGTCAGAGAATGTACTCACCTGATATCCTGAGTATTCGATGAATATATATGTCCAGACAGAGTAGATGAGTCCTAAATAGAGCAACACAGGTCACAACATGTCCAAAATGAAATAATTGAACATTACGATGCATTCCACATGATGTTAGATGAAATCTAGACTAAAGTCAACCCTTGGTCAACTCTAGTCAACTACATTAGTCAACTACATTAGTCAACTAGGTCAAATCCTAACCCAAACAAGTCTCACTAAGCCTAACCAAGCCGAGGCTAGCACTCACACATAATCACATGTCAAAGGAACCCACACAAGCATATAAGCATACACACATAGTATTATACATTCATAACATGCATGTATACATACATAGCAAATATTACATACATGCATACATATGTGCATTCAATTATTTGCATTAAGTGTCATAATATATTTTAATATGCATGAATATATAGTACATATATGTGTATAGGGAAAGTTAGAGAGTGCAACAGTTTTAGATGTGCAGGAACACGTGTGACTGTTTTAAAGGGTACATGATAGCAAGTTAACATATCAAGGGGTTTTGTATGAAGCATCCAAAGGGGATTATGCTCAGGTTTCAGGATTTTGGCAACAATCACAACATTCAACAACATCCTAAAGTATGTAAACATAGCCTAATCTTAGTTTCATAACACAGTTTACATATCTATATATATATATATAACTATATTCAATTTTCAGTAATTACATATAACCATCTTCAAATTATACATTAAACCAAGTCTACATTTATACATCTACACTACTTTCAAGTTAACAATTTAGATGTGTGCGTGTGTGCAATTCAGTTTCCAGGTTAGAGTGTGTATGAGTGGTGTGTGGGTGTGGACAGCAGTAGGATGTGTGTGTGCGTTGGTGACAGTCAAAAGTGTATTCAGAATTCAGGTTGTTCAGTAAAAATCAGGTTTAGGAATTCGGAAACTAAAATCAAATGAAGTCCTAAATAGTTCACATTATATTGCAAAACTCAAGTATCAGAAAAACCACAGCTTCATAATCAACCCCAACCAAATTCGAAACTCTAACCAAAGTCTATTTTGAACTTGAAACCGGTTTTGAATATCATTGAACACTCAGTTTTCATTCAGAAATTCTAATTCACAAATCAACCAACCCACACGCATTAATGTTGATCCCCAGTTAATCCCACATAATTCTCAGGTGATACACATGTTAAACATCATCATCATTAATATTATAACATTAATTTTATTTTAAAAATTAAAAAATCAATGAAGAACAATAAGTATCAGAAATTTAGGGAAAATCCCAAATACCATTCGAACATAACTTAAATTCAAATTAATTAGTTGGCAATTAATCAAGCACATGTGTAAGTGTCATACATGTCGATTAGTGTTCGCAAAATCAAGACACGACATGTCCACACCCTCTCGAACACTCACAGACACGCACGACACGCACAGTCTCGTACACGCGTGTTTATGAGTCCAAGACACGACACACGATACAACACCATTCGTGCACGTGTCTACGTGTTCGCGTAGAGTAGGGCTACGTGTCTAGGAGCCTGACACATCATCATAATGTGTCGTGTCGCGATACGAAGGTCGTATCAGATCCCGATACAGGCTGTGCACGTACAGTGCAAATCCCATGCGAGCTCGATTTTTTACGAAACACTCGAGGGATTTGCCTCATACTTTGTGTACGAGATGTCAGTCAATGCTACTTTGTGTCCAAGAAAAATCAGACCTACTCATGTCGTGTCCAGTGCACACGACACGTCGAGCAGCAGGACACTGCTCGAGTGTCCAGCAAGCGTGTTCGTGCCCATTTTGTACACGGCCACGACTCGAAAAGTGGCTCAGTCATGCAGGAAATCACAGTGCACATAAAGATCAATAATTCCATTCAAAAATATTTTAAAAATATCATGAAATTATTCATTGTGGCATTTTATCAAACATCTAGGTACATACACTGATATGTATCCGATACGGACATAAAAACGACACAAAATCCTACCAAATTTCACCTACAGCTAGGGGACTCCTAGATCTATGCAACCATGAAAAGAAATAAAAAAAATGAAGTGGTTTGGATAGTTTACCTATTGAGTGTCAAACTCAAGAAAAAGCTTCAAAAATGAGAATCCTTCTTGCAACACAAAAGCCCCAAATTGTTCAAAAGCTGAGATTTCACATCATGAACAGAAATAGACATGGTTTAGATCCTATTGCAAAAGACTAGGGTTAAAAAGGAAAAGGAATGAATAAAATAGGAAGGATTGAAGAATGGACAAACCTTGCTCTTGCCAAAAATGGATGTGGAGTAAAAAGAGGCAATAAAGGAATAAGAGACATTAAATAGAGGGGGAATCCCTAGGGGGCCGGCTAAGAATGGAAGAATTAGGGTTAAGATTGATGACTAATGGGCTTTGGGCCAAGTGCCATGATAAATGGGTCAATCTCTGAGTAAAAAACTCATGCAACTAAAACACTTAATCTCTCTATGAAACTTGGTTCAAAATAAGTCAATTGGGTCGACTTAAGTTAGACTAGGGTCCCATCATGCTAACCAAGTCACCATAGCTAAAGTCAACATCTAGGTTAGTCTCTATAATCTCAACTAGCAAAGGTCAAAAATAACAACCATCACTCAAACAATTTACAATTAATTCCAAAAAACCAAAATCACCAAAATACCCCTAGGCCAAAATGGTAAATAAAATATCCTAATCACATAGTTAGGCTCTATGTCAAGTAGTCTCTAGGGTTTCACTGGCAAAACTCCAAAATCACAACTTACCACTAAAATAGTTTTAAAATAATTAAAAAACACCAAAAATTATATCATGATTTAAATAACATTATTAAAAGATTAAAATTATAAAATTTGGAATTTATCCTCATTTAGAAAATTGGGTGTTACAAGGCTACCCTCCTTAGAGAAATTCCGTCCTCAAAATTTAGAAGGTCGTAATCCTGTAGGACAACCGCCAACAATCAAGGTCAAAGCTTCTATCTAGCAGCATCCTGGGTTAGCAAGTCCAATATGGGTAGTAGGCTTAAAATATGTCATATCCGAAATTTGGGTCGACAGGTTGGGTCAAAAAGGTGTTCCCAATTCGAGTCAAAAATAGAAGTGACTCCATGGGGTGAATTAAGATGGTGTCTTGTGTCGGTAAAGTCGTATGAAGCAAACAGAGCACAAAATGCTGTGTTTGAGTAGAACACGAAGGTCATGAGTGTACGGGGTCATGTATAGGTCATGCAGGAGAAGTTGGTTTGGAGAAAACAACTAGTCTTGAGCTCCTAAACTAAAAGTCATGGTAATGTATATAAAATAATCATAATTAAAGTGGGAATGGTCAAATGGCCTAAATTGGACAGAAAGTTGTGTTGCCAAAATAGTATAAGAGATAAGGTAAGTGGGACAATCTAGGGTCATGGGTGTCAGGCTGGGAAGATAAGGAAAACAATGAATCAAACAGGGCTGTAAGGGTTACCATTCTAGGGTCAGAGCTACACTATCACTTCTAAGTCAAAAGGCCTATCACAATCATTATTTCATTAAGAGAAATTTATAACAAAGAAGTTATACAAGGATTATACTAACAGTTAGAGCTACTCCTACTCCTAAGTTGAATGATGAGAAAGCAAAACACTACCAAAATTACCAGCTTTAGCGACGGCCGGATCTGTCGCTCGTCCGTCGGTAACATGAATTACCGACGGATTAGCGACGGATATTTGATGAAAAAAGCCGTCGGGAAAAGGCTCGTCGCTATAATTTCTCCGTCGCTAAGCCGTCGGACATATGATTAACCGACGAACTAGCGACGGATTACCGACGACTGACTTTCAACCGATTAGCGACGGATTAGCGACTTATTCTCGTCGGTTCACATGCCATATAATATTAAAATATTCGTCGCTAAAGTTCCCGCCAATGTTTTAAAGATTTTGCCGCCAACAGTTGCGACGAACAAGCGACGGAAAAACAATCCGTCGCTAACGTTCGTCGACTGAGCGACGGAAACCCGACGAAGTTTTACATTTAAAATTGTAAAAATTTATGTTATGTTGTCTGCCGCTAATCCGTCGCTAAGACGTCGGAAACTGGTCGCTATTAGCGACGGAATCCATCCGTCGCTAAACATCCGTCGGTAAAGTGGGGTATTTTAGTAGTGAAACAAAACAAATAACAACAAAATTTTTTTTGAAAGACTGAAACGAAAAGTAGAGATGACATGTTCAAAAACTTTTAAGATGAAATCTGATAATCATATGCGTCCATCCAAAATCATGGTACTCTGAATCCTCGTCATACTAGTAAGCATGGCTATGATAACCATAGAGTCCCAACTAATGTACATACTTCTAGAATAATGGTATTTAAAATTTTTGCTCTGCCACTAGCTTGGCTGCAAAAACCATAAATTCCCACACCCAAGAAATATATCCAAAATCAGACTGTAGTTCCTTGCGATGCTGGCTAATTTGACTGTAGAAGACTAGATTCCATAACTGAGATGACCTAGCCCATATAATTTATCTTGGCAGAAAATTAAATTAACAATGAATACCAAAAATCAGATTCATCTACGAACAAGAACGATAAGCAAGATCCGTTGGAAATAAATTTCGAGATGGTTAGAATATGGCAAGGAAGGAACGGAATTGAGATAAACAGAACCTGCGATAAGCTCTCCTACTGCCTGTGCACCCTCAGCTGCCATAGCGTAAGCTCACCCCTGCCGGCCTCCTCCAGCCTGATGCTGTACGAATCTCTGCTGCTGAGTCTGTAAGGGTAGTCCCTTCTGCTGGCTCATCGGAGCCCTCGTCCTTGCTTCCTGAGCTGTCCGTCCAGAAAACTTGGGACACTCTCTTAACTGGTGATATGATGCTCCGCAAAGTAGGCACTTGCCTAACCTCATTCAGTATTTTACTCCAATCGTGCCCTGGTTTCTTACAGAAAGGGTAACTGATAACATGTTGCTATCTAGGGGTCTGTTGCATCTGTAACGGTGGTCCTCTCTGCTGCTCCGTCGGAGCCCTAGCTCCCGCTGTTGCCCGAGTCAATGGTGTCTGGCTTTTGGGACACTCCCTACACTGATGCTCCGTTGAACCATAAAATAAAACACCTGCCAAGCCTCATCCTACAGTTATTCTACCCATGGCCTACCTTCTTGCAGAAGTTGCACCTAGCGTCCTGCTGCTGCTTGGATGCCTGGTAGAATTATGTACGTCCTTTACCCTTAAGGTGCTGTCGAACAGGCCTCTGCTGATACTGATACTGAATCTGTATATGAGGCCTCTTGGCCTGGCCTCTACTGCTGCTGGCTCTATGAGTGTCATGTCCCCTCTTGAGCAACTGTTGCCGCTGAGTCTCCACTATCTGCTGGAAGAAGAAGAACAACCGTGCCATGTCCTCTGATCCTGACGGAGACTGCTGCTGCTGAAGAATATCCGAGATGACTGGGAAAAGTCTCAGAGTAGGAAGAGGTGCACTCCCAAAGATTGCAGATATCCAAGCCTGAGCTGGCATAACAGGAGCTGCAGTCTCGGGGTCCTGCTGATCAGGACGAGAAGTGGCAGACACCTCAGTGGTGTCTTTTCGATCGAAATGATGAGATCGTATCTCCATAACCATCCTGAAGACAGATCAAACGAGAGGGCAATCACTTAGAATGAAGTAATAACATCAAGGGAGGACAGTTTATTTTCAAGGAAAGACAATAATGCAGCAATTTTAGGTAATAGGAATCTTATTAAGAGTTTTTCCTAATGTGATTGAGTACCTTCAAAAATATATCCCAATGCTTGTAATGCCTGTGTTCGTATTACGTATTTTGGGATACGTATACGTGTTTTATTCTGTATTGCATGATTCCTTGTTTAGTTTTCTTCATGGCTTGGCTTGGTTTATTCTTGGCCCGGGTTGGCTTGGTTCGGTTGGGATTATTTTGGTTCATTATGAACCATGGATAAACCCCCTACCTACCACCACCTTTGATATTTATTGCCATTTCTTCTTTCTCTCTCTTCATTACTTATATTCTTCTTCCTCCTTAACTTCCTTACCTACCAAAGAGAGGGAGAGAGAGGTCTAGGCAAGTACAACTTGCTTCCATAAGAGAGCTCATTTTATTGTTCCATTAGCTTCTCCTCATGTTTCTAAGACACATTAGAACTTGTCATTTTCCATTTTGAGGCTTTAATTTTTGTAGATCTAAAAATTAGTTATTTTCGAATTTTGGTGGTTTTGATCTATCAAACTTCTTTGTTTTCAAGTTTTGATGGTTCCATGTTGTAGAGAATTTTATTCTACCCAATTTTGACCTTTGAAAAGTTGGATTTGGACTTATTTTGACCAAGTTATGGACTTTTGAAGCTTGGGTTCAACCATAGAGTTCTTGCTGTTTGGAGAAGACAGTGAGCAGTGTACGAGCTTTTTAGCTTGCGTCACTGAGCTACGTGCGATCTTTAGCGTAGCACAGTCCGATCCATATGCTGCCTTTTGGAGGCGTATGACTCGCATACGCTCACTTGCTTGACAAGGAGTCGTATGGACTCCATACGCTGCCTTTTAGGAGCGTATGACTCACATACGCTCGCTTGCTTGACAAGGAGTCGTATGGATCCCATACGCTGCCTTTTGGGAGCGTATGACTCGCATACGCTCGCTTGCTTGACAAGGAGTCGTATGGACCCCATACGCTGCCTTTTGGGAGCGTATGATTCGCATACGCTCGCTTGCTTGACAAGGAGTCGTATGGACCCTATACGCTGCCTTTTGGTGGTGTATGACTCGCATATGCTCGCTTGCTTGACGAGGAGTCGTATTGAGTACATACGCTGCCTTTTGGAAGCGTATGACTTGCGTACGCTGGCCTGAGCGTAGCTCAACGTGAGCGTAGCCTAACCTGAGCGTATGACTCTTGCACTGAGCGTATGGCCTTTGGCTGACTTGGTCTTGTGTCAGCGTGTCATATTTGGTTTTATTTTCCTTAAGCTTGGCTCTTCTGTAGCCTTGTATATTGATATTTTATTAGATATTTTACGCCCATTTTATATCCTTACGCCTTTTGTCCGGAACTTGATAATCACGAATTTACTTGATATGTTGGGAATTGATAACTGAGCCTGACACGATAGTGACCCGTAGTGGTGCACTCCTGACTTGAGTAACCTGGCATGACCTGATAGTGGTCCATCGTGGCGCACTCCTGACAAGTACACTTGGCATGATAACCTGACATGATTATCTCGAATAGCTGTTGCGACGGCTACCTGACATGACATGACCTGTATAATTAATCTGGACATCGTGGACGATTGTGTTTGTATAAATAAACCAGTCCTGTCTTGCATCATGTCTAGGGTAGGGACTCCTGAATACCACGGTCAGGAGTACCTATTGAAATGAACTAAGGACTAATAACTAGATTAATACATTAGTCATGAAGAGATTTTCTAGCTACAGGCAATCCCGTTACCTGGACACGCCTTGGGATCTGTAGCCTGCCGTCGAGTAGGGCACATTTCCAGCACACTGTCATCTGTTGCACCCTTCAAGCTACCTAAGGGTACATTCGTTTCCTGGACTATGTACCCACCTGAATTCAACTCTAATCTTTTAACCCGGGTAACCTGGATGGTCTGCAGGGCTTGTGGCTGTGGAATAATCTTACTGCATCTTGTTAGTAATTAGGCTTGTGACAACCCTAGTTAGTTAAAGTATCAAGCCGTAATTCTTGCTTGGCCATGAAGTGATTGAATGGAGTCCAACCAATCTAGTCTTGCCCTGATCCTGTTCCAGATTATTGAATGACCAGAATGCTTGTATTTATTTTACCGATAAATGGTGAGAATTCCAAGTTCTGTTCAAACGAAGGGTTACAACCCCGGTCCTTGTTTGGTTTACGGGTTGTAACCTGGTTATCTGAATAGTTCCATGGTTACCTCGTCGTATATCATCCTGGTGTATTTTCTTTATTTCCAGTTCTTACTTTTATTTATATCTTGTGCTGATTGCTGGTTTTAGCTCTTAAGTGAAGCCTCCTTTGTGGCACTTGCTCTTTCTGGGGTATGACCCAGCTGGTTTTGTGTGGCCAGATTTCGGAGCAGCTCCAGAGGATCTACAGACCTTCCTGCCAGATGGTGAACACTAGAAGGAATCCCGGCAACGAGTGGGTTTTATTTTGCTCTCCCACTCCCTTGTAAAAAAAAATTCTTTTGTGGCGTTTAGCCGACGAGCACCTGTTTAGCTCGATTGCACTTACTTACTGTCTGCCTACGGGCTGTAACATGATTAACAGATCCTAGGGTTGATCATGTATGACTAAACTCTCGCTAGTCCTGACATTTTGTAACGACTAGCTTCATGATCAACTGAATATGTAATGTTTGGGACGCCTTACTATTGTATATTTAATGATCATACATCTTGTGACTTTTACTTACTTGTTCGTGATTGAGACACTAGGCTTGTTTATGACCTTAAGAGACTGTTGGCTTGTAGATAAACCCTCATGTATCTAGACAGCCGTGACCGTATAGCGAGATGGATTCTATTTCATATACGTAGCTGGCTATGTCTGCCCCCGCTCTCCAGTATTCTGGTTCTGGGGCATGACATGGTTTAAATGGTGGCCCATGCAGGTCTTGTAAATCAAGATATGTGAGGGTTTACCGAATAGATGTCTCAATCAGTATTCGTCCTTGATCTCTGCTCGTATCTTCTGAATCCCTGGGTTCTTGTCCTGATCATATGCTTGTATCGTTAATCTGTTCTGATCCTTCTTATTGTTCCCTATGTCGTCTTCTTCAGCGGCATTGTTCGTGGTCCTACCGACCAGCAAGGCGGAGCACCTCCCGCGGACCAGCAGCAACCTGGAGATCAAGCCCAGCATTCCGGAGTAGCCTCCAGAGTCGTGCCTTCTGGCGGAGAACAACCAGTCCAGCCAGTTCAGCCTGCCGAGCCTGATGATGGCACTTTGGTAGGGCTCGTCAGGACCTTGATAGCTTCTTAAGATCGTCGTGGAGATGCATTGCAACAGGCAGTGGCGGATGCTTTGACCAGAGGCGGTCATCTAGGGAACAGCGCGGCCAACAGCTTCAAGCGCTTGAACCCTCCATTCTTCGACGGTAGTGAAGATGCTATCGCGGCAGATGCATGGCTTCAGGATACTGAGGTAATTCTCGAAGCAGCCAGGACTCCAGAGAATGAGAAGGTGGCCGTTGTGCGCCTGCAGTTGTTAGATCTTGCCCGCAGCTGGTGGGCAGCGCAGGCCGTTGGATTAGCAGCACCCATTGCTTGGGCAGTATTTAGAGAGAGATTCCAGACCAAGTATTTCGATGCCGTGGCTCGGTATGATCTGCAGACGAGGTTTACCAATCTGAAGCAAGGAGGCAGGACGGTCGACGGATATGCGGCCGAGTTTTCTAGACTCAGTCGGTTTGCTCCCACTTTGGTGGCAACCGAGTATGATAGAGCCCAGCAATTCCAGCAGGGACTTCACCTGGAGGTCTTGTTGGCAGTTGAGCAGTTTGAGCATCAGACTTTTGATGCAGTCTTGAGAGCAGCCCGGAGGCATGAGTATACCTCCCAGAGGATTGTGGATAGGGTCGGAGGTCGGAAGAGATCTCACGGCCAGATGAATCAGTCTTCAGCGCTGGCCCCGGCAGTCAGGGCTTTGACTATTGGAGCTCCGAGGCGAGCGGCCTCAGTAATGTCGGTTCAGCATTCAACTCCGACGCACCCTCAGCAGCAGAAGCAGAAGCAATCTTCCGCAGTGGGTTGTTCTCATTGTGGAAAGCCAGGCCATGTGGTGGCAGAATGTCGCAGGGCACAAGGATTGTGTCTGGCTTGTGGAGCACCAGACCATAGGGTTGGATCCTGCCCGAATAGGGGTGGTTCTTCATTGTCCAACCTTTCTAGCTCTTCGGTGAGAGGACCAGCTCCGGTCCAGCAGCAGCAGTATCCATTGTCGAGGCCCTTGCCGCCTCAGTCCCAGATGTTCCAGCAGCAGAACCCCCAGCAGCATGTTCAAGTCCAAGCCCAGAGTCAGACCAGGCAGCGAGGATTTCAGCAGAGGGGACCAGCACCCCGAGGGCACGGTCAGGCTATGGTGATGACCGTGGAGGAAGGATTGGCACCAGGAGAGGTAGTGGCAGGTACTATTCTCGTCAATTCCTTTTCAGCTTGAGCTTTATTTGATTCTGGTGCATCGCATTCATTTATGTCTGCACGATTCGCGACACGGGTAGTATTGGAGCCCGAGTCATTATCAGTAAGGCTTAATATACTTACTGGTAACGGACTTGTGGGAGTAGATAGAGTGTTTTCCTCGTGTCAGATCGTAGTTAGCGGTAGAGAATTCCCCGTTAGATTGATAGAATTCTCGATGGCCGATTATGATGTGGTCCTAGGGATGGATTGATTGAGGAACCAGTATGCTAGGATAGACTGCCATATTGGTAGGGTTGTTTTTAGCATTCCAGGCAAGCCGGAGTTTTCCTTCTCCCGAGGCGAAGTTGAGTCATCTCCTCCAGTATTGCGGATGGTAGTAGCAGCAGTTCAGTTGCCCAGGATAGTCGAGGAGTTCCCAGATGTTTTCCCAGCAGAACTTCTAGGTATACCTCCGGAGCGGAAGATTGAGTTCACTATAGACTTGATTCCCGGGACAGCCCTAGTGTCAGAAAGAGTCTACAGGATGGCGCCGTCAGAGTTGGAGATATTGTACAAGATGATTGAAGAACTTAGAACCAAGGGATTCATTCGTGCTAGTGGATCGCCTTGGGGAGCCCCGATGCTTCTTGTGAAAAAGAAGGATGGTACGTCCAGGTTATGTGTTGATTATCGTACCTTGAACTCAGTGACAATCAGGAACAGATACCCTCTTCCGAGGATAGATGACTTATTTGATCAACTCAAGGGGGCTTCAGTATTCTCGAAGATTAATTTGCGCTCAGGTTATCATCAGATCAGAGTCAGAGAGCAGGACATCCCGAAGATAGCTTTTAGATCGAGATATGGGCATTGGGAATTCCTTGTTATACCTTTTGGAGTAACCAATGCGCCGGCAGTATTCATGGACCTCATGAATCGCATCTTCATGCCTTACTTAGATCAGTTTGTGATTGTGTTCTTGGATGACATTCTGGTCTACAGCAAGAGTGAGGCGGAGCATGAGCAGCATCTCCGTATAGTTCTTCAGATCCTCAGAGAGCACCAGTTATATGCCAAGTTCAGTAAATGCGAGTTCTGGCTCGATCGTATTTCGTACATGGGTCATATCATCACTCGAGGAGGAGTAGAAGTGGATCCCCAGAAGATTATGGCTATTGAGTCATGGCCAGTGCCCAGCACAGTTGCAGAGGTTCGTAGTTTTCTTGGATTGGCCGGCTACTACCGGCAGTTTGTTTCAGACTTTGCTCGAATTTCAGCGCCATTGATGCAGTTGACCCGCAAGGATGCGCAATTTGCTTGGACAGCAGAGTGTCAGAGTTCTTTTGAGCAGTTGAAGCGAGGCCTGATAACAGCTCCTATTCTCACGCTTCCAGATGGGACCGGAGGATTCTCAGTGTACTGTGATGCTTCAGGCAGAGGTTTAGGATGCGTTCTGATGCAGCATGGGAAGGTAATAGCTTATGCGTCACGACAACTTCATGATTATGAGAGGAATTACCCAACCTATGACTTAGAGCTGGCAGCAGTGGTGTTTGCACTTAAGTTGTGGAGGCACTACTTGTATGGAGACAGGGTGGAGATTTTCACCGACCACAAGAGCCTGAAGTATGTTTTCACCCAGAAGGATCTTAATATGCGTCAGAGGAGGTGGTTGGAGCTTCTTGTGGATTATGATGTCAACCTGCAGTATCATCCTGGGAAGGCCAATGTTGTTGCGGATGCATTGAGCAAGAGAGCGGGAGTTTATTTTCTAACAGCACAACCAGAGCTGTTAGCAGATCTTCAGAAGATGGGTATTGAAGTTGTTCTCCCTTCCAGTGTGGCCTTGATGGCCAGTATGCAAGTTCAGTCCGCTATAGTCGAGAGGATCCGGATGGTGCAGTCGGCAGATTCCAAGCTTCAGCGACTCAGAACAGAGTATGAGGCAGGACGAAGACCAGAGTTATGCATTCATGAGGATGGTACACTTCGATATGGTAAGCGTCTTTGTGTACCCAACGGAGATATCCGACAGGAGATCATGTCAGAAGCGCACAGTTCACAGTATTCCATCCATCCCGGCAGTACGAAGATGTACCGTGATATCCGGCAGCATTTCTGGTGGAATGGCATAAAGTGAGAGATAGCTCGGTTTGTCTCTCGGTGTTTGGTTTGCCAGCAAGTTAAAGCCGAACATCAGAGACCGGCTGGACTTCTTCAGCCCTTACCGATTCCACAATGGAAGTGGGAACATGTGACCATGGATTTTGTGACTGGACTACCTAAATCCCCAGCTGGTAGAGATGCTATCTGGGTTATAGTTGACAGGCTCACAAAAGTGGCTCACTTTCTTCCATTCAGAGTTGGTCAGTCGACGGCTCAGTTAGCAGAGATGTACCTCAGGCAGATTGTCAGATTGCACGGTGTGCCAGTTAGTATCACCTCGGACCGAGATTCAAGATTTACGTCGCACTTTTGGCGTAGCTTGCAAGAGAGTTTGGGAACTTATCTCCAGTTCAGTTCAGCATATCACCCGCAGACAGATGGCCAGTCGGAGCGCATGATCTAGACTCTTGAAGACATGTTGCGGTCTTGCACACTTGACTTCGGTGGTTCATGGGAAGATCACTTGCATCTGGTGAAATTCTCGTACAACAACAGTTTCCAGGCCAGTATCCAGATGGCACCGTTCGAGGCACTGTATGGTAGGAAGTGCAGATCCCCGCTAGCCTGGAATGATGTTGGAGAGAGACAGATACTCGGTCCACAAATGATTGCCCAGACAGTTGAAGTGGTCAGGCGAGTCAGAGATCATCTTCGAGTTGTCCAAGATCGTCAGCGCCATTGGGCCGATTCTCATCGGCGCCCTCTCAAATTTTCGGTCGGCGATCATGTATTCCTGAGGATTTCGCCTAACCGTGGAGTTATTCATTTCGGCGTACGAGACAAGCTTAGTCCTAGGTATATAGGACCGTTTGACATTCTGGAGCGAGTAGGAGATGTATCCTATCGTCTCGCTCTTCCATCATCGCTAAGTGAGGTGCATGACGTGTTCCATGTATCCCAATTACGACGGTATATCCCGGACCCGAGCCACATCCTGGATCATTCAAAATTAGTTGTTGGTACCAACCTTTCGTATGAGGAGAGGCCCGTGTCTATATTGGACCGGAGAGAGAAGATCCTCAAGAACAAGACTATCAAGTTAGTCCGAGTTGCTTGGGGTCATCACTCTTTGGGGGAGTCAACGTGGGAGCGTGAGAATGATATCCGATCGCGATATCCCGACTTGTTTGACTCGTGAGGTATAAAGTCTTTCTTATGCCTCATGCCTTCGATTCCTTGCTTGAATGAGTGATTGTATGCCTAATTATAGCTTGCATGTGATTAATGTAGCTTGTCATTGCTCCTCTAGCCTCTTAATTAAATTTCGAGGACGGAATTCTTTTAAGGTGGGTAGAGTTGTAATGCCTGTGTTCGTATTACGTATTTTGGGATACGTATACGTGTTTTATTCTGTATTGCATGATTCCTTGTTTAGTTTTCTTCATGGCTTGGCTTGGTTTATTCTTGGCCTGGGTTGGCTTGGTTCGGTTGGGATTATTTTGGTTCATTATGAACCATGGATAAACCCCCTACCTACCACCACCTTTGATATTTATTGCCATTTCTTCTTTCTCTCTCTTCATTACTCATCTTCTTCTTCCTCCTTTACTTCCTTACCTACCAAAGAGAGGGAGAGAGATAGGTCTAGGCAAGTGCAACTTGCTTCCACAAAAGAGCTCATTTTATTGTTCCATTAGCTTCTCCTCATGTTTCTAAGACACATTAGAACTTGTCATTTTCCATTTTGAGGCTTTAATTTTTGTAGATCTAGAAATTAGTTATTTTCGGATTTTGGTGATTTTGATCTATCAAACTTCTTTGTTTTCATGTTTTGATGGTTCCATGTTGTAGAGAATTTTATTCTACCCAATTTTGACCTTTAAAAAGTTGGATTTGGACTTATTTTGACCAAGTTATGGACTTTTGAAGCTTGGGTTCAACCATGGAGTTCTTGCTGTTTGGAGAAGACAGTGAGCAGTGCATGAGCTTTTTAGCTTGCGTCACTGAGCTGCGTGCGCTCTTTAGCGTAGTGCAGTCCGATCCATACGCTGCTTTTTGGAGGCGTATGACTCGCATACGCTCGCTTGCTTGACAAGGAGTCGTATGGACTCCATACGCTGCCTTTTGGGAGCGTATGACTCGCATACGCTCGCTTGCTTGACAAGGAGTCGTATGGACCCCATACACTGCCTTTTGGGAGCGTATGACTTGCATATGCTCGCTTGCTTGACAAGGAGTCGTATGGACCCCATACGCTGCCTTTTGGGAGCGTATGACTCGTATACACTCGCTTGCTTGACAAGGAGTCATATGGACCCCATACGCTGCCTTTTGGAGGCGTATGACTCGCATACGCTCGCTTGCTTGACGAGGAGTCGTATTGAGTACATACGCTGCCTTTTGGAAGCGTATGACTTGCGTACGCTGGCCTGAGCGTAGCTCGACGTGAGTGTAGCCTGACCTGAGCGTATGACTCTTGCACTGAGCGTATGGCCTTTAGCTGACTTGGTCTTGTGTCAGCATGTCAGATTTGGTTTTATTTTCCTTAAGCTTGGCTCTTCTGTAGCCCTGTATATTGATATTTTATTAGATATTTTACGCCCATTTTATATCCTTACGTCTTTTGTCCGGAACTTGATAATCACGAATTTACTTGATATGTTGGGAATTGATAACTGAGCCTGACACGATAGTGACCCGTAGTGGTGCACTCCTGACATGAGTAACCTGGTATGACCTGATAGTGGCCCGTCGTGGCACACTCCTGACAAGTACACTTGGCATGATAACCTGACTTGATTATCTCGAATAGTTGTTGCGACGGCTACCTGACATGACATGACCTGTATAATTAATCTGGACACCATGGGCGATTGTGTTTGTATAAATAAACCAGTCCTGTCTTGCATCATGTCTAGGGTAGGGACTCCTGAATACCACGGTCAGGAGTACCTATTGAAATGAACTAAGGACTAATAACTAGATTAATACATTAGTCATGAAGAGATTTCCTAGCTACAGGCAATCCCGTTACCTGGGCACGCCTTGGGATTTGTAGCCTGCCGTCGAGTAGGGCACATTTCCAGCACACTGTCATGTGTTGCACCCTTCAAGCTACCTAAGAGTACATTCGTTTCCTGGACTATACACCCACCTGAATTCAACTCTAATCTTTTAACCCGGGTAACCTGGATGGTCTACAGGGCTTGTGGCTGTGGAATAATCTCACTGCATCTTGTTAGTAATTAGGCTTGTGACAACCCTAGTTAGTTAAAGTATCAAGCCGTAATTCTTGCTTGGCCGTGAAGTGATTGAATGGAGTCCAACCAGTCTAGTCTTGCCCTGATCCTGTTCCAGATTATTGAATGACCAGAATGCTTGTATTTATTTTACCGATAAATGGTGAGAATTCCAAGTTCTGTTCAGACGAAGGGTTACAACCCCGGTCCTTGTTTGGTTTACGGGTTGTAACCTGGTTATCTGAATAGTTCCATGGTTACCTCGTCGTATACCATCCTGGTGTATTTTCTTTATTTCCAGTTCTTACTTTTATTTATATCTTGTGCTGATTGCTGGTTTTAGCTCTTAAGTGAAGCCTCCTTTGTGGCACTTGCTCTTTCTGGGGTCTGACCCAGCTGGTTTTGTGTGGCCAGATTTCGGAGCAGCTCTAGAGGATCTACCGACCTTCCTGCCAGATGGTGAACACTAGAAGGAATCCCGGCAACGAGTGGGTTTTATTTTGCTCTCCCACTCCCTTGTAAAAAAATATTCTTTTGTGGCGTTTAGCCGACGAACACCTGTTTAGCTCGATTGCACTTACTTACTGTCTGCCTACGGGCTGTAACATGATTAACAGATCCTAGGGTTGATCATGTATGACTAAACTCTCGCTAGTCCTGACATTTTGTAACGACTAGCTTCATGATCAACTGAATATGTAATGTTTGGGACGCCTTACTATTGTATATTTAATGATCATACATCTTGTGACTTTTAGTTACTTGCTCGTGATTGAGACACTAGGCTGGTTTATGACCTTAAGAGACTGTTGGCTTGTAGATAAACCCTCATGTATCTAGACAGCCGTGACCGTATAGCGAGATGGATTCTATTTCATATACGTAGCTGGCTATGTCTGCCCCCGCTCTCCAGTATTCTGGTTCTGGTGCGTGACAATCCTACTGCAGACTGTAGTGATACTCTAGTTCGAATACCATTACATAAACTCGACCTGCATGGGCCACCACTAAAAATGTGTCACGACCCGCACCCTAGTGTACGGGCACGAGAAGTGGGTACGTCCAGCGTACACCGCAGTGTCGACGGTAGAACACTGTCCTAGGTCACATGCATCTAACAATTTAAGGTACATTGCACAGTTATACTCTCCGAATGGAGGAATAATATAAGTATAAATCTCAATCACAGCTAAGGAAGATGTACGATAGGATAGATAAGAATATCAACAGAATCTATAGATGAAATACGATAAAAGAGAGAATCCAAAGTGTCTAAGATAAACATCTAACTACTCCACAAATCCACATCATCACAAAATCTCTAATACAAATACTCAGATGAGATACAACTAAAATAAGATAACTAAACTATGGGATTGTCGTCAGCAGGTAATGGATCCTGCTGGAGGTCCAAGTCATAGGTGTCCACTAATGCTGCCCCGTAGTAGGCGGTACAACATGCCTCATCCTCGTCCTCTGTAATATTTTCAACTGGTCCAGTCAGGAAGGGAGCGAGCACAATACATCTCACGCAGTTCATAATATGATAGGATATATAAATATGCTATAGAGTAAGATACAAGAAACGCTGGAAAATATATGAAGTAAAAGAGATGACTGTAAAAAATATCTACTATAAGTAAAGAGCTAACAGTGACTAGTGATGTAGAGTACAAGAAAGACATGTGAATGGCTTGATAATAAACATAAAAGTTTGCACATGACTACACAACTTTGGAATTGTTCACATGTCCAATTATACTCCCCCGTACCCCAATCAATATACAAGGATCCAGACAGGTTATGTTATTGCACATGATATCACATGAAGGCCCATAAATGGGTGCACATGAATGTAAACATGGGGGCTCCGTGAACATGAGAGTATATGAATCACAAGAGTGCATATGAATGGTAAAAGCACAAGAATACATGATGAAAGTGAAACGCACATGAATGATGTATCCGATGCTCCCGAAGGGGATAACATCTCATGAAGGGATCCATATAGTACCAATCCATGTTAACAATGTGATAACATCAAGTAAAGTAATCTAGAGCATAAATGTAAATCCTATCAAGTATGAAATAGTCAGAGAATGTACTCGCCTGATATCCTGAGTATCCGATGAATATATATGTCCGGACAGAGTAGATGAGTCCTAAACAGAGCAACACAGGTCACAACATGTCCAAAATGAAATAATTGAACATTACGATGCATTCTACATCATCTTAGGTCAAATCTAGACTAAAGTCAACCCTTGGTCAACTCTAGTCAACTACCCTAGTCAACTAGGTCAAGTCCTAACCCAAACAAGTCTCATTAAGCCTAACCAAGCCTAGGCTAGCACTCACACACAATCACAAGTCAAGGGAACCCACACAAGCATATAAGCATACACACATAGTATTCTACATTCATAACATGCATGTATACATACATAGCAAATATTACATACATGCATACATATGTGCATTCAATTATTTGCATTAAGTAAAGTGTCATAATATATTTTAATATGCATGAATATATAGTATATATATGTGTATAGAGAAAGTGAGAGAGTGCAGCTGTTTTAGATGTACAGGAACATGTGTGACAGTTTTAAAAGGTACACGACAGCAAGTTAACATATCAAGGGGTTTTGTATGAAGCATGCACAGGGGTTTATGCTCAGGTTTCAGGATTTAGGTAACAACCACAACATTCAACAACATCCTAAAGCATGTAAACATCGCCTAATCTTAGTTTTATAACACAGTTTACATATCTATATATAACTATATTCAGTTTTCAGTAATTACATATAACCATCTTCACATTATACATTAAACCAAGTCCACATTTATACATCTACACTGCTTTCAAGTTAATAGTTTAGATGTGTGTGTGTGTGTAATTCAGTTTCCAGGTTAGAGAGTGTGTGAGTGGTGTGTGTGTGCGTTGGTGATAGTCAAAAGTGTATTCAGAATACAGGGTATTCAGTAAAATTCAGGTTTAGGAATTCGAAAACTAAAATCAAATGAAGACCCAAACAGTTCACATTACATTGCAAAACTTAAGTATCAGACAAACCACAGCTTCATAATCAACCCCAATCAAATTTGAAACTCAAACAAAGTCTATTTTGAACTTGAAACCAGTTTTGAATATTATTGAACACTCAGTTTTCATTCAGAAATTCTAATTCACAAATCAACCAACCCACACGCATTAATGTTGATCCCCAGTTTATCTCACATAATTCTCAGGTGATACACATGTTAAACATTATTATCATTAATATTATATAACATTAATTTTATTTTAAAAATCAAAAAATCAGTAAAGAAGAGTAAGTATAAGAAATTTAGGGAAAATCCCAAATACCATTCAAACATAGCTTAAATTCAAATTAATTAGTTGGTAATTAATCAAGCACGTGTGTAAGAGTCATACATGTCGATTAGTGTTCACAAAATCAAGACACGACGTGTCCACACCCTCTCGAACAATCACTGGCACGCACGACACGCATAGTCTCGTGCATGCGTGTGTGTGAGTCCAGGACACGATACACGACCCAACACCATTCGTGCACGTGTCCACGTGTTCGCCTAGAGTAGTGCTACGTGTCTAGGAGCCTGACACATCATCACGATGTGTCGTGTCACGATACCAAGGCCGTATTAGAGCCCGATACAGTTAAAATAGTTATTAAATATTTTGACTAAAGTAGAGTCTTTCATATATATATTTTTCTAGAATAGTTATTTATTTATCTATACAAAATCTCTTCGATATAAAATCTTGTTCCTAACTAGTCAGATTTCTATCTTCTTGCAAATCTTGAACTTTTCTATATCGTCCCAAGCTAATTTGACTATTTCAGACTCAATGGCATGGTCGGTGCCATCATCTGAGATCATCTTGCGTAGTTTCGACTTTTGAGACTTTTTGACGACATAATAATATCATGCCAGTCAATTTATGTTGGAAAAGAAACGCAAAAACCTTTCCCCAAACTAGAGAGTACCTGCGAGAGAACCGAGCAATACAACGTATGAACCAAACACCAAAACACAATCCATGCAGACACAGATATTTTTTGACGTAGAAAACCCTTGCGGGAAAAAAAATACGGGACGATCAGAGTCCAACTCTTGAGAAGACTTCACTAATGAATTAATGGTACACCCTCTACAAACTTCTCCCGATCCAACATGGATCTCTACAACACTTGAAAGCAAGAAATATTGATTACAAGGCTACGAAGAACAAAGACGACGAGTAGAGATTACCCGAACACGGCCCTCCTTCGAAAATGAACTTCAATCCTCCTTCTTCTCTTCCAAAGTTGCAATGGCACTCTTGCCTCCTTTCTCTCCCTTTTTCTCTTCGTTGTATGTGATTAGGGTTAGGAAAAACCATATGTATATCCCCTAATCCTGTAACGAAATCTGGACCGTAGGATACGATCCAACGGTACAAAAGATACCTGAAACTAGCCTCAGTCCGACGACACATAGTTCGACCAGAACTCTGTGTGGGCATTCCATAACAGTTCTAGACACTAAGGGACAAAACTCGGCCCGAGTTCGGCCTCCCCTGTTCTAGAATGTCCTATAATGGCTCCCGAGCTTTTCTTTCGTCTCCGAATGGCCTCGTCACCTCCCCAAGCTTCTCTGACATACAGACGGTACTCGTCGCACTTCGGGGTCTTCTCCACATAGGTTGGAAAACCCAGCCACTCCAACATTTCTCTCCCTTCACAACTATATGGAGGGGATCGTCATTCCGACGATCTGCCTACAGAACTCAAACTTCCCCTTGGTAGAAATTTGGTGAACATATCTGCTTCGTTATCATCTATATGAACCTTCTCAAGATCTGCGTCCTTTTTCGCAACCACATCCCATATCCAATGATACCGAGTCTCGATGTGCTTGGACCGGATAAGAAAGGTCTAATTCTTCACAAGGTGAATAGCACTCTGACTGTCGCGAGGCAAAGTATACTGCTTTTGCTTTAGCCCTATTTCATGCAACAACTTTTTCATCCATAGCAACTCCTTGCAAGCCTCCGTCGCCGCAATGTACTCTGTCTTTGTCGTTGACAAGGCAACACACTTCTATAACCGCGACTGCCACGATACCGTTTCTCCAGCAAACAACAACACATAGCCTAAAGTCGATCGCCTCGTGTCTACATCTCCAGCCATATCAGCATCGGTATATCCAACAAGCTTTGGCTCGTTGTAGAAGCATAGAAAATATGGGGTTCATACGGATCACAATTTACCGTATATGTACTTTGGGCCGAACATGTCTGCATAAAGGAGGGCCATATGACAAATTCAGTAGCTTATGCGACCCGTCGACAACCAGCTGCAGAAGAAAGATATGCGACCAAGAGGATCAGTTCATCTGATAATGCTGAAAAGTTCTGTCAAAACTGACAAAAATGACAGCTCAGACACTTTGACAAAAAGATAAGACGTGAGACGTCACCAAAAGCAGGGTTCATACGCTTTCATGCGGCCAGAAGGAGTGTTACCTAAGCCACATGAACCTTATACGGCTCAAACATATACAGCCTCAAAGTCTCCGAACTTCATGCGGCCAAGGGTGACTACGACCCAAGCCGCATGAGCTTTATGCTGCCAAAATACAGAATCTATGCGGCTTAAAAGTCCTTAAGCTATATGCGGGCTAAGGAAGTTTACGAATTAAGCCACATGAGTCTCATACGGCCCCACATGGTCGAAAACTGAGAGACTCATGCGGCTCAAAATGATTCCTGTGATAGGACACGTGGCATGCTGACCAAGTCTTAACTACCCAAATTTGATGCAACAAAATCCCAATAAATCGACAGATGGCGGCCAAAGAGCGGGTCTTCACGTGCTAATTAGCCACGTGGCACCGGCCATCTATGCGGCTCAATATACATACCACTATAAATATCAGGATGCTACACCCCTGCAAAAGGCTGGCATCCTTCGAAAAGCAATTTTTCAAGAGCTAAGGACTGCGTCAGATAGTCCAAGGAGTAAGGCAAAGTTGATAACACTTTCTCGAGCCTCTACTGTCACCCCCAAGAAACAAAAACTAAACAATTGTACTTAGATTGTTTCCTAAGATTTCTTTCTAGGCTTTTCTTTGTACAAACGAGTTTGCAATCAATTTTAGTGTTTCTGTGATACCTGTCTTTGATTTTTAATGGTAAACAAGATGGCGACTCTGCTGGGGACGTCCTTCTCCTCTGATGAGAAGATGGTGACGCAATCTGACGCATCCAAGCTCGGCTCTACGCAGTAAATGCTTGTGGTTCGTTTTGACCAACAAGCCTTCGAAGAAATGCTCTCTGAAGGGAGCACCAGCCCGTCTCAGAAGCGAGCCAACCCAAGAGAACTCGCAGGACGTCAGTGCACAAATCGATAGATGGCGGCCAAAGAGCGGGTCTTCACGTGCTAATTAGCCACGTGGCACCGGCCATCTATGCGGCTCAATATATCCCAATAAATCGACAAATGGAGGCCAAAAAGCGGGTCTTCATGTGCTAATTAGCCACGTGGCACCGGCCATCTATGCAGCTCAATATACATACCACTATAAATATCAGGATGCTACACCCCTGCAAAAGGCTGGCATCCTTCGAAAAGCAATTTTTCAAGAGCTAAGGACTGCGTCAGATAGTCCAAGGAGTAAGGCAAAGTTGATAACACTTTTCCGAGCCTCTACTGTTACCCCCGAGAAACAAAAACTAAACAATTGTACTTAGATTGTTTCCTAAGATTTCTTTCTAGGCTTTTCTTTGTACAAACGAGTTTGCAATCAATTTCAGTGTTTCTGTGATACCTGTCTTTGATTTTTAATGGCAAACAAGATGGCGACTCTGCTGGGGACGTCCTTCTCCTCTGATGAGAAGCTGGTGACACAATCTGACGCATCCAAGCTCGGTTCTACGCAGCAAATGCTTGTGGTTCGTTTTGACCAACAAGCCTTCGAAGAAATGCTCTCTGAAGGGAGCACCAGCCCGTCTCAGAAGCGAGCCAACCCAAAGAGAACTCGCAGGACGTCAGTGCACAAAACTGTTAGCCCTGACCAAGTTCTCGAAGAAGCTCATTCTGCAGCCCAAGATGGTGACCAAAGCTCTCCTGCGGCTTTACTTCCGACCGTAGAGGACCCTACTGCCCCCAAATCCAGCAGAAGAAACTACTACGATGCTGAGTTTTTGGGGGCACAAGAGAAATTCATACGGACAAAGAAGAAGCCGCA
Organism: Iris pallida; assembly: GCA_029216955.1. Classification (NCBI taxonomy): domain Eukaryota; kingdom Viridiplantae; phylum Streptophyta; class Magnoliopsida; order Asparagales; family Iridaceae; genus Iris; species Iris pallida. The sequence goes on from JANAVB010013398.1 coordinate 11,065,089, forward strand.
TAAGAGAGATGGGCAGTCTGTCCATGTGGCAGCCAACTCTGGCCGCAGGCAGACAACTCATGCGGCAGCCAACTCTGGCCACAGAAGGATGGCCCATGCGATAACTAACTCTGGCTGCAGGAGGATGGCCCATGCGGCATCCAACTCTGGCCGCAGTGGGATGGCCTATGCGGCTGCCAGCTCTGCCCGCAAGAAGATAGCCCATACGGCAGCCAATCCTGGCCTCAGACAAGATGTCTCATACGACACTGTCAGAAGCTCTGTGTTCAACCATCTCTCATGCGGGCCCGACGCCATATGGCCCATTGAGAATGTAGGATATATTAATCTGGACTCTTTTTACTATGCACCTTCGGGAGCTAAGTCAAAGAAGTCTAGGACAGTGCGGGCCCAATAAGCCCAGTCAACTGTCCAAGTTGCTGATTGTTAGCGGGCCCCGTTGACTGTTACACGGGCTCCTAATAGAAAGTTGTACAGAACCACCCGCGTCCAGTCCTCCAGGGCTAATAGACAGGGTAGGTCTTTAAAGTCTTCCTCCAACGATCTAGAGCAAGTGCTTTTACTAGCCACGGATCAGGGAGCAAACATGATACCTAAGTACCCGTGCGCTCGAGATACCCGAGTCCACAAGTTTGGTGCAAAGGTAGATTAGCTTGCTATCGACTTGCATTAGGTGATTACTCACAAACTCAAGGTGGCAGCATTGGCATGCGATGAGTCCCTCTCAGGACGTCGTTGCACCCAAGTTATCATAAACTGCTGCGACAAATTGGCAGCACCCGAAGGTCGGCAGTCAGTTTTCCAATGACTGCAACAGCCAGCACCTGTCCGACGACAACTCAAGAAACAAGTCCAAGTTCTGGAAGACGAGGAGTTTTCTTTTGCCTCCTCTAATTCAACTCAAAAGGTTCCTCCTCTCAAAGGAGGAAAGAAGACATGCTCTTCCAGCCCGGCGATCTCGACCAGTATTGCAAGGAGACCCTGATATGGAGGGTTGCCACCGACAACCACATGGGGTGTCTATTTAGGCACTCGATCCAAAAATAAGCTTCCAGCATCCGGGGGTGCACCTTCGACCTCCTTCAGAGTAGATGAAGCTGGGGTAGCAGTCCTCTCAATATATGCGATAACCCGGTGTACCAAGAGCATATATAAGGGATAGAGGTTCCCCAGAACTGCACAACAGACTTGGACTTCCCTGAGGCCCACCACCCTCACCAAAATGATGCAGCTTTCTGCACACGGGGTAGCACCCCTTCCGAGTCCGAGGAAGATGACATTCCGACATTCTCCGACGATTTCTCTGTACAAGGGTATGGTTCAGAGAGCACCTCTGTTACGATCCCTTCTACCTCTACCCACGTAAGGATAGTATTTATGGCTGACGAAGATCATGAAGCGCCGTTTGACCGACAACGTCTAGAGGTACTTGAAGCCATGCTCCTTTCCTTAGTCAAGTCCGTGGACTAAATCAAAGCCGTCTTGCCAACCCAACCGGCAAGGATGTCCAGACAAACAAGCTTGGGACATGTAGTCAACGCAGACTCTAACACGATGGCCCCTCCTTTTGGTGATGATCCCTTAGGGGCATCCGTTCCTTCAGCGGCAGATGAAGCCAATGAGGTAAGAAGGGAAGTCCAGGAGCTTCGAGCAATGTTCAATGCCCGAGACTCCTTTTGGGACCTTAGAGTACGACAGCTATATCCCGTTGCATAGAGAGATGTGCCTTTTCTACCGCGGTACAAGCCATTCCATATTGATTCATATGACGAAAAGACCTCCGCTAGTCGGTACATGACTTACTTTGAAGTCACAACTGACCACTTGTCGTATAGTGATGCCATCCTCACGCGATTATTCATCAGAGCATTAGAGGTGATCGCGTTCGACTGGTACCACAATCTTTCCGACAACTGTATCCATTCTTTTGACGGCTTCAAGTACATGTTCCTGGAAAGATTCTACGAAGTGGGACATGATGTAACGATGTCATCTCTCATGGACATCGTTCAGGGAGAGAGTGTGCTAACAAGGAACTATATCGAACGGTTCTGCCAAACCACAATGAGATTGCCCCAAGGCAATCCCGAGAGCTCCTTGATTGAAATCTGCCAGAAGAAGTTCCTCCCCGCAATTAGCCTCTGGATGGGTGACGATCAGTTCAGGGATTGGACGACCTTCATCATAAGTACTACTAATGCAGAGGCAAAATTGAAGATGGCTCGCCAGTTGGGATTACACATCCCAGATGGAGAGGATAAGGGCAGACGTCCTGGTTCCACCTCCAGCAACAAAAATAGTGGTGCCACCTCCAACCAGGATAATAAGGGCAAATAGGCCATGGACGCTGATGCGACCTGTAAGCTCGAACGAAAACAGGTGGAAGGTCAGTGGCCCAAGGTGAATTACTCATTTGAAAATAGTCATGTCAAACCTATCTTCGATATACTCTTGCAAGGGGGTAGAATCCATCTCCATCCACCAAGGTGCGAGCCCCGAGCGGCAGAAATAGAGGATCCAAAATATTGTCACTTCCACCGCTATGTCCATAATTCCACTCATGACTACTTCCAATTAAAGTGGTACATTCAGATTCTTATCGACTCCAAAGCTCTGTTGATAGACTTTGAAGAGGTTACCGCGGCGATAAATATGGTGTCAATTCAGTTCGGCGACTTCCCTCCAATAAGCACTCCAGACGGGGTAATACCTATCCCTCGGGCAACGATGGAGGTTACTAATCTTCCACCCGTCCGGAGCTAGACATCTGGATTGGAACCTTTCACCACATCGCGAGGAGAGATCATGTGGGTACATCCAGACTTAGTGCCCGAAGTTATCCAGGAGGTGTCATCTCCTACCAATAAAAAAAGGACAGGAAGTCTAGATACTGCCATACAATTTCAGCCAAAGCAGAGGAAGCTGCAGCCATTATTACCCGGTCTGGAGCACAAGTCTAGCCCGTACGGGATAGTTCAGTCGAAGATCCTCAGCCAACAATGTTGCCGCCCTCTGATATTCCAAGGCCATCTCAGCCTCCACTGGCGGATAAGTCCAAGCCAAAGGAAACCCGCTTCGACAGGCCACTCCGTAACGATATACCTCAGGGACTGGAGAGACCTTACAACTTTGACATATTAGCACAATTGGCTAATATGCCAGCAAAGTTGTCGTTATACGAGCTCCTAAGGCTCTCCAATGATCTTCGTGTCGTATTGAATGAAGCACTCCAAAATGCTGATGCCTACATAGCTCAGGTCAAGCCTCAGGGAAAGACCTGCCAGCAGATCTATAGGGAAGCAATGGCACAGATACAATGCCCAATATCATATTTACTCCACAGGACATGTTGATCAAGTCCAATTTGCTTGATCGCCCCTTGTACTACACTAGATACATAGGCGACATCAAGGTGGATCGAATGCATATCTACCTTGGCTCGTTAATAAGCATCATCCCGAAAAGCTTGCTCCAACTTCTTGGCATCCCTATGCACCGGCTAGCGGCGACCAATACTGCCATTTGCGGTTTTAACTCGGGAAGGAGCTATCCCCTATGGAAGATCCGATTGAAATGTCATATTGGTGACCTGAAGACGGAGGTTACCTGCTACGTCATAGATGCAGACACCTCCTACAACATCCTTCTGGGACGTATATGGATACATGACTATATGATCGTGCCATCCACCCTCCACCAGTGCTTCAAGTATGTCAGTAGGCAAGGCTTCGTGAAGACTAAATTTGCTAACATCGATCCCTTCAAAGGGGTTGAGTCTTATTATTCTTCTTCAGAGGCTTGTCTATATAAATAATCCAAGAAGTACATTACTGACAAACTGGAGACCATCACAGGGCCAGAGAAACCCTCGGTAATTCATCTCCAGACCCATAAACTAGGCAAAACCGTACCCCTTGTCGCAACTTTGCATAAAGAGGTACTCGGTTCTCTCGTCCAAGCTGTACAGTCGGAACCAATCGTCATCTGACTCCTAAAGTCAAGAGCCAAAGCCCGTCATAGGGTCGATGGTGATCCGATTGCCAAATTCCATTCAAAGGCAATCGAAAGGCACAAAGTCCCTTGTCGTGCCAATTGTCACCCGTCTTTTCAAGACGAGCCGGCAACTAAGTGCTGATCCGACATACTCAGGCAAGCTAATATCACAAGTTCAACCCTTGGTGGTCAAGTTTCCCAAGATAGCATCCCAACCTTTGGGATCATAGGGGGTAGCCGAAGAGAACGTAGAACTCGCCAAATACCTGGTGGCACAGACGGATAGTCCCTCTCCTGATGATGTAATCTCCGTAGACAGAGTTTCTTATCTCATTAATAAGAGGCTGCCGATTAGATCATATATATATATATATATATATATATAATATAGTACCTAGAGTGTCGAGTTATGTACATCAGGTACCTTTGAACTTATACTTTGTTCTTTCCCGAGGGGACTCGCATTGCATCTCTACGAATGACAAGTCATGTATATTGATACCTCTGAACTTCCGCTTTGACATTTTGATTGCCATATATCACGTCCATATTACCTCTGTTGGATTTTGTTTCAAAATGTATTACCCGCACCACCAGTGCATAGAAGGGTAATAGGTCCATAAAACTTATCATAATCTATTACTCGCACCATCGGCACACAAAAAGGGTAATAGGTCCACAAAATTCTCCAACGGGAAAAACAACCACGTCCATATTACCTCGGAGTTGTTTTTCCATCTATCACAAACAAACCACCCAATAAATAGAACTTCCACGCCGATAGCACCTCTGAGTTGTTCTGTGTATCCCTATTAGGCCTACTCCTGCCACATCCTCATTACCTCTTATGTCAAATCCCTATTTTTGAAATAGGTATCTGACTATATTTTGTATTTTTGGGGAATTTTATTGGGTATTGTTAAAATTTTATTGATATTTTCTTGAGGGTGAATTTATTTCACATTATTATTCTTGCTACTATTGTTACTATCATTTTTATTATCATTATTATTAGTATTATTATTTTATATTCCTATATCTACCCCATTTAAACCCCTCCCCAAACCCTAACTCTCTCTCTCTCTCCCCCTCACTTCCACTCTCAGCCGCCCTCCCCCCAATTCTCTCTCTTCACCCTCTCTCCCGATCCCTCTCTTCCCTCACTAGACCAGCCCCTCTCTCCTCCCCTCCCAGGCTCACCTCCCCCTTCCCCCTCGTTCTCCTCCCAGCCACCACTACTCCAGCTACCGCCGCCATCGCCTCCCTCATCACCACCGCCTCCATCACTGGCCTCCACCGCCGCCATTACCCTCCAGCACCGCCACCGCCACTGCCATCAGTCACCACCACCACTGCCTCCCTTTCTCCTCTGGCACCCTTCAACCACCATCATCGTTGCTATCTCCCCTCGTTCTTCTTTTCTCCGGCCCGATCTCCGGTGACCAGCCCCCGTGGCCGTCATCCGCCGCCACCAGCTCCTCCTGTTGCTGCTGTCCTCCCTCCGTCGGAGCTGCCGCGACATGGCCAGTCCAGGTGAGCCTCCTCCGACTTCCTCTCTCTTCCCCCATGGACTTCCTTCTCCGTTCCGGCGGACCGACCTGGCCGAGCCGCCTCGCGTACGCCGGTGAGGTTCCCTAGCTCCCCTTTTTCTCTTTTTTTTATTTTGTACGCTACCTCGTCGAGCGTGCCGTCCCGAGTAGCGCACTCTTGTGCAGCGAGTCCCTCGATCGGTGTGCCTCGGGCAGTGTGCTACCTCGAGCAGTGCGCTGCCTTGTGCAGTGTGTCACCTCGGGCAGCGCACCTCGGTTGGTGCGCTTCCTCGTTCCTCGTGTTTTCGGGTCGTATGCACCTCGGTGTATGTGTCGCCTCGTTTTGCGTGTACCTCAGTCTACGTGCTGCCTAGGGCAGCGGGACGCCTCGAGCCCCGTGCTGCCTCGGGCACCGTGCCATCTCGATTTGTGCACCGTCTCGATTTTCGTGTCTCGGCCTTTGTGTCTACCTCGTGACCCGTACCGCCTCGATTTACGTACGCATACCGATTTACGTATCGTATCGACTTGTGTGTCACATTATATCTTGTGTTGCCTCGATTTGCGTACATGCACCGATTTGCGTGCCGCCTCGGTTGTGTGCCGTATTGGACTCTGCACCTTTTCGATTTGTGTGCACACATCGATTTGTGTGCCGCATCGATTTACGTGCTCCTTGGACCCTGGGTTGTCTCGATTTACGTGCACGTCGATTTATGTGTACGTTTATGTTTTTCGTTCATCTCGATATTCGTGCCATCTCGATTCTCGTACGCGTCTTGATGTACGTGTGCATCTCGATTTGTGTGCTCGTATCGGTCCGTGTGCTTCGGTTTTCGTGCCAGATCCATGCGCTGCTTACGGGACCCACACGGTATAGCCTTCTGCCATCTCCTGTGATTATTCTATTATTGTATTATTTAATTCTAATGATTGTTTATTGTATGTTCTGAGGATCTCGATTGGCGTGCTAGCATGGATCGCGACTGCCGAAGACTTGCTTACCTAGCCGAGCCCTCTAGGCAAGTATCCTTTTCTCATCGACGGCTCTTTTCCTCTCTCCTAGATTTTATTTTATTTAATTAAATTGTACTTGTAAATTTTATAACCATGATTAGTGTAGCCTAGTAGTAGAACTGCCATGATGATAACTTAGGATAGCTTGGTCCGATACCGGGATAGACCGTATCGGACGACTCGGATGGGTCATCCACACCTCCGAGGATACGAGCATGACTCACTTGTACGGATTGTCCCCATGTGCCCCGTGTCCGACTCGTGGTCGGGTAACGGCTCTGGCTAACTTTATTTGTGGCAGTGATTGTGCTTGGGTTAGGGATTTATGGGCATGTGTTGTGGTGCGCCCTGCGAGGCGGTTATTTTATTATTATGCATGTTGGCTTGGCATCCAGTACGCATTGTAGCGCTGCTGGAGGCCGGAACTTAGTGGTCTCGGGTTCGATTGATTTTCTAGTACGTATCGTAGTGCTGCTGGAGGCCGAGACTTAGTGTTCTCGGCTATCGACTTGTTTCCAGTACGCATCATAGTACTGCTGGTAGCTGAGACCTAGTGTTCTCAGTCTGCGATTCTGCGATTCTGCGGCAGGTTGCGCCGAGTGGATTTTAGCCCCAACTCGCTGGGAGCTCTTGTCCAGAATACAGAGGAGACTCTGTCGGATTCTTCCAAAATTCCTGATCGGGAATTTGGTTCGAAGGATTGGACAGAACCATTCCTTTAGTTTGCTGGACTGGGCTCGTGCCTGTTCACCTTGGTATAGCATACCTGATCCCATTACCTGCTAGGTAGATTCCATACTAGATTAGTCGCCTAGCTCCTGACCTGTCTTGTCCGTCGGATAGCGTAAGGAGCACGGTTCTACTCAGGAGACGGTCTGCAACCCTGGTCCTTGTTTGGTTTAAGGGTTGTGGGTCTGCTCCAGAGTGGTTCATGCAATCCTTGCCACTTTTCTGATGGTATTTAATTAATATATACTTGTCCTCTGACCATTTATTCTAGGAGTTGTCCTAGTCTAGCGAGATAGAGCTGACAGTTGTCCTAGGTATTGGAAGTTGTGACTTGTAGATATAACTGAGGATTGAGTATTATGGAGAGTACGATCTCGGGATATTGACTTGGTGGATCTATGTGGATTCTTGGATTTTGGTGATTTTGAATATTTCGTGAAACGAGGAGAATATCGAGGGTATTATTATATGATTTTTATTCGACTTCCCAAATGCCCCAAAACCTGGTACCTTTGTGTATTCTGGTAGTTGGACAACCTGGTTTGATTGCTGTGTCTTAGTAGTTGAGGGGCTTGTTTTCTAGTGGCTTGTGATTATTGACTTGGAGGATTCTTGTGAGTCAGAGGGCCTAGTATTGTTAGGAAGATGAGCTTGGTATTTGGTGGTTGTCTTTATTGACGTGATATTCACTCCATCATGGATGGGAGACCCTTGCAAGATTGATCTGGTGGATGGACCGACTTGATGATTTGAGTTGTAGGTTCCCATGTGTACTTGAGAGACTATTATAGTAGAGATTTTGATCTTATAATCGACTTGATATCCATGTCATAATTTGGACATGTGACTTCTTGTGACTGATAGGTTTGACCTTGTTCCTGGTATTACACGATGACCTGGACCTGTCTTGATTCTTGATTAGTGGCCCATAGAGGTGCACTCCTGACTAGCACTCTGGACTTGACAGTAAACCTGGCATGTATACTCTTGATTCTTGATAGTGGCCCGTGGTGGCCCACTCCTGACTAGTACTCTCGACATGACATGTTTACTCTTGATTGCTGTTGCGACAGCTAGTCCTGACTTGCTCAGCATGACCCCGTCTTGACACCGTAGTTGATTTCTCTTGATTGTGCTTGTATAAGCCACCAGTCCAGTCTTGTCTTGCATCATGTCTAGGACATGGATCCCTGAGTACCACGGTCAGGGATCCATAATGAAACTGACTAGGCTAATAACTAGATTAATCATGTAGTTCATGGGGACTTCCCAGTGACATGTTGCTTGTCTGACCCCGGCCCTATGTATCTATATATATACTAGGGATTTTTTGCTATCCGTCGAGATGAGCGCATTCCCAGCCCTCCGTCGAGTGTGGCACTTCTTTAGGGCACATGTATCTTACTGCAGTGTGCCTGCTATATCTATCTTTTTCTTTTGCTGGGGCCATTCAGGTAGTAGCAAGCAGGAGCTGGACTTTAAAGTCTCATTGCATCTTGTTAGTAATTAGGCCTGTGATAACCCTAGTTAGTTAATAATAGCAAGCCGTAGGCATTGTGTGGCCGCTTGTCCTTCTGTGTTGTTTGGCTTGTTGCTTGCTAGCCAGCTGATATTGATTTCCAGCTGGCAGTGCAGGTGTTAGTGGATGCTAGGAAGATTGTGATTGTGTTAGCTTCACTATACTTGTAGATTGTTATCGTGTGTTGGTACCGCACGATCCCGTATCTTTATTTACTGTTTTTAGATGTTATTCTGGTCTTATTTCATCCTGCTGTTTTCTTCGCCCGTCCTTGAGCCTTCCTTTCTGGTACTTGCTGCAGTTGGCCTGACCTACCCTGGATTGTTCCCAGATTATCTGAGACCGACCCGGTGGATCTTCCAGACTTGACTTAGAGGGTGTGCTTCAGTTCCAGACCATGCTAGGAACTGTAGGAAGGTATACTTGTCTACATTATTATTCTGTACTGTAGATTCCAGATTTTCATACGAGTATTTCCTGTTTTTCATATGATTATCTCTCTTGATATTATTTCATTGTGATTTACCTGTGGATATGAGATCGGATTTAGGCCATAGATTGATTGCATGCTAGGATACCCAACCAGACTGGACAGCCGTCATCACCGTATAGTGTATTCGTACCTTATATGGTGTAGCTGGCCGTGCGCGTCCCTGTATTACGAAACTGGGGCGTAACATGGTTTTAGTGGTGGCCCATGCAGGTCTCGTTTTGAGATTTTGTTGGGTATCACATGATTATTGATCTCAGTCCACTGTTCCTTGGTATTCCTACTTGTTACACTTGTCCTTCGCTCCCTTGAACCTGTGAACTGGTCCTCATCTCCACTTGGACCTATCTTGCTTGGCCATGTCTTATTCGTGTTATCTACCTTTGATCCTTGTTTGATAGATATGATCCTATAGTTGGTTATGTCAATCACCTTATTTGATGAGATGTTATCTCCATCATTTGGGTTACATGATTATTTATCTTGGGTTCTGTACTCTCTACCGGTGTTTTGCCTTGGTTGATTTCCTGTTATTCCTTTCGTGCGTTGACTTCGTGTTGACTTAGTATTATTATCGCCCTCTTCGAGCGTTGGCTGGATTGCTGCAGAATGAAGATTTCGTCTGGACTCTGAGATTGGATATTTCAGCATTTGTTGAGTATCCGAGGGATATTCTCGTATCGATTCGGCTTCCTTGATTTCGGACAGTTTTGCACTCATGATTATCTATTTCAGATATTATTTTGATTATAGATATACTTTCTATACATTATATTTTGATGTGGATTCTTGGTTTGGAGTATTTTCCTAGAAAAGCTATCTTGTGGTTATTGTTGAAGATATTTTTGGATGTGTGTTACGATTCACCTGGATTTTGGATTTTGATTATTTTCTAGGACTCTCATTACATTGTTAGAGATTTTGTGATTTTAGTGATTTGGATATTTGGGTTATGGATTTGATTTGTTTTGGCTATTTGTCGAGAGTACCGGGTGGCCCTAGTACACCTTGACGGCGTGGTAACGAAAGTTACAGCCGCTCGATTACAGTGTTTTGGTGAATCTTTTGCAGCCATTCCGGATGGCGTGGTAAGGAATGACCATGACACACATTTTTTGGATATTAGAAAACTACGGTCATCGGTTCGAGACAGATATCCTGTATTTTATGATTTTATACGGATTTATTATTCTTCTTTATGCAGTTGGGATTTTACGTTTTCTGACATTATTTTCGACATTCTATACTTGTTTTGATTTATGGGGTTATTTCGTGTATGCGAGACTTTGATTTTCGAGATTCTTTCGATGTTTTGGATTTACCTTGCAAGTTGATTTATTTAGGTAGACCTTGTTTTCCTTGATGTTTTCATATTGAGATTTTGTTCGTTTCTTATTGTATTACTTGATTTCTGTAAGGTGGGTAGAGTTTTTCATGGCAGATATATATGTACTACTTTTGAAAACCTTATTTTGATAATTTTGAAATTTCGAGGACGAAATTTTTGTAAGGTGGGTAGGATGTCAAATCCCTATTTTTGAAATAGGTATCTGACTGTATTTTGTATTTTTGGGGAATTTTAAATTTGGGTATTGTTAAAATTTTATTGATATTTTCTTGAGGGTGAATTTATTTCACATTATTATTCTTGCTACTATTGTTACTATCATTTTTATTATCATTATTATTAGTATCATTATTTTATATTCCTATATCTACCCCATTTAAATCCCTCCCCAAACCCTAACTCTCTCTCTTTCTCCCCCTCTCTTCCACTCTCAGCCGCCCTCCCCCCAATTCTCTCCCTTCACTCTCTCTTCCGATCCCTCTCTCCCCTCACTGGACCAGCCCCTCTCTCCTTCCCTCTCGGGCTCACCTTCCCCTTCTCCCTCGTTCTCCTCCCAGCCACCACTACTCCAGCCACCGCCGCCATCGCCTCCCTCATCACCACCGCCTCCATCTCTGGCTCCACCGCCGCCATCACCCTCCAGCACCGCCACCGCCACTGCCATCAGTCGCCACCACCACTGCCCCCCTTTCTCCTCCGGCCCCCTTCAACCACCATCATCGTCGCCATCTCCCCCTCGTTCTTCTCCTCTCCGTCCCGATCTTCGGCGACCAGCCCCCGTGGCCGTCATCCGCCGCCACCAGCTCCTCCTGTTGCTGCTGTCCTCCCTCCGTCGGAGCCGCCGCGACATGGCCAGCCCCGGTGAGCCTCCTCCGACTTCCTCTCTCTTCCCCCATGGACTTCCTTCTCCGGTCCGGCGGACCGACTTGGCCGAGCCGCCTTGCGTACGCCGGTGAGGTTCCCGAGCTCCACTCTTTCTCTCTTTCTCGTTTTGTACACTGTCTCGTCGAGCGTGCTGTCCCGAGCAGCGTAATCTCGTGCAGCGAGCCCCTCGATCGACGCGCCTCGGGCAGCGTGCTGCCTCGAGCAGTACGCTGTCTTGTGCAGCGTGTCACCTCGGGCAGCGCACCTCGGTTGGTGTGCTTCCTCGTTCTTCGTATTTTCGGGTCGTGTGTACCTCGGTGTACGTGTTGCCTTATTTTGCGTGTACCTCGGTCTACGTGCTGCCTAGGGCAGCGGGACGCCTCGAGCCCCGTGCTGCCTCGGGCACCGTGCCATCTCGATTTGTGCACCGTCTTGATTTTCGTATCTCGGCCTTTGTGCCTACCTCGTGACCCATACCGCCTCGATTTACGTGCATGCACCGATTTGCGTGTCGTATCGATTTGCGTGTCACATTATATCTTGTGTTGCCTCGGTTTGCGTGTACGTACCGATTTGTGTGCCGCCTCGGTTGTGTGCCGCATTGGACTCTGCACCTTTTCGATTTGCGTGCACATATCGATTTGTGTGCCGCATCGATTTACGTGCTCCTTGGATCTTGGGTTGTCTCAATTTACGTGCACGTCTCGATTTACGTGCACATTTATGTTTCTTGTTCGTCTCGATATTCGTGCCATCTCGATTCTCGTGCGCGTCTCGATATACGTACGTATCTCGATTTGCGTGCTCGTATCGGTCCCCGTGCCTCGGTTTTCGTGCCAGATCCTTGCGCTGCTTGCGGGACCCACATGGTATAGCCTTCTGCCGTCTCTTGTGATTATTCTATTATTGTATTATTTAATTCTAATGATTGTTTATTGTATGTTCTGAGGATCTCGTTTGGCGTGCTAGCATGGATCGCGACTGCCTAAGACTTGCTTACCTAGCCGAGCCCTCTAGGCAAGTATCCCTTGCTCATCGACGGCTCTTGCCCTCTCTCCTGGATTTTATTTCATTTAATTAAATTGTACTTGTAAATTTTATAACCACGATTAGTGTAGCCTAGTAGTAGAACTGCCATGATGATAACTTAGGATAGCTTGGTCCGATACCGGGATAGACTGTATCGGACGACTCGGATGGGTCATCCACACCTCTGAGGACACGAGCACGACTCACTTGTACGGATTATCCCCATGTGCCCCGTGTCCGACTCGCAGTCGGGTAACGGCTCTGGCTAACTTTATTTGTGGCAGTGATTGTGCTTGGGTTAGGGATTTATGGGCATGTGTTGTGGTGCGCCCTGCGAGGCAGTTATTTTATTATTATGCATGTTGGCTTGGCGTCCAGTACGCATTATAGCGCTGCTGTAGGCCGGGACTTTGTGGTCTCGGGTTCGATTGATTTTCCAGTACGCATCGTAGTGCTGCTGGAGGCCAAGACTTAGTGTTCTCGGCTATCGACTTGTTCCCAGTACGCATCATAGTGCTGCTGGTAGCTGAGACCTAGTGTTCTCAGTCTGCGATTCTGCGATTCTGCGGCGGGTTGCGCCGAGTGGATTTTAGCCCCAGCTCGCTGGGAGCTCCTGTCCAGAATACAGAGGAGACTCTGCCGGATTCTTCCAAAATTCCTGATCGGGAATTTGGTTCGAAGGATTAGGCAAAACCATTCCTTTGGTTTGCTGGACTGGGCTCGTGCCTGTTCACCTTGGTATAGCATACCTGATCCCATTACCTGCTAGGTAGACTCCATACTAGATTAGTCGCCTAGCTCCTGACCTGTCTTGTCCGTCGGATAGCGTAAGGAGCACGGTTCTACTCGGAAGACGGTCTGCAACCCTGGTCCTCGTTTGGTTTAAGGGTTGTGGGTCTGCTCCAGAGTGGTTCACGCAATCCTTGCCATTTTTCTGAGGGTATTTAATTAATATATACTTGTCCTCTGACCATTTATTCTAGGAGTTGTCCTAGTCTAGCGAGATAGAACTGACAGTTGTCATAGGTATTGGGAGTTGTGACTTGTGGATAAACTGAGGATTGAGTATTATGGAGAGTACGATCTCAGGATATTGACTTGGTGGATCTATGTGGATTCTTGGATTTTGGTGATTTCGAATATTTTGTGGAACGAGGAGAATATCGAGGGTATTATTATATGATTTTTACTCGACTTCCTAAACGCCCCAAAACCTGGTACCTTTGTGTATTCCGGTAGTTGGAGAACCTGGTTTGATTGCTGTGTCTTGGTAGTTGAGGGGCTTGTTTTCTAGTGGCTTGTGATCATTGACTTGGAGGATTCTTGTGAGTCAGAGGGCCTAGCATTGTTAGGAGAATGAGCTTGGTATTTGGTGGTTGTCTTTATTGACGTGATATTCACTCCATCATGGATGGAAGACCCTTGCTAGATTGATCTGGTGGATGGACCGACTTGATGATTTGAGTTGTAGGTTCCCATGTGTACTTGAAAGACTATTATAGTGGAGATTTTGATCTTGTAACCGACTTGATATCCATGTCACGATTTGGACATGTGACTTCTTGTGACTGATAGGTTTGACCTTGTTCCTGGTATTACACGATGACCTGGACCTGTCTTGATTCTTGATTAGTGGCCCGTAGAGGTGCACTCCTGACTAGCACTCCGGACTTGACAGTAAACCTGGCATGTATACTCTTGATTCTTGATAGTGGCCCGTGGTGGCACACTCCTGACTAGTACTCTCGACATGACATATTTACTCTTGATTGCTGTTACGACAGCTAGTCCTGACTTGCGCAGCATGACCCCGTCTTGACACCGTAGTTGATTTCTCTTGATTGTGCTTGTATAAGCCACCAGTCCAGTCTTGTCTTGCATCATGTCTAGGACATGGATCCCTGAGTACCACGGTCAGGGATCCATAATGAAACTGACTAGGCTTATAACTAGATTAATCATGTAGTTCATGGGGACTTCCCAGTGACCTGTTGCTTGTCTGACCCCGGCCCTATGTATCTATATATATACTAGGGATTTGTTGCTATCCGTCGAGATGAGCGCATTCCCAGCCCTCCGTCGAGTGTGGCACTTCTTTAGGGCACATGTATCTTACTGCAGTGTGCCTGCTATATCTATCTTTTTCTTTTGCTGGGGCCATTCAGGTAGTAGCAAGCAGGAGCTGGACTTTGAAGTCTTATTGCATCTTGTTAGTAATTAGGCCTGTGATAACCCTAGTTAGTTAATAATAGCAAGCCGTAGGCATTGTGTGGTCGCTTGTCCTTCTGTGTTGTTTGGCTTGTTGCTTGCTAGCCAGCTGATATTGATTTCCAGCTGGCAGTACAGGTGTTGTGGATGCTAGGAAGATTGTGATTGTGTTAGCTTCACTATACTTGTAGATCGTTATCGTGCGTTGGTACCGCACGATCCCTTACCTTTATTTACTGTTTTTAGATGTTATTCTGGTCTTATTTCATCCTGCTGTTTTCTTCGCCCGTCCTTGAGCCTTTCTTTCTGGTACTTGCTGCGGTTGGCCTGACCAACCCTGGATTGTTCCCAGATTGTCTGAGACCGACCCGGTGGATCTTCCAGACTTGACATGGAGGGTGTGCTTCAGTTCCAGACTATGCTAGGAACTGTGGGAAGGTATACTTGTCTACATTATTATCCTGTACTGTAGATTCTAGATTTTTATATGAGTATTTCCTGTTTTTCATATGATTATCTCTCTTGATATTGTTTCATTGTGATTTACCTGTGGATATGAGATCGGATTTAGGCCATAGATTGATTGCATGCTACGATACCCAACCAGACTGGACAGCCGTCATCACCGTATAGCGTATTCGTACCTTGTATGGTGTAGCTGGCCGTGCGTATCCCCGTATTCCGGAACTGGGGCGTGACATCTTAGTAGGCAGGCTCTACTTTAGACCCATATTTACCATGTCCTTATTACCTCTGAGTAAATACGTTAGTCTTCTCCTGTAATGCCTATAGTTCATATTACGTATTTTGAAATACGTGTACGTATTTTATCTTGTATTGTATGATTCCTTGCTTGGTTATCTTTATATTACATGGCTTGGTTTATTTTGGGTTGGTTCGGCTAGGCTTGGGTTGCCTTGGTTCATCATGAACCAAGGGGAGAACCCTTTCCTACAACCACCATCATCCTTTATTAACCATTCCCTCATTCTTTCTCTTTATTTACTACTTCTTGTCCACCATTACATCTTCAACCGCCAGAAGAGAAAGAAAGAGAGAGAGAGAGAGAGAGAGAGAGAGAGAGAGAGAGAGAGAGAGAGAGCTTAGGCAAGTGCAACTTGCTTTATGATAGATCTCAAGTTTTATTGTTCCATTCTCTTCTTTACTTGATTCTAAGCCTCTTTAGGACTTGGCATTTTTGGATTTGATGGATGGATTCTTGTAGATCTAAGTTTGTAACTTTTTGGTTTTCTTGGTTTTGATCTCTAAAACTTGGTTATTTTCGAAAATAATGGTTCTATGTTGTAGAGAATTCAATTTCATGCAGTTTTGGCTTTTGTTTCGCTTGATTTCGACTTCGGATGAGGAAGTTATGGCCATGGCAAGTTTTCGAAACTTTTATGGCTGAACTTGCTGATTGGGGACGATGACCCCCACGCGCCCGGAAGGCCATGCGTCGGAAGGCCATGCGTTGTGAAGTCCTAGCAATGCATCCCTTAACTTCGAGCGTGTCATGTGCGTAGATTCCTTATGCGCATATACTGAAGACGCAACGTGAGTTTTCTACGCGCCGATGTGGAGGAATCCCATGCGCCGATGCGCAGGAATTTCCACGCGCCGATGTGCAGGAATCCCATGCGACGATGTGCAGGAATTCCCACACGTCGATGTGCAGGAATCCCATGCGCCGATGCACAGGAATTCCCACGCGCCGATGTGCAGGAATCCCACGCGCCGATGCGCAGGAATTCCCACGTGCCGATGTGCAGGAATCCCATGCACCGATGTGCAGGAATTCCCATACGCCGATCTGCATGAGTCCCACGCGCCGATGCGCAGGAATTCCCACGCGCCGATGTGCAAGAATCCCACGCGCCGATGCGTAGAAATTCCCACGTACCGATGTGCAGGAATCCCACGTGCCGATGCGCAGGAATTCCTACGCGCCGATGTACAAGAATTCCTACGCGCCGATGCGCAGGAATTTTCACGCGCCGATGTGCAGGAATCCCACCCGTCGATGTGCATGAATTTCCACGTGCGTATGTGTAGGAATCCCATGTGCCGAAATTGCTCTATTTCACTGTTTTTGCCTATTTAAGTTGTTTTGTAGCTAGACTATTAAAAAACTCAAAACATAAAAGTTATAGATCTTTTTCTTGGCTTCAAGAATATGTCACTAGTTATTTTATGCAAGTTTCTCTCATTCATGATAATGTAAGAATAGAACATGATAGTGGCCCGCCGTGGCATACTTTTAACAAGTAAATTGACATGATATAACTCGACATGCTATTACGACAGCTAGCCTGACATGACAAGTATGAATGACCTGGACACCGTGGGCGATTTTGTTTGTACAAATAAACCAGTATTGTCTTGGATCATGTCTAGGATAGGGATCCCTGAGTACCACGGTCAGGGATACCTACAGTAATTGACTAAGGTTAATAATCTAGAATAATTCAGTAGACATGAAAAGATTCCCAGCTACATACAATCCCGTTATCTGGGCGCATTAAGTGGACTTGTAGCCTACCGATGAGTAGGGCACATTTCCAGCACACAGTCATGTGTTATATTCTTCATAAACGGACATTCGACCTGGATAACCGGATAGTCTGTAGGGCTTGTGGCTGTTGGGATAATCTTATTACATCTTGCTAGTAACTAGGCCTGTGATAACCTTAGTTAGTTAAAATATCAAGCCGTACTCTTTGCTTGGCTGTGATTGATTGGATGGAATCTAGCTCAGCTTAGTCTTGTCATGATCCTGTACAAGATTGTGACATGACATGATTATTAATGCTTGCCTTAACAATAACGATCAGGGGTCCAGTTCTGTTCAGGCGAAGGGTTACAACCCCGGTCCTTGTTTGGTTTAAGGGTTGTAACCTGGCTCCCGGAGCAGTTCTGTGTCCTCTTTTCGTTTATTGTTTTATTGCTCCCCATGCCATGCTCGTCATGTTTTAGTTACTTCAATACATGCCATGCTCGTCATGTTTTAGTTACTTCAATACATGCCATGCTCATCATGTTTTAGTTACTTCAATACATGCCATACTCGATCCGGTGCAAGATTATGACAAGACATGGTTATTTATACTGGCCTTAGCAATAAAGATCAGGGGTCCAGTTCCGTTCAGGCGAAGGGTTACAACCCCGGTCCTTTTTTGGTTTAAGGGTTGTCACCTGGCTCCCGGAGCAGTTCTGTGTCCTCTCTTCATTTATTGTCTTTACTGTACTAATATTATTTGAGACGGGTTTCTATTCAGGTAAAGGGTTACAACCCCGGTCTTTGTTTGGTTTAAGGGTTATGACCTGGCTACTTGAATAGTTTCCTCGTACTCAGTTTACTGTTGTTATCCCTATTATTATCAGTTCTTTATTTATTATCTTTAATATTCTTTTGTGATATGCTGGTTTTAGTTCCAAAGTGAAGCCTCCTTTGTGGCACTTGCTCTATCTGGGGTCTGACCCAGCTGGTTTTGTATGGCCAGATATCGGAGCAGCTCCAGTGGATCTACCAACCTTCCAGCCAGATGGTGACCACCAGGCATAACCCTGGCAACGAGTGGATTTCTTTTGTCCTCCCACTTAATTGTAAAATTATTCTTTTGAGACGTTTAGCTGATGAGCACGTGTTAGCTCGGTTGCACCTTTACTTACTGTCTATCTACAGGCTGTAACATGATTGACAGATCCTAGGGTTGATCATGTATGACTGAACTCTTGCTAGTCTTGATATTTTGTATGACTAGCTTCATGATCATCCAATATGTAATTTATGGGACGCCTTGCTATTATATATTTGGTGCTCTGACATCTTGCAACTATTATTGCTTGCTTGAGATTGAGACAATAGGCTTGTTTATGACCATATGATACTGTTGGCTTGTAGTTAAACTCTCATGTATCTAGACAGTCGTGACCGTATAGCGAGGTGGGTTGCACTTCAATATACGTAGCTGGCTATGTACGCCCCCGCTCTTCAGTATTCTGGTTCTAGGGCGTTACATCTCCTCACTTATTATCAGTATTTGCATCACCAGTACACAAAAAGGGTAATAAGTCCATGAAAGTTATCCTAATCTATTACTCGTACCATCGGTATACCAAAGAGTAGTAGGTCCACAAAATATCATTCAAATCTATTTTTTCGCATTTCTAAATGCACAAAAGGGCAATAGGTCCACAAAAAGTCCTCCCAGGGGGATATTTTTCAACAAAATGCTATTAAATCCTCTAGTACAAGCTCCTCAGAGAGGAGTAAATGTATCCTGCTTATTCAAAACCAGTTACATTCACAAAACTATATCTCAAAAAAGGGGGAAAAAAATCTACTACTCATCAGCAACACATAGCTTGATGAGGATGCCCTCCAGCTGCGTAGTTAAGCACTCAATTCTCAGTCTGACCCGACGTTCAGCTTCCTGGGATAACTTTTCAGTGTCCTCGAGATGCGCATGAGCCTGCCAATTTTCTTCTAATTTCTTCAGTGCTCCCTCTAGAGAAGCAGAGGTTCGCGTGACTTCATCAGTCTCCTTGCAGATCTTCTCCCTCTCCTGACGAGTGGCTTGGATCTCAGTTCCCAGAGATGTTATCCTAGCTTGGAGCTAGAGGAGCTGCTCGTTAGTTTTGGCCATAGCATGAATGGTGCTCTCCTCGCGAGTCAAGTAAATCTCTCCCTCTCGTCTCAACTTGTCATATTTAAGGGACAACTTCTGGAGGTCCTTCTCCAAAGTGGGCTTGGTCGTCTCTTGAACAGCCTTCACCTTTTCTACTACTGTTATAAGGAAAACATGCTCCTGCTCCACCGTAGCAGACATATCGACTTGTCGCAGTTTCTTTAACTGGATTAGGCACTGATTAGCCTCTGTCAGCTTGTGCTCCAGAAGGAAGGCCACCCCTTCTCCACCTGGAAGCAACTTCAGCAGGTCAATCTAGCCTTGGGCGCAGTGATGGGCTACGACAAATGAAGTCCCTCTCATTGAAGTAGCTTCAACCCCTCATTTTAGATGATGGTAGAATCTCTCAACTATATCCCTCGATGATTCGTTTAGATTTTCCAAGATGACGGCGTCGAAGAAATATCAGCCAAGGAACCTGAAGGTGTGTGAGAAGAAGGCATAGCGGAGCTTGATGACCCTGTCAGAAGGGAAACAAACTTCGAGCGACGAGACTCCCGTACAGCAGCGATCTCCTCTTCTGCCGCCCGAAGAAGCTGAAGACTAGGCAGAGTGAAGAGTTCAGTCTCCGGGTAAGAGGCAGCTTCAATCAACCCTGTATCCACCGATGTTGGTATAGGTACCACCGTCTCTACCATTGGTACTTCTGGTATAAACGGCTCTGAACTCTGCTCAACAGGGTTCTTTTCGATTTGAAGGAGAGGAGGGCCATTTCTTCTCTTCAGCAAGAGGTTCGCCCCTACGCCGTCCGCTATCTCCCCCTCCTTGTTTGCCATTAAAATTTTTTTATTGCAAATTTCAATACAAACAGAACAATGTTACAATATAGGACTTAGATGTAATCCTAGAAGTACACTTTTGTTTATCTGGGTCCCTTGTGTCGATGGAGCGAGTGGTAATACGTTGACTCCGTTGACGATCTGACGACAGTTATCGGTTCTCTGAAGGTTTGGATTGCTTTGGGTGCTGGAGCTTGCTAAGAGGAGGAAGACGTTGAGTGTCTGTATTTGCCTCTCTGGTGTTGCGAAGTCTCTGTGTGTGTTCTTTTATTTTCTGTGCGTGGATGAGAAGGAAATGATTCCTCTATTTATAGCTTTGCAGGCTGGCTGCTCATGCGCACATGTAGGATACGCCTGTACGCGGGGACGCCACGTGGTGATTGCTGATGGAGGCACTTGGACGATGCGCCCTGATCGAGGGGTTGAATTTTTCATACTGCTGTTGTGAGCCGGCACGTAGCAGAGAAAAGGATCTTTCTGTTGCTAAAATCTTGGGTGAGTTGAGTCAAAGGACATGTGTCATCGACTCATGGCTCGGAGATCTCAGATTTGATGGGGGAATGATCTGGTAGGATGCGCCTAGGATTGGGCGCACGAGGAGACTTTGGCTCGTAACCTTTAGGAGTCACGAGCTATTCTGGACGTATGGCTTTTGAGGTGCATACGAGGCTTCAGTAATAACTTTACTCCTGTCTTTCGGGATCAGAGAGAAGTCTGGGGCGCATGGCTTTTGAGGCGCGTACAGAGCTTTAATGGTGACTTTCCTTCTGTTTTTAGGGATCAGTAAAAAGTCTGGGGCGCATGGCTTTTGAGGCACGTACAGAGCTTTAATGGTGACTTTCCTTCTGTCTTTAGGGATCAGTAAAAAGTCTAAGGCGTATGGCTTTTGAGGTGCATGCAGATTTGGGTGCATGGCCGCGGAGGCGCATGCGAGTGGTTGGGTGGCCACGTGGCAGTAGCCGTCGAAGGAAAGTAATGATGATGCTGACGTTGGCGACACTTTGTCTTCTGAAAAAGCTGTTAACTGTTCAGATTTTAGGAGGCCTGCTGCCAACTCTGTCAGACTTCAGGATTTAATATTTTCGACATTCGATGGACAGCTGAGTGGATGCATCAATCGGCGTTCTATTAGGCGTATAGCAACGCATGGGGGCGCATCCCCTATGATGCGCTTGGTGCTGAAGGGCGCGTCTGTGTGATGTGCTTGATGTTTGAAGGGCACGTCGGTATGATGCGCTTGATGTTGAAGGGCGCATCTGTGTGATGCACGGTCTGGCCGGCACATCCGCTTTGTGACACGTCTTTAATGGTACGACTGTTATGATCTTCGAGTACTTTAAATAGCCGTTTTGACTTGGCTGAATTCGAGGCGCCAGGTTCATCCATTTAATGCAAATTCATTGCACAGAATTCGGAGATCCATCCACTTGGCGCATGGGTTTGATTTGCTCGGCCTATAAATAGTGGCATGGAGAGAGTTTGCTTCTCGTTCTCTTACGTTCTTCCGACATGAACATGTTTACTCGGATGCATTCTATTGATGAGATGCTCCCGAGGGTGAAAATGCGACGCCATGTCTTCATTGATGCACTTGAAGGTGACTGTTACATCCAAAAGTCGGAGTCGAGGTCTTCCGAGGCAGGCAGAAGGTGCCTGTTGCATCCAAAGATCGGGATGCTCGAGCCTCGTCTCCGTTATTCCGGAAGAGTCACAAATCGGAATGGCGGTGCTGCGGCTTTGGGGGCTCTTTCTTCCTTCAAAGTGGGTATCGCCCACTCTGGTTGTGTTGAAAGCCGCTCCTTTAGCCGCGGTTTCGATTGCGGTCTTCATTGGTCTTTGGAGGCTCTTTCGAAGCCTTCCTTGGCCACAGGTTGGCTTGCGGTGCTCTTCTCTTCCTCTGTTTGGGAAGCTCTTCCTCCAGCTAGAGGGTTGATTGTCACCCTCGTTCTGCTCAATAAATGCTTTATTAGTCGAAGCATTTAGACGGCGGAGCCTGGCTGGAAGAGCGGCACATAACTGGGCTGCTGAAGGGATGCACATAACTGAGCTGCCGAAGGGATGCACATAACGGAGGATGCACATAATTGAGCTGCTGAAAAGGATGCGCCTTGCTAAGGGTGCATGATGGGATGCGCCTGACTGAGGGCGCATGGTGATTGTTGTGCCTATTTGAGGGCGCATGGTGGCTGCTGGCTGTAGAATTAGGATCTTTTCTTTGTAGAAATTCTCCTTTGTGCAATCTTTTCTAGACATGTAATAGACTTTTATATGAAAAATAAAAAGTCCTCTTTAAATGTCTATATTTGTTGTTTTTGCTGTGAAGTACTTTGTCCGAGCTCTGGCGCATGTAGCGTCTGGCGCATGGGCTTTCTGGTTCTGAAATTTCATGCTTCTACAAGACCTCCTTCAAAGTTTTCAAAACTTTTGGACAAGTTTTGGAATACTTTGAATAAGAAGCATGGTGGTAGAGGCGCATGACTGTCGGGGCGCATAGATACTCCGCGGATCAGTGATGGGGCGCATGCTCCGCTCAGTTAATGCAAATGATAACACCTCGATAACCGAAAAAGATTAATATCTTTTTGGTTTTGTTTACGGTTATCTCTTCACAGAACCCGAGACGACGGCTGAGGTCACACTTCATCGGTTCACGCGTGCGACCAAGCCTATAAATAGGCATGAGATGGAGAGAGAGAGAGTTCTTCTTTTCTTTGATTTTGCTTTTTTTAGAGTTCTTCTTCACAAAAACCCTAATTTTCTTCTCTCAAAAAATGGCTCCCAAGACTCCTCGTGGCGATGCTGGCAAGGAAAGAGGCAAAGGAAAGGAGCCTGTAGAGGCTGCCGCGGCTGACGTTCCCCGTCGGCCTGTCGAGGTTCAGCCGGCGGTGGTTGGTGAGTTTTATCATTTTTATATACACCAACGCACATGGACCTTGAGTCTTGATGATGTGCTGAGGTTTTTGCCGCCGACGCGCATGGGTTTAAACCCTGAAGATGCGCCGAGGCTCTACTGCTGACGCACATGGGTTTACACCCTGATGATGTGCCGAGGCACTACTGCTGACGTGTATGGGTTTACACCCTGATGATGCGTCGAGGCTCTACTGCTAACACGCATGGGTTTAGACCCTGATGATGCGCCGAAGCTCCACTACTAACGTGCATGGGTTCAGACCCTGATGATGCGCTGAAGCATGCGCATGGGGTTATACCCTGATGATGCACTGAAGCATGCGCATGGGGTTACACCCTGATGATGCGCCGAAGCTTCTTTTTTCAGACGTGCTATGCGCTTTTGATGAGACTCAGATTCTTTTGTTATTTCTAACATTCTCGAATCTTTACTAGTGTCGATGGCTATCCCACTCTTGAATGAAGTGCTTCTGGACGCTGCCCTCTGCCAGATGGGAGTAGATTATGACGAGGAAGTGATAAACCTTGCTCAAGCTGCTATTATGCTGGATCAGCATCCCGAAAGAATGACTCAAATTCGGGAGCAACCGTATGGATTCCTCAAACGGATGATAGAGCGTGGTGTTTTGAAATCTGTCACATCTGATAAAGTGACCTTCTTGAAGCCTGAGTTTCTGTTTGGGGACCTCCTTACTTCTATTGAAGCAAAGGTGTTGAAGGTTAAGGAAGACTGGTTCTTTACAGCAAGGGGAGTGCACATGACTGTTAAGCAACTCGAACGTCAACGGCCTTTGACGGCCTTCTGTCGTCTTGCTTCCAAAAGGAGGATGTCTTGGGATCTTACCCCCTCTCAGGGGGAGCAGTGACTGGCATCATCAAAATTGATTCTACCTCTGATCAAAGGAATACTTTGACCGCCGTACGGTTTGGGCATTCTTTCACCTGGCGGAATCTACGTCCTGGAAGCATTTACAGTGATGTTCCCATCGATACATTTGCTTTTAGTGTCTCGACTTTTGCAAATCGTATGCTGTTGATGGAGCGCTCATACCCGAAAAGAGAATTTCGGATAGAGGGTTGGTGTCATTACGTTTCCAAATGGGATAAACTGATACTCTGGATTTTATCGCGGTTTCAGACAGAGCTCCGAGAGATTGGACTGACTGTCATGATCCGTGCTACTCAGGCAGGTGTTGACATTAACAGGCATATGTTTCTCGCGCTCCTGGAGATGTTTGATACCTATACTGGGACCTTCTTTACTCCGGTAGGGGAGTTAGGGCTCGCATTTCATGAGATGTACGAGGTATCAAAGCTCCCTTGGGGATCGGAACCCTATGAGGAGTACTTTCCAACCAACGAGGAGATCCAGGTCCTGGGGGACAAGGCTGAGGAGATGATGGCTGTCTTTAAGGAAGTGGCTAGTCATCATTACTATATGCAGAAGAGGGATAAGAGCGGTCGCAGCCTCATGTGACCGCTTGGAGAGATTACGTCTTTAAGCAAGACAAGGAGGATCCCTCGCAGTTTTCCACTCCGCCAGCGCTTTTCCGTAACGAGGTGCTCTCCGAAATGAGCTGGTTAGGTGAAAAGAATCCCCGAAAAAACGAGGACCGCCAGTCGGATGAACGCTCATATAGCTGTTTCTGGCACCTCACTCATCGGATGTCGCCAAAAGCAGTATTAGTCGCGTATCTTATGGTTTGGCTTTGAGAGTATGTCTTCTCGGGCGGATCTGGCTCTGTAGAGAGGGTGACCCGAAACTTAATCCTGCCAGCTGTGAAGTTGGTCTTTGGCCGGCGCTTGGCTCTACTCCCCGCCATGGTGTGTAACCTATTGCGAGGTTTACGAGAGTTTGCGGGAGATGTGGTTCATGACCGGGGTGGAAACAATAACTTTTCGCACGTCGAACTGCCGTTTTATTATTTGATGGGGTGGTTAATTTTACACCATCCCAATGTGATGAGTCCGGATTCAGAGGAAGACTACAGGGCCGGAGATGCATTCCTCCGCCGTTTCCACCAGAGGAGCTGGTCGTACACTGGCGTCTCTGTTTGCAGAAAAGTTTTATCCCATCTTCAGGGATGGGAGATCACCAAAGTTGGTCCAATCTTCTTGGGTATTGAGGCCAATGAAGACTTAAGTGATTCGGGTGAAGATGCCACCACTCTGCCTCCATGGGGATTCTGCTGGTTGTAAAGTATTCGGCCATCCCATCTGGTGTACCGGAACAGGAATCGGTGCTATCTGGAACCATATTTACCGAGCCGCTTTGCACGACAATTCGGTTATGCTCAGCTGATGTTGGATAATCCCAGTATCACCCTGGGGTATGCTGGAAGTTTGTTGGATGGTGCACGAGCATGACATTACTATAATGCCGGATGTACCGAGGTTCGCTTTACGCTGCCCGTCCAGAATCCGCGGCCGTTCATTCTTTACTCGGCCGCCAAATTTTACTGTGTTATGGCTGCCGCACCTTCCGGATATGATAGGGAGACCAGTCTTATCGCAGGCACTCAATTAGCAGTGGCCGGGAATATACCGACAAAAGCTCGATCGTACATTCCGCCAGAGGCGGGTTATCGGGGTGCCCCTTCCGTGTCCACAGGGGGTCAGGCAGAACCCTCGGTCGATCAATCGAAACGACGTGCAGATACAGAGGCTGGATCTCCTGCGTCGAAGAGGTAGAAGAAGGCATCGTCACCGACGGTGTCATCGAACTCAACATCTGCAGAGGTAAGGATGACCTACATAGTCTGGTTTAGGTTCAACATTTCATGTAACCGATGCTTCCTTCTTGTAGGAGCCGCTAAAAAGGAGGCCCCGTACTCCAAATTCTGGTGGGAGCAGGCCGAAGGAGATGGCGCGCTCGTCTGAAGTGCGCATCCCGTCGATTATGATGTCTCCCATGGAGGAGAAATCGGATGATGTTATTGTCGTGGAGATTCCAGGATCCCCAGATTATGTCAGAAAGGAAGCTGAGGATGTAGCAGCTTCCGAGATGATGAAGGCCGCAGCGGGGGCCTTGGATGTCGAGGGTCCAGCAGACACGGGGCTTCCTGGTGATGAAGTAGGGTGGAGTTCGTCATCTTCAGATGACGTTGCTCCAGAGCTGCAAGAGGCTATTGCGGGGACAACAGATGCGGTTGGAACAGAGGATTGGGTTGATTCCCCTCCTTGTCATAATGAGGGGAGGTCGACTGTAAAATTGCCGAGCCCTACCCCAGACTTAGCAGCGGAAGCTGAGGTGGCTACCGATCAGGAGGTAGCGACAGATCCTGTCCCTGTAGAGGGAGTTGATGAGGAGAATGAGACTCGTCTGGCGATCCTGACTCCCGGGGTGGGCCAGGAGACAAGTGTTGATCTCCCTGTTTTGCCAAAGAGGGAATGTCCCATACTGGCTGCTGATAGCACGTTGGGGGCTGATGAGGTAGCCGCTGACGTCGGTGGTTCTTCCGAGTTTGGGAAGGGTTAGGTTGTGATGGAACCCTCTGTTGCTCCTTCCACTTAGGGTACTATTTCGACGCCTGTTTCGGCTTCTTCTGTTTCTTTGGCTCCTCGGGCTAGTAGTCAAGCCCCTGCTGATGAAGATCCTGTCGATACCGACGGTCCAGCCTCGCGGATTGAGGCAGACGGGCCTTCTTGCGGTCCGCCTTCTAAAGCAGCTCTTTCGGCTCCTGCTATGATGCCGCAGGTGCTAGCGGATGCAGATGAATATGTGAAATTCATCGTCGAGGCAGTGTATAAAATACTGCAGAGAGGAGTATCTACAGTGATGGACGCCAATGGGAGTTTTGCGACGGCAAGGACTCTGGTAATGCCTCATATCAACCTGATCCATCTTCATCAGGGCCATGATCATATGGCCGACATTCTAGAAGCCTCAGTGGTTGAGTTGGACCAACGACTTTCCGAATTACAACACATCCAGCGAAATGACATCTCCATCCTGATAGATGCGAAGAAGAAGAAGCTGATCGCCGAGACTGAGTCTTCTTACCAGGCCACTGTGAGTGTCTGGGAACGCGAAGTGGCTGAGACTGATGCTGCAGTGGAGCGGTTGTCTCAGTCTACGCGGGAGACGGTGGAGGCGCGAGCTGCGTTGGACGCTAGTATCACGAAGATTGATGCCCAGATCCGTTGCCTTAAGGACCAATGGGCCCGACTTCTATAAGACGCCGAACGTGTCCAGGCTGAACACGTAGCATTCAAGAAGAAGGAGGCAGCTTTCACCCACCGGGCTCTTGCTCTGGCTCAGCAACGGCAACAGGTGGATGAGAAGCATGAGAATGACACCTCTCCTGAGGCCATTGAAGCGATGCGTCAAGAGGCTGAACGTCGCGTCTTGGCGACTGTGGAGACTCGGGCGACAGATTTGAGGCGTCGAATTGAAGAGCTTTCAGCCAACCCTGGTGTAACACCCAGTTTCTGAAATGAGGGTAATTTTGAAATTTTGTATTTAAATTATTTAATTATGGTTTTTAAATTTAATAATATGATTTTTGGTGATTTTTAATAATTTTAAAACTATTTAAATCATGACTTGGGATTTGGTGTGCAGCTAGTGAAGCCGTAGTGACTGCCTGCCCTAGAGCCTAACCATGTGGGTAGAGATTTTGTTTATTACATTTAGCTTGAGGATATTGGTTATCTTGAATTTATTTGAAATTATTATAATTATTGGAATTAATATATACTATATTAAATGGTGTGATTTAATATTATTTAATTGATTGCCATGTGAAAGTTAGTAGCCCTAACCTAGAATTGACCTAACCTAGGTTAGTCCTAGTTAGTCATGGTTAGACTAAGTTAGAAATTGAGTTGGTCATGGTTAGTCATGACTAGTTAGAATGACTAGGTTGCAACTTGATTAAGGGGGACCTTGATTTTGACCTTTGAATATGCTAGATGGGATGAGAGCCCTTGGATTGAATCCCAAAACCCTAACCCTAACTTTATGACCAGCCAAGAGACCCCCCTTGCCTATATAATGCCTCTTTGGGATTTGTGCCCCTTTCTTTAATAGCTCTTCATTTCTTAAGGGAATAGGTGAGTCTCCTTAAATTTCTTCCTAGTTTAATCAATAGCCTCCTTTTTGATTGGAATTTCTTCCATCATGATCTAATTAATGTTTTCTTGCTGATGGTGGAGTCAAATCTCAGATTTGCATCAATTTGGGGATTTGGGGTGGCTTTGAAGAACTCATTAGAAGAGGCTTTTTGTGTGAAGAACAACCAATAGGTACAATCTATTCTACCCATTAAAACTAGGTTTAATTTGCATATTCATCTAGCCCTAGGTGTCCTGATTCTATAGGTATAGGGTTTCCCAAGTTTCGTGTCCTTTCGTGTCCATTTTGGACACGTATCAGTGTCGTTTGCCTTGTGTTTGTCGAAATGCCTCAAAGGGCATTTCGATTGTTTTTATGGATTATTTTTGAATAGGATGCTAGGTTTTGATCTTTCTTACACGTTTCTATAGCACTGAGCACACCTTAGCGTCGTGTCGAGTCGACACGAGCGCGTGTACACGTGGTCGCGCGCGCGCGTGCACAGGCACTGTGCGTGCCCTGCTGCTCGGGCGTGATTGCGACACGGACACGCGTCGTGGACACTTGAAACTTGACACACACCAAGGGGCAATGTCTGCCACCCCGTGTGTCAAGTTGCACGTGTCCTCGTGTCGTGCCGGACACGATATTCCGTGTGCACTGGGAACACATTGTGTGCGTGTGTGTACTGAGTTTGTATTCTATGTTCTAATTGATTTAATGCTTGTAAATGATGTTTTAATGATTAATTAGGTTCTAAATATCATGTTTAATCCCTGTTATTATAGGGTTACATATTTGTTTGGGTTAAGGTGGTGTTTTGGCTCGAAATGGGTTCGAATGAATGTCCACTGATACCTAGTTCAGTTCTTCACTTTTCAGAAGTTAAATGATGTTGAATTGTGTTTTAAAAATTGCTAATTAGGTCCTAAATGTAATGTATACTCTATAATAGATTAAGCCTACTTGTTAGATTTAGATTCTCATGGTAGCTTGGGTTTTTGTACATAGTTTGTATTTTCGATTTGTGAGTTGGGAATGGGTTCTTAACTAATGTGTTCATTGTCTTTCCTATTTAAACTGAATGTTTTTCCCTGACTGTAAACTGAATGTAAACTGAAATTTGATTTGATTTTTGACTGTAAACTGAATGTTTCTAAAACTGAAATTGATTACACCCACCCTCTATTATGTTTTCCCTGTCATTGGTTTAACCTGAGATTTATGGCCATTCATGTTGAACTAAGTTGGTTGATTTGAATGTAAAACCTGAGGAATTCTCTTTATTTCAAGCCTGTAAACTGAGTTGGGTTTCCTACTTATTTACATTACCTGTTACATCCTGAAAATTGGTTTCTATTCCTTCTTGCACTGTCACATGCTATACACACACATATGAATAAACAGTGAACTGGGTTCTTCTCACTATTTTCCTGATATCCCCAATGAACCATCTCTGTTTTCCCTTCAAGTTCTTCAAAAACCATTTTAAATGATCAATTACCTGTTTTTATACATGTTAATATGTATGGGGATGTGGGGTTATGTTAGTGTTAGGTATTGGTTTCGAAATTGACTTTTGGGATGATAATTTGATGCATATAGCTGTGATTAGGCTCCCTGAATTCTGAGTTTAGTTTCAACTGTCTTTGAATGTTCTCTTGAGGCCAATTGCCATGTTGTTCACTGTCATTGTATAAACTGAAGTTGGGTTCATGGTGTGATCTTCAATTGGTTTGAGTTTGTTTCAAATTGATTGCTTGTATGTGTACATATGGGTATTACACTCACCCTATCTAAACTACCTGAAACCTGACACTCTATATCCATATACACCCTTTACATGTCACATACATATATGTGAATCACTTGACACATTCCCTAAGCTTCCTGAGATTTACCTATGTTTGAAACCTGAGAATTATTCCTTTTTGCTATACATTGACACCCTGTTCTCCCTAGACTATCACACACAGTTTCAAAACCTGAGAACATGGTGATCCCCTTTTTACTGTCATACAAATCAGCATTACACACACATTCTAAAACAGTCTACACACACACACCTAATTTCTTTTTTCTATCACTGATTTCATAAGCATGGGCACACACAAACTCACATTAGCTCACACACACATGTCACTCTTCACTCAAGTGTATATATTATATGTAATCCTTATGTGTGCATTATAGTTGTGAAGGAAGAGGATACTACTGCTAGAACAGCAAGGAAATGCCATGTTGTATAGAGTGGGGCAATGAGATAGGGTTGTGTATCATGAGTTGTTGTACACTGAATTCTGTGTAGTAAATCTGAAATGTTTTAATGTATTAGAAAACTGAGAAATTCTATAGGTTCTTGGACTGTTTTCACTGTTAAATCTGATATATATATGGGAGGGTTAAAACTGAAATGTGATCCCCATGTTGCAAACATGAGATTTGGTGGTTGGGCTGTCTTCTATTGCCCTTCCCTTCTCACTGATTTGCCACACTGTTTTCTCCTCTGCCTGAACACACCCACAGCACACACACACACAAGATATCCATATACACATACATGTTATTTCCCTCACATGGCTATGCATATTGTACACACACAAAACTGAGAACCTCCAAGCCTCTATCTATACTCACACACACAGGAAAACTGTCTTTCACACACCTTCACAGGACACACACACATAAACTAATTTTTTTGTAGACTGATAATTGTGATTTCATTTTACATTGGGTTTGGATGTGTGAACTTCTGATTTTCAATGTGTTTTGATAACTGAACTTGGATTGGCTCTTGAAAACTTAAACTTGAGTTTTAATTACAACTAAGAATGTTTTGTCATGCCTTACTCTTCTTTCCCCTTTCCCTCTATAGCTATATATAATGTGTGTAAGGTTGATGTATGTTGATGTATAGCTATATGTAATATAGAGGCATTGTGTGTTAGATGATGTGTATGTATGCATGAGATAATTGGTATGTGTGTAAATGGTACCTGATACATGTGTTGCCTAATATATGATATGGCTCATGGCCTAGGTAGCATAGCCTATGGCATATGGCCTTGTAGTGTAGCCTATGGGAGTACTAATGTGCAGCCTTGTGTATATGGAATATATACACATGGTGTTGGGTTGTGCCAGTCTAATTTGACTTGTGTATGGTGTATTAATAGCTTGTGTTAACCTTGAGATTGTGTGTGAGTGCTAGCCTAGGCTTGGTTAGGCCTAGTGAGACTTGTTAGACTTGTTTGGCTTAGGCTTGACCTAGTTTGACTTCTAGGGTTGACCAAAGTTGACCAAGAGTTGACTTTGGTCTAGATTGACCTAGAATCATGTAGAATGCATAGTAGGATTTCATTATATCATTTTAGACTTGTTGTGACTTGTGTTACTCTAACTAGGAGCCAGGTACCTCATCTCGGACAGTACATTTTCACAGCTATTCAGATACCAGGCGAGTACATTCTCTGATCATTTCATAACTTGCTTAGAATTATATTCCTGCTCTAGTTTACCTTATTTGATGCTGTCACGACATTATCACGGATTGATACTATATGGATCCTTGCTTGAGATGTTATCCCCCTCGGGAGCATCGGATACATTGTGCCATGTGTTTTATGTACATCGTGTATTCCTCGCTCTCCTGTTATCCATGTTTATCATGTGCTTCATGCTCGTTCGTGCTTGCTTGTGTACTCTCATGTGCTATCATGATCGGTCGTGTTTCCCATGAATCTCATGTATAACCTATACTTCATGTGCACCCTTCGTGGGCCTTCATGTGGAATTCATGTGCACTCAGTTCTCTGAGCCTCGTGAATACTTCATGTATACCCATCTATGGGCTTCATGTGAAAATCATGTGCATAACATAACCTGTCTGGATCCTTGTGTATTGATTGGGGCTTGGGGGAGTATAAATAGTCATGTGAACAATTCCAAAGTAGAATAGCCATGTACACCTCTTTAGTATAGCCATGTGCAAATCAAGCCGTTCACATGTCGACTTTGTACTCTAAATCACTAGTCACTGGTAGCTCTCTACTTATAGTAGATATTTCTATTACAGTTCTCTTCCTGTTTACATCATGTATCTTCTTTCAGTTTCATGTATCGTACTCTCTTGCATGTTTATATTTTCTAACCTGTTATGATCTACGTGAGATGTATTGTGCTCGCTTCCGTCCTGACTGGACCTGTTGAAAATTTTACAGAGGATGATGAGGAACCCTGCACCCCTTACTTTGGAGCTTGCCTAGATGACACTCGCGACCTGGACCCCTGGGGAGGTTCAGGCAGCTACTGAGGATGGCACCCTTGCTTAGTGTAGATAACTTAGCTTGTTCTCTTTTCATGTATAGCTGTTGTTTTTATTTCCAGAGTTGTATATTCTTAGGGATATTGGACTGGTAGATGTTGAGATTGTTATTCTTCTGTTGTGCCTCAGTTGAGGAGTTTCTTATCTATTTCCATTCATGCTATATTCTATCTTAGTTTGTGATTGAGTTGTACCTCTGTGTTGGACTCCTTTTGGAGAGTATTACATGTTAGCTAGTTATAGTTTATGACCTAGAACAGCGTTCTACCGTCGACACTGCGGCGTAGGCTGGGCGTTGTTACGTACTCGTACCCTCACGGCGGGTGCGGGTCGTGACACATTTTTAGTGGTGGCCCATGCAGGTCGAGTTGTGTAGTGGTATTCGAACTAGAGTACCACTACAGCCTGCAGTAGGAATAGGATTATTTTGAGGTACTCAATCACATTAGAAAAAACTCTAACTGGATTCCTGCCATCTAAATTCCTGTTGAAAATTTACTTCCTTGAATAACTGTCCTCCCTTGAACTATAGTTTCTATCTCAGTATTGATTCCTTGTTTGATCTGTCTCCAGGATGGTGATTGAGACACGATCGCATCGCTCTGGCTTAGCAGACGCTGGTGAGAGGCCTACCACCCTTCATCCGATTGTGGATGCTGGGACCACAGCACCTCCTATTTCTGCTCATATAGGAGCTTCTGTAGCTTTTGGGAGTGCACCTCCACCTGTCCGGAGGTCTTCTTCCGTCATCCCTGATCTATACCCGCAGCAGTTACCTTCAGGGACAGTGGATGCGGCTCAGATGTTTGCCCTTTTTTAGCAGTTCTTGGAGTCTCAGCGACAGATACAGCAGAGCCAGTCTGCTGATATCCGACAGAGCATGCAGAATACTCATCAGTTAGTCAGGACGACAGTAGAGCTAGTGGCTGCTCAGCCACAGGGAGGTCAGACGCAGCCGTATCAGCCGAGGACTCCAGACATCCAATACTTCAAGAAGATGGGACCCCGAGACTTCAAGGGTACAGAGGGCATCATATACGCTGACGATTGGATAGAGCACATTGAGAAGATATTCCGATTGGCACAGATACCAGCAGGATTATAGATCGAGGCAGCCGCCAGTCAGATGCAGGACTTGGCCCGTACCTGGTACTAGACGGACCCGAGGGTTGGTACAGCCGGTCAGACTTGGGCAGCATTCAAGAAACTATTCAAGGAGAAATTCTTTCCTGATACAGCTCTCCGTGCTCTGGAGGTGCAGTTCGAGAGTTTGGTTCAGGGGAACCAGACCGTTGAGGAGTATGCTGGAGAGTTCAGTCGTTTGAGCAGATTCATCGAGGATCTTACCGAGGTCGGGAAGGCAAGGAAGTTCCGCAGGGGCTTGATCAGGGAAATCAAGTCATATACCAAGAGCGACCGCGACGCCACTTTCGAGCAGATTCTAGTAGGAGCCATGACGGCGGAGGACGATCTTGGACTGAAGGAGAAGAGGAGGCTAGATACTCAGGGAGCCAGTGGTAGTACGGGCCCAGCCAAGAGGCCCCACCTACAGATTCAGCAGCAGGTGCCCCAATTGCAGAGTCAGCAGCAGTATCCGCAGCAGATGCTACCTCTGCAGTTCCAGCAGCCGAGGGTCTACCTTCAGCAGCGGCAGTTTCAGGACCGTGTACCCTTTCAGCATACGCAGCAACCACAGATTCAGCAGCAGGCCCCGGAACAGCAGCTAGTTATTATTTGTCCCTTCTGTAAGAGACCAGGGCATGGTTGGGGCGAATGTCGGAAGAGGTTGGGCAGATGTTTGCTTTGCGGAGGATCCGATTATCGTCTGAGAGAGTGTCCCGAGTCATCAGGACAGACAGTTCAGGGAGCAGGAGCTAGGGCTCCGATAGACCAGCAGACGGGATTACCTTTACCGACTCAGCAGCAGAGGTATATGCAGCATCAGCAGCAGGCCAGAGGAGGCCAGCGAGGGTGAGCTTTCGCCAGGACAGTCGAGGATGTTCAGGCCAGTAGAGATCTAGTTGCAGGTTCTGTTCTTTTGACTCAAATTCTGCAATTGCCCCTTATAACTGCCTTAAAATTTTGATTCCTTCCGTTCCTTGTTGATTTATCAATTTTTCCCTGTTATTCTTGTGTTGTGGTTGATTTCCTCTGAGATAAATCATATGGGCTAGTTCACCCAGTTATGGAATCTGGAATCTTCGATAGTCGTGTTTAGCTGGCATAGTGAGGACATATAGTCAGATTTAGGACGTATTTCTCGGGTATGGGAATTTAAGGTTTTCGCTGCCAAGCATGCGGCAATGCAAAAATTTCAAATACCATGATTCTAGAGGTATGTGCCTTAGTCGAGGACTCTGTGATTATCGTAGCTTTGCTCACTAGCACGACGAAGATACTGAGTATCATGATTTTGGACAGACGCATATGATTATCTGATGGTATGAGTGAGACTTTGATTGTGGGGTGTTTGACCTAGAAGGACTGCTACCATCTTAATTTCGAGGACGAAATTTTTATAAGGTGGGTAGGATTGTAACACCCAGTTTCTGAAATGAGGGTAATTTTGAAATTTTGTATTTAAATTATTTAATTATGGTTTTTAAATTTAATAATATGATTTTTGGTGATTTTTAATAATTTTAAAACTATTTAAATCATGACTTGGGATTTGGTGTGCAGCTAGTGAAGCCGTAGTGTCTGCCTGCCCTAGAGCCTAACCATGTGGGTAGAGATTTTGTTTATTACATTTAGCTTGAGGATATTGGTTATCTTGAATTTATTTGAAATTATTATAATTATTGGAATTAATATATACTATATTAAATGGTGTGATTTAATATTATTTAATTGATTGCCATGTGAAAGTTAGTAGCCCCAACCTAGAATTGACCTAACCTAGGTTAGTCCTAGTTAGTCATGGTTACTAAGTTAGAAATTGAGTTGGTCATGGTTAGTCATGACTAGTTAGAATGACTAGGTTGCAACTTGATTAAGGGGGACCTTGATTTTGACCTTTGAATATGCTAGATGGGATGAGAGCCCTTGGATTGAATCCCAAAACCCTAACCCTAACTTTATGACCAGCCAAGAGACCCCCCCTTGCCTATATAATGCCTCTTTGGGATTTGTGCCCCTTTCTTTAATAGCTCTTCATTTCTTAAGGGAATAGGTGAGTCTCCTTAAATTTCTTCCTAGTTTAATCAATAGGCCTCCTTTTTGATTGGAATTTATTCCATCATGATCTAATTAATGTTTTCTTGCTGATGGTGGAGTCAAATCTCAGATTTGCATCAATTTGGGGATTTGGGGTGGCTTTGAAGAACTCATTAGAAGAGGCTTTTTGTGTGAAGAACAACCAATAGGTACAATCTATTCTACCCATTAAAACTAGGTTTAATTTGCATATTCATCTAGCCCTAGGTGTCCTGATTCTATAGGTATAGGGTTTCCCAAGTTTCGTGTCCTTTCGTGTCCATTTTGGACACGTATCAGTGTCGTTTGCCTTGTGTTTGTCGAAATGCCTCAAAGGACATTTCGATTGTTTTTATGGATTGTTTTTGAATAGGATGCTAGGTTTTGATCTTGCTTACACGTTTCTATAGCACTGAGCACACCTTAGCGTCGTGTCGAGTCGACACGAGCGCGTGTACACGTGGTCGCACGCACGCGTGCACAGGCACTGTGCATGCCCTGCTGCTCGGGCGTGATTGCGACACGGATACGCGTCGTGGACACTTGAAACTTGACACACACCAAGGGGCAATGTCTGCCACCCCGTGTGTCAAGTTGCACGTGTCCTCGTGTCGTGTCGGACACGATATTCCGTGTGCACTGGGAACACATTGTGTACGTGTGTGTACTGAGTTTGTATTCTGTGTTCTAATTGATTTAATACCTGTAAATGATGTTTTAATGATTAATTAGGTTCTAAATATCATGTTTAATCCCTGTTATTATAGGGTTACATATTTGTTTGGGTTAAGGTGGTGTTTTGGCGCGAAATGGGTTCGAATGAATGTCCACTGATACCAAGTTCAGTTCTTCACTTTTCAGAAGTTAAATGATGTTGAATTGTGTTTTAAAAATTGCTAATTAGGTCCTAAATGTAATGTATACTCTATAATAGATTAAGCCTACATGTTAGATTTAGATTCTCATGGTAGCTTGGGTTTTTGTACATAGTTTGTATTTTCGATTTGTGAGTTGGGAATGGGTTCTTAACTAATGTGTTCACTGTCTTTCCTATTTAAACTGAATGTTTTTCCCTGACTGTAAACTGAATGTAAACTGAAATTTGATTTGATTTTTGACTGTAAACTGAATGTTTCTAAAACTAAAATTGATTACACCCACCCTCTATTATGTTTTCCCTGTCATTGGTTTAACCTGAGATTTATGGCCATTCATGTTGAACTAAGTTGGTTGATTTGAATGTAAAACCTGAGGAATTCTCTTTATTTCAAGCCTGTAAACTGAGTTGGGTTTCCTACTTATTTGCATTACCTGTTACATCCTGAAAATTGGTTTCTATTCCTTCTTGCACTGTCACATGCTATACACACACATATGAATAAACAGTGAACTGGGTTCTTCTCACTATTTTCCTGATATCCCCAATGAACCATCTCTGTTTTCCCTTCAAGTTCTTCAAAAACCATTTTAAATAATCAATTACCTGTTTTTATACATGTTAATATGTATGGGGATGTGGGGTTATGTTGGTGTTAGGTATTGGTTTCGAAATTGACTTTTGGGATGATAATTTGATGCATATAGCTGTGATTAGGCTCCCTGAATTCTGAGTTTAGTTTCAACTGTCTTTGAATGTTCTCTTGAGGCCAATTGCCATGTTGTTCACTGTCATTGTATAAACTGAAGTTGGGTTCATGGTGTGATCTTCAATTGGTTTGAGTTTGTTTCAAATTGATTGCTTATATGTGTACATATGGGTATTACACTCACCCTTTCTAAACTACCTGAAACCTGACACTCTATATCCATACACACCCTTTACATGTCACACACATATATGTGAATCACTTGACACATTCCCTAAGCTTCCTGAGATTTACCTATGTTTGAAACCTGAGAATTATTCCTTTTTGCTATACATTGACACCCTGTTCTCCCTAGACTATCACACACAGTTTCAAAACCTGAGAACATGGTGATCCCCTTTTTACTGTCATACAAATCAGTATTACACACACATTCTAAAATAGTCTACACACACACACCTAATTTCTTTTTCCTATCACTGATTTCATAAGCATGGGCACACACAAACTCACATTAGCTCACACACACATGTCACTCTTCACTCAAGTGTATATATTATATGTAATCCTTGTGTGTGCATTATAGTTGTGAAGGAAGGGGATACTACTGCTAGAACAGCAGGGAAATGCCATGTTGTATAGAGTGGGGCAATGAGATAGGGTTGTGTATCATGAGTTGTTGTACACTGAATTCTGTGTAGTAAATCTGAAATGTTTTAATGTATTAGAAAACTGAGAAATTCTATAGGTTCTTGGACTGTTTTCACTGTTAAATCTGATATATATATGGGAGGGTTAAAACTGAAATGTGATCCCCATGTTGCAAACATGAGATTTGGTGGTTGGGCTGTGTTCTATTGCCCTTCCCTTCTCACTGATTTGCCACACTGTTTTCTCCTCTGCCTGAACACACCCACAGCACACACACACAAGATATCCATATACACATACATGTTATTTCCCTCACATGGCTATGCATATTGTACACACAAAACTGAGAACCTACAAGCCTCTATCTATACTCACACACACCGGAAAACTGTCTTTCATACACCTTCACAGGACACACACACACATAAACTGATTTTTTTGTAGACTGATAATTGTGATTTCATTTTACATTGGGTTTGGATGTGTGAACTTCTGATTTTCAATGTGTTTTGATAACTGAACTTGGATTGGCTCTTGAAAACTTAAACTTGAGTTTTAATTACAACTAAGAATGTTTTGTCATGCCTTACTCTTCTTTCCCCTTTCCCTCTATAGCTATATCTAATGTGTGTAAGGTTGATGTATGTTGATGTATAGCTATATGTAATATAGAGGCATTGTGTGTTAGATGATGTGTATGTATGCATGAGATAATTGGTATGTGTGTAAATGGTACCTGATACATGTGTTGCCTAATATATGATATGGCTCATGGCCTAGGTCGCATAGCCTATGGCATATGGCCTTGTAGTGTAGCCTATGGGAGTACTAATGTGCAGCCTTGTGTATATGGAATATATACACATGGTGTTGGGTTGTGCCAGTCTAATTTGACTTGTGTATGGTGTATTAATAGCTTGTGTTAACCTTGAGATTGTGTGTGAGTGCTAGCCTAGGCTTGGTTAGGCCTAGTGAGACTTGTTAGACTTGTTTGGCTTAGGCTTGACCTAGTTTGACTTCTAGGGTTGACCAAAGTTGACCAAGAGTTGACTTTGGTCTAGATTGACCTAGAATCATGTAGAATGCATAGTAGGATTTCATTATATCATTTTAGACTTGTTGTGACTTGTGTTGCTCTAACTAGGAGCCAGGTACCTCATCTCGGACAGTACATTTTCACAGCTATTCAGATACCAGGCGAGTACATTCTCTGATCATTTCATAACTTGCTTAGAATTATATTCCTGCTCTAGTTTACCTTATTTGATGCTGTCACGACATTATCACGGATTGATACTATATGGATCCTTGCTTGAGATGTTATCCCCCTCGGAAGCATCGAATACATTGTGCCATGTGTTTCATGTACATCGTGTATTCCTCGCTCTCTTGTTATCCATGTTTATCATGTGCTTCATGCTCGTTCGTGCTTGCTTGTGTACTCTCATGTGCTATCATGATCGGTCGTGTTTCCCATGAATCTCATGTATAATCTATACTTCATGTGCACCCTTCGTGGGCCTTCGTGTGGAATTCATGTGCACTCAGTTCTCTGAGCCTCGTGAATACTTCATGTATACCCATCTATGGGCTTCATGTGAAAATCATGTGCGTAACATAACCTGTCTGGATCCTTGTGTATTGATTGGGGCTTGGGGGAGTATAAATAGTCATGTGAACAATTCCAAAGTAGAATAGCCATGTACACCTCTTTAGTATAGCCATGTGCAAATCAAGCCGTTCACATGTCGACTTTGTACTCTAAATCACTAGTCACTGGTAGCTCTCTACTTATAGTAGATATTTCTATTACAGTTCTCTTCCTGTTTACATCATGTATCTTCTTTCAGTTTCATGTATCGTACTCTCTTGCATGTTTATATTTTCTAACCTGTTATGATCTGCGTGAGATGTATTATGCTCGCTCCCGTCCTGACTGGACCTGTTGAAAATTTTACAGAGGATGATGAGGAACCCTGTACCCCTTACTTTGGAGCTTGCCTAGATGACACTCGCGACCTGGACCCCTGGGGAGGTTCAGGCAGCTACTGAGGATGGCACCCTTGCTTAGTGTAGATAACTTAGCTTGTTCTCTTTTCATGTATAGCTGTTGTTTTTATTTCCAGAGTTGTATATTCTTAGGGATATTGGACTGGTAGATGTTGAGATTGTTATTCTTCTGTTGTGCCTCAGTTGAGGAGTTTCTTATCTATTTCCATTCATGCTACATTCTACCTTAGTTTGTGATTGAGTTGTACCTCTGTGTTGGACTCCTTTTGGAGAGTATTACATGTTAGCTAGTTATAGTTCATGACCTAGAACAACGTTCTACCGCCGACACTGCGGCGTAGGCTGGGCATTGTTACGTACTCGTACCCTCACGGCGGGTACGGGTCGTGACACCTGGGAATGTTTAGGGCTTGGAGTCTCTTCTTTTTGTGTATTTGTAACTTTTGCTGGGGATAGTGTAATCCTTTACTCTCCTTTTTTAGAAAATAAAGAAGTACATAATTTTCTGTGATGTGTTCATTTTTGCTTGTCATATACTTTGATGATTTGTGTGGACCTATTATCTCTTGCGCACCTTGGTTTTTAGGTACAGATAATAAGTTTCAAAGAACCAACATGTTTGTTCAGAGGTAATGTGGACGTTGCAAATATGGGATTCAAAATGATAGAATCTTCCCACTTAGAGGTGTTATGGACGTGGTAGGAATAACTCTAGAGGATACGCGGAACTACTCAGAGGTAATGTGGACGTGGAAGTTCTGCGATTAATGTACGACAACGCAGGGGTTGTCTGTACGGGATGTTTACTCAGAGGTAATGTGGACGTGGTAAACATGATGGGTAGCATAGTCTTATGGGATGTAAGATTCCGCTTTGTAGGGTGTAGGGGGGACAACTCAGAGGTGATGTGGACGTGGTTGTCCTTCTACTGGAGGATGCTACGGAACAACTGGGTTCCGGAAGCGTATGATTTGGTGGAGAGGAATTGTCTGTGAGCCCTGATGATTGGGTCCACAGATCCCCTGGTGGAAGCACATGTCTGAAAGATGTCAAGAGTAGTACTTCTTTAGGAACTTGCCGTTGATGGGCATCATGAACAAGTCCCCATTGGGTTTGGCGAGGCGGTAAGCACCGTTTGAGTATATCGTCTCTATGATAAAAGGCCCTTCCCACTTGGGCTCGAACTTTCCTGGTGTCTTGTGAGTCAGCACCATCGGCCTCCTGACTGCCAGAACCAGGTCGCCTACTTGGAAAGTCCTCTGCTTGACCTTCTTGTTGAAGGCCTATGATATACGGGCTTGGTAAAGTTCGATGCGTTGTTGAGCTAGGAGACGCTTTTCGTCAAGTGCCTCCAGTTCCCGCAGACGACGACGTTGATTGTCCTCTTCTGTGAGTTGGTTTGTGATCGCTACACGGAGAGAGGGTATCTGGATCTCGAGAGGCAGTACCGCTTCGCTCCCGTAGACCAAGAAGAATGGTGTATTGCCTGTCGGGGTCCGTACCATTGTGCGGTAGGCCCAAAGGCATTCACAGAGCTTTTCGTCCCAGTCGCGTTTGTTGGATGACACGACTTTTTTGAGTAGCCTGATGATAGTCTTGTTGAACGCCTCGGCCAATCCGTTTGCTGTCGGATTGTAGGTGGTTGATGACACGTTTTGAATGCGATTCTTGTCACAGAATCTGCTGAAAATGTGGCTGATGAACTGAGGACCATTATCGTAGATGATCCTCCGGGGTACTCCGAAACGGTAGATGACGTGGTGTTTGATGAAGCTGATCACCCTAGAGCTTTTTACTTCTGCCAGTGGAACTGCTTCTGCCCATTTGGAGAAGTAGTCAGTGATGGCTAGGATGAAGCGGTGTCCTCTCGATGAAGGAGGGGTGATCGGTCCCACAATGTCCATGCCCCAAGCTTCGAAGGGCCAGGAGGCGACTGTAGGATGTAGTGGTTCTGACAGTGTATGAATGAAGTCTGCATGAAGCTGGCACGCATGGCACTTCTTAGCATATTCAACAGCATCAGCGGCCATAGTTGACCAGTAGTAACCCATGTGTCGCAATCGGTCCTACAACTTAGGGCCAGGTTGATGGGCTCCGCAGGTTCCATTGTGAGCTTCTCGAAGGGCTTTGACTGCTTCTTCGTTAGACAAACATCGAAGGAGAAGTCCGTCGTACGAGCGTCGGTACAACATTTTTATAGCTGTATCGTAGTAGAATCGAAGAGAGCGTCTCCTGACAGAGACGGCTTCTTTCGGGTCCTCTGGGAGGATTCCGTAGACGGCAACGTCGATGAACGGGAATCTCTAGTCTCGGACATTAACACCGGTACTGGTTGACATGGCATGGGCCACTCGTGAGCACAGGTTATTTTTAGGACAGACCAAGTCTCGACCCACTACTGTAATATAGTGTTCAGTCCCGAGGGGTGCTGCCAATGAGGCTGCGAGGCCAGCCAGAGCATCAGCCTCCAGATTTTGTAGATGAGGTACGTGTTCGATGAAGAACCCGGTGAAGGTTGAAATGATGTTCAATGCAACTTCATGGTAAGGGATCAGATCTTCATGGCGAACCTCGTATTGCCCTCTGATCTGATTTACGACGAGTTTTGAGTCGCCATAGGCATCCAGATGATTCACCCCCAGCTGTTGCGCCAGCTGGAGTCCCATAATGAGCGCGTTGTACTCAGTAACATTGTTGGAGCACGGTTTTGAAAGGGAGTAAGCACGCTGGATGACCAACTGATCGGGGGAGACTAATACTACCCCAACTCCTGCGATGATCTGGCCTTTGGGGCCTGTTCTTGAAGTGCCATCGAAAAATATCCGCCAGACGGAGCCTTCTTCGGTGACGTTTAATTCTTGGACCTCATCCGGGATATCTTCGTAGAGTTTTGAGGACTCTGGGATGGGTTGTACAGCTAAAAAGTCGGCCAGAGCTTGACCCTTAACAGCTTTTTGTGGAACGAACACTATGTTGTATGGCGTTAGCAAGATCGCCCATGTGGCAAGTCGAGAGTTTAATGATCCTGGCATCGTCATGAGGACTCTGAGAGGATTGACTCGGGAAATGACATGAATTGTCTGGCCCGAGACATAATGAGAGTCTTTTGGATGGCAAATACCAGAGCCAAGCACTCATTTTCAATGGCATTGTACCGGTGTTCGGCCCCGATCAGAGTTCGACTGAGGTAGTAGATTGCTTGCTCATAGCCTGTATCGCTGTTCTGAGCTAACAGAGCGTCGAAGGAATGATCCATGGTACGGACGTAGAGGATAAATGGTTTGCCGGCGACGGGTGCCACCAGGACTGGCGGGCTTCTCAGATAAGCCTTGATGTCGTCGAAAGCCTTTTGGCACTCCTCTGTCCAGACGTAAGAGACTCCCTTCTTCATGAGCTGAGTGAAGGGTTGACATTTGTCGGAAAGGTTTGCTATGAACCTCCAGATGTATGCCAGATGCCCCTGTAGGCCTTGAAGTTCTAGAAGGTTCTTTGGAGGGTCCATATCGATGATGACTTTGGTCTTTTCGGGATCGACATGAATGCATTTCGCCGTGATGATGAAGCCCGAGAACTTTCTGCTAGAAACCCCTATGAAGGATTTAGCGGGGTTCATCTTGAGTTGGTGCGCCCGCATGAGATCGAAGACTGTCTTGAGGTCTTGCAGGTGATCTCCTTTGAGACGGCTCTTAACTGCGACGTCGTCAACATAGCATTCGACTGTCTTACGAAGCTGCTGACGAAAAATGGTGCTCATAGCTCGTTGGTATGTTGCACCAGCATTCTTCAAGCCGAAGGGCATCACTGTGTAGCAGAAAACACCTTTTGGAGTCCTGAATGATGTGTGTTTTGCGTCATCGGGGAACATCTTGATCTGGTTGTAGCCCGAATACCCGTCCATAAAAGACACGCGTTTGAAGCCACATGTGTTGTCGATCATCACGTCGGTAATTGGAAGCAGGAATTCGTCCTTCGGGCAAGCAGCGTTGAGGTCCCTGAAGTCGATACAAACTCGTATCGTCCCATTCTTCTTGGTGACGGGGACGACATTGGCTACCCAATCTGGGTGTTGTTCTTCACGGATGAAGCCGCTGGTCAAGAGCTTGTCCACCTCCTGATCGATGGCGTTCATGACGTCCGAACGAAAGTGTCGCTGCTGTTGTTTGATAGGCTTGGCATCAGGTAAGATGTTCAGCCTATGCATCGCGATCTGGGGATCAAGTCCCGACATATCTTCGTAGCTCCAGGTGAAGACGTCGATATTCTCTTTAGGCAGCTGGATTAAAGATTCTCGATCTTCTCCTTTTAGGCTTTTGCTGACAAAGATGGGTTTGGAAGAGGATCCATCCCCAAGGTGGATCTGCTTGACCTCGTCTTCGATGGGAGGTTTACGTAGTTCAAAACGAGACTCCCACTGTTCTCCCAGGTGTTGAGCCCAAGGTTCTTCTTCGAAGAATTCCGGCATTTGGTCCTCGCCTTCATCTTCTTGAGGTTGTGCTGATGTCTTGTTGGCTGACAGCACTTTCTTGAAGATTGATCCGATGCTGGTATCGGAATCCCAAGTTGATACTTCGGACAAGTGAGAATGCTTTACTTCTTCTGCGTCTGAACTCTCTGGAGTTGACGGTGGCGTGACATAGCCTACCCCCCGTCGAGTTCTATTGTAGTAGTCCTACGGCTTTCCTTTAGGTGTCGGAAGCTGGAGAGGGAGACGTCGACCTTTTTCGTAGTTCAGGCCTTTGTTGCTTTTTAGGTCGTAACCCATCTTTTGGGTGTGGTACTTTGCCTTGTCCGTGTACCGATAGACTTGCATTCTGCCGGTATCTGGTTCTGGCTCGAGTGGCGGGAGATCTTGATGACGCTCAACCTTGCCGAAGATGATGGATTCTTCGCCTCGACTCTGTGGCGGGACTATGTAACAGACCCCCTGGGACGG
Organism: Iris pallida; assembly: GCA_029216955.1. Classification (NCBI taxonomy): domain Eukaryota; kingdom Viridiplantae; phylum Streptophyta; class Magnoliopsida; order Asparagales; family Iridaceae; genus Iris; species Iris pallida. The sequence continues at coordinate 11,109,950 of JANAVB010013398.1, forward strand.
GACTACTCGATTTACATGATGGACGGTCGCTATTTGTGTTTGTAACGACCGTAGAGCGTTATCTAATGTATACATGGCATTCCAATGTGGAAGACTAGAATAATTAAAAGATACTCTATTATTGATGAAATACGAGATTTTATCCCATGGGATTACATTGTCCAGAGAGGGGGCATCTACATCAGCAGAGATATATTCCCCTAGCTCTTCGTCTGTGAGTACTGGAGTAGGATTGAGAGATTCCACCACAGCATTGGTTTTGGAGTCCGAGAGGACTATGCGGGCCTTTTCTGGCAGCTTGAATGGCAGGGGCTTGCCTTTGAGGTGGACCTTCAGAGGTGCCTCCACTGTGCCTCCGGTGATTGGCGCCTTCCCCTATAGTTTTGCCACGAGAGGAGCCGATGTTTGAGATGGCTTCCCTTGAGCCGTATCTTCAGGGGAGCTTCAGGAGCGGCTGGTGCTTTCCCGGGTAGCTTAATGCTTATGGGAGGCAACTTCTGAGGTGGTTTGCCTTTGAATCGGATCTTCAAAGGAGCGTCGGGAGTGACCTCAGGCTCCATGTTCGGCTCTGCTGCTGTTTCTGCTTCATCGTCAGCATCGTTGGCTTCCTCCTCGTCAGGTGACTTGTATAAGTCGGCATCGGTGAAGTAGGCTTCAATCCCTTTGAAAGGGTCGATGTCCGCGAACTCCGTACGAATGACGTTGTTGGTGGACACATACTTCATACATTGGTGGAGCGTGGATGGCACCACCATGTACTCATGCAGCCATGGGCGCCCCAACAGAAGGTTGTAGTTGACTTCGGCGTCCACGACATAACAAGTGACCTCGGTTCTGAGGTTACCGATGTGGTACTTTAGTCGTATTTTGCCCAGTGGTTCGCTTTTGCTGGAGTTGAAGCCACATATTCTTGTGTTGGAGGGTGCCAGTCAGTACATTCGGATCCCCAGTGTTGAGAGCAGCGTCTTCGGGATGATGCTGAGAAAAGACCCCGGATCGATCTGAATCCGCTTTACCTTGACTGAACCGATATACCCTGTGTAATACAGCGGCCTGTTGTGTCGGTTGTGTTTGAGCAGCATGTCTTGTTGGATGAAGGTTATGTTAGGGATAACCTCATCCGCACAATGACAGTACACACATACAGTCGGGAGATCTTCAGGCTGCTTGACCTGACTGATAAAGGACTTAGCATCCTTCAGAGCTTGACAGAGAGCTTCTCGGGTGTCTTTGGAAAGACGAAAGAGCTCGAACAAAGATACGCGGGCAGGAGTACTGGCCAGTTGTGCCAGTATGTCGAAGTTGTGGGGCTTGGCTAGCCCCGAAGCATTCTCCTTTTACAGAGGCCTATCGAAGCGGGCCTCTATCTGCTTCTGCTTATTGGCTGCTGGGGGCTTAGACGGGCCCTCCTCCTGGACAGCAGGGACGGTACAAGGAGGCACCACCTGGACGGCAGCTTTGTCGGGTTGGGCATTCTGTTGTGAACACGTCTGTACAGGAAGTGCCTCTTCTGCTGAGGAAGAGACCATGCAGCAAGACTTGATCTTCCTACCTTTGGATTTGGAGGTAGGGCGTACCTCCGGTTGAGTCACCTCGGAGACAAGATCAGGATGAACCCAGAGGATCTCTCCCCGAGATGTGGTGAGTGGGATGAGTCCACTCACGTTGTCATGAGTAGGTGGTAAGTTAACCACCTCCATTGTCGCCTTAGGGATGGAGACGACGCCATCTTGTTTTGTAGTAGACGACAGGGTGCCAAACTGGAGTGACACCACATTGGCTGACACCGTCTTCTCCTCGTAGTCGACGGATATTACATCCGCATTGATCATGCACTGGATGTAATTTTTGAGGACATAGCAGTCCTTGGTTGGGTGTCCGACAAAACGACGGTAGTGACAGTACCTCGGGTTGTCCACTTTCCCAACCTCGTCGGGACGCTTCGGATCCGGCAGCTTGATCTTGTCACCCTGCTTCAGTATCTCAAAGAGTTGCAGGGTATCTTCGTCATTGAACGAATAAACCTCCTTTGGTCTTGGTGCAAGTGGAGGCTTCTGAGTAGGTGCTAATGCACCTTTTGAGGCATTGACAGTCAATGCCAGTTTTCCCTTTGTCTCTCGTCCTGGGTTGTTGGCTGCAGGCCGTTTCCCCTTGTCCTCAAAGGCAGAGAAACTGACTCCCAGAAGACGAGCATTGGCTGCCTTCTTTTCTGCGGCTTCCGCTTCAACGATCAAGGAGCTCCAGTCGGAAGGAGGAGTAGGGTTGAGCCAGAGTTTGACTGCAGGCAGCATGTTCATGCTGCAGGAGGAGAGGAGTGCATGTTCTGGCATGCCCGGGGACAGTCTGAAGCAGGCCTGACGGAAGCGTTCGAAGAACACTCGAACTATTTCCTTCTCCTTCTGGCGTATTTCTATGAGGGACGCCATTGTCATGTCCTTCCCGCCGTCGTAGAAACGGTCGAGAAAAAGTTGCGTTAGGTCGTCGAAGGAAGATATTGAATTGTCGGGGAGGCTGTAGTACCAGTCGTACGCCACTCCTTTTAGTGCCCCGACAAATATGCTGGTAAGTAGCGCGTCCTCCTTCGAAAGATTTCCCGTCTGAGACTGGAAGTACGTCAGATAGCGACGCAGAGAGTCCTTTCCGTCGTTTGGCATCAGTGTTTATGGTTTATACTTAGGAGGATAAACCACCTTGTTTCATTCGAGGGGATAATGTTGGGAGGTGCCCATCTTTTGGCGCTCCTCTTGTTTCGTCTTGGACTCAAAGTGCTCACGCAAGTCCCTGATCATCTCGACCACGTCTTCCGTGGTGCTGGGAGTCGGGAAAGGTGGTACCACCTGAAGTTGAGCATTTGAGGGCTCCGATGTCCGAGGCGCTTCTCGGCGATCCATATCCAAGGATACCCGTTGAAGGGGTACGCTTGATTCTCCATTGGCCCCTGGGTCAGGACCGGTAGAAGGTATCCTGGCCAAAGCTGACCGTATCTCAAACACTGCTTGAGTCAGTGTTTGCATAGAGGTAGAGAGGGTTTTGAGTCCTTCCTCTAATGTGTCCATGCGCTGGACGAGGTCTGCTGGCGGTACATCAGACTCGGTATCACCCCCAGTCATGTATGCTGTCATGATGCGGCTGGAAGTGGATGGATCAGTTGAGGCTTCACTCTCAGACTCGCTCTCTTGTAGGGGAGTTGCCTCCCCTGGAGCTTCGTCTTGGCCACCGCCGGCTATGTTCTGGAGAACGTTCACAACGGGCGCAGCTGTAAGGGCCTGATTACCCTCAGCTCCGTCTTGAAGGGCCTCTTCGTCTCCGGGACTTGTGTCCGCAAAGGCTAGACTACCCCCAGCCATGTTCTGGGGGATACCCTCGTCTTGAGGGGCTTCTGGGAGGCTGACTTCACCCCGAGGATGAAGATTCGCCCCAGCTGTGCTTTGGAAGACACCCTCGTCTTCGGAAGGAGGCTCGACAAGGGTCTGACTACCCCCAGCTTCCTCCAAGATCTTCTTCCTCCCCCGAGTGCCTTCGAACACTCCGGAGGACGAGACACTTGCCTTGGTTTTCCTCGGCTGGCTCTTGGACGAGGACGAGGAATTGCTAGTCGTCTTTCGGACTGACGTGGAGTTGGAGATCACGTTGTATGAAGAAACCTTTGGCTCTTATTTTGTGAACACCTTCTTCCCGAGGCGACGTTGGAGGGGTATCGATGATTGCAGCCGTTGGAACACCGACTGCCTTGGTGGGACTGCCGCCTTGTAACAGCAGTTGATAGTGACCACAGCACAAGTGTGCCCTGTGAGGGGCGCATCATGCTTGTCAGTCGACTCTCCTGATTGGCGCTTATGAGTGATCACGTTGCACAAATCGTTGGAGGAGAGTGCCACCTTCATACCCCCTTCAGGCGCATGGCAAGGCCAAGCGCCGGGGTGGTCAGGTGAATGCTGTGCCCCCTGATCTAACACCAAACAGGCGTCTCGATCAGTAGTGGGGGAAGAACATTTAAAGTGACTTGAACGGACCTGAGACGCACAACCAGAGGAGGTGCGGGAGTTCAAGACCACTGGATTTGCCTCACTCGACTTGGTTGTGCACGCAATAGATGCGCCCAAGTGAGACAAGGACTTTGAAGGTCGGCTCGTTTCTGGCGCCGCAACACCTGAGTCGACCTTGTACAACTTACCATCAGCAGCGCGCATGAATGTGAGTGCATGCTTCTGGTTTGCTGCTGGCATAGCACGTTTGGGGCGCATGACCCGTACTGCCTTGGATTTCTTCGTACCAGTCCGCTGGGGCGCATAGTACTCAGAATCTAAATTCTTCTTGCTATTACAGCGAGTGAGTCTGTCAAAGACAGAGACCTTCTGTGGCGCATCAGAGGTGATGCACGGGGTATTGGCTGCGCCCCTGCTCCGTCGACGCATCTTCCTCGCCTGAGAGGGAGATAGCTGGGGAATGTGGTCAACCGTACGTTTTTTCGAGAGATGCGCTGCACCAGTGGGCACATCTTGGTTGCTAAGGACGTCAGCAGGAAGGGAAGGCTGGATTGGTGCATCCCCTTCGGTGGTGGTGCCCGAGGCATCGACCTTGTGCACCCAGACTCGGCGGGTCTTCTTCGGCTTTGGCAGTCGCTTCAAAGGACTCGCACTGCCTTCAGAGATGAACTCCTCATACGCCTGTTGATTGAGGCGTACGACCAGCGTCTTGTGGAAGGAGCCCACCTTCACATCGTCGGATTACGACACAACTTTCTCGGTGGAGGAGAAAGAGGTCCCCAGCAGAGTCGCCTGCTTGTTTGCCATTAAAATTCTTTTATTGCAAATTTCAATACAAACAGAACAGTGTTACAATATAGGACTTAGATGTAGTCCTAGGAGTACACTTTTGTTTATCTGGGTCCCTTGTGCCGATGGAGCGAGTGGTAATACGTTGACTCCGTTGACGATCTGACGACGGTTATCGGTTCTCTGAAGGTTTGGATTGCTCTGGGTGCTGGAGCTTGCTGAGAGGAGGAAGACGTTGAGTGTCTGTATCTGCCTCTCTGGTGTTGCGAAGTCTCTGTGTGTGTTCCTTCATTTTCTGTGCGTGGGTGAGAAAGAAATGATTCCTCTATTTATAGCTTTGTAGGCTGGCTGCTCATGCGCCCATGTAGGATGCACCTGTATGCGGGAACGCAACGTGGTGATTGCTGATGGAGGTGCATGGACGATGCGCCCTGATCGAGGGGTTAAATTCTTTATGCTGCTGTTGTGAGCCGGCACGTAGCAGAGAAGAGGATCTTTCTGTTGCTGAGATCTTGGGTTAGTTGAGTCAAAAGACACGTGTCGTCGACTCATAGCTCGGAGATCTCATATTTGATGGGGGAATAATCTGGTAGGATGTGCCTAGGATTGGGCGTACGATGAGACTTTGGCTCGTAACCTTTAGGAGTCACGAACCATTCTGGGCGCATGGCTTTTGAGGCGCATGTGAGGCTTCAGTAATGACTTTACTCCTGTCTTTCAGGATCAGAGAGAAGTCTGGGGCGCATGGCTTTTGAGGCGCATGCAGAACTTTAATGGTGACTTTCCTTCTGTCTTTAGGGATCAGTGAAAAGTCTGAGGCGCATGGCTTTTGAGGCACATGCAGATTTAGGCGCATGGCTGCGGAGGCGCATGCGAGCGGTTGGGTGGCCACGTGGCAGTAGCCGTCGGAGGAAAATAATGATGATGCTGACGTTGGCGATGCTTCGTCTTCTGAAAAAGCTGTCAACTGTTCAGATTTTGGGAGGCGTGCTGTTAACTCAGTCAGACTTCAGCATTTAATGTTTTCGACATTCGATGGACAGCTGAGTGGGTGCATCGATCGGCGTTCTACTAGGCGTATGGCGACGCATGGGGGCACATCCCCTATGATGCGCTTGGTGCTGAAGGGCGCGTCTGTGTGATGCGCTTGATGTTTGAAGGGCGCGTCGGTGTGATACGCTTGATGTGGAAGGGCACATCTGTGTGATGCGCGGTCTGGCCGGCGCATCCGCTTTGTGACACGTCTTTAATGGTGCGACTGTTACGATCTTTGAGTACTTTAAATAGCCGTTTTGACTTGGCTGAATTTGAGGCGTCAGGTTCATCCATTTAATGCAAATTCATTGTACAGAATTCGGAGAGCCATCCACTTGGCGCATGGGTTTGATTTGCCCGGCCTATAAATAGTGGCATGGAGAGAGTTTGCTTCTCGTTCTCTCACGTTCTTTCGACATGAACATGTTTACTCGGATGCATTCTGTTGATGAGATGCTCCCGAGGGTGAAAATGCGATGCCATGTCTTCGTTGATGCACTTGAAGGTGACTGTTACATCCAAAAGTCAGAGTCGAGGGCTTCCGAGGCAGGCAGAAAGTGCCTGTTGCATCCAAAGATCAGGATGCTCGAGCCTCGCCTTCGTTATTCCGGAAGAGCCGCAGATCGGAATGGCGGTGTTGCGGCTTTGGGGGCTCTTTCTTTCTTCAAAGTGGGTGTCGCCCACTATGGTTGTGTTGAAAGCCGCTCCTTTAGCCGCGGTTTCGATTGCGATCTTTCTTGGTCTTTGGAGGTTCTTTTGAAGCTTCCCCTGGCCATAGGTTGTCTTGCGGTGCTCTTCTCTTCCTCGGTTTAGGGAGCTCTTCCTCCAGCTAGAGGGTTGATTGCCACCCTCGTTCTGCTCAATAAATGCTTCATTAGTCGAAGCATTTAGACGGCGGAGCCTGGCTGGAAGAGCGGCACATAACTGGGCTGCTGAAAGGATGCACATAACTGAGCTGCCGAAGGGATGCACATAACGGAGGATGCACATAACTGAGCTGCTGAAAAGGATGCACCTTGCTGAGGGCGCATGGTGGGATGCGCCTGACTAAGGGCGCATGGTAATTGCTGCACCTATTTGAGGGCGCATGGTGGCTGCTTGCTGTAGACTTAGGATCTTTTCTTTGTAGAAATTCTCCTTTGTACAATCTTTTCTAGACATGTAATAGACTTTTATATGAAAAATAAAAAGTCCTCTTTAAATGTCTATATTTGTTGTTTTTGCTGTGAAGTACTTTGTCCGAGCTCTGGCGCATGTAGTGTTTGGCGCATGGGCTTTCTGGTTCTAAAATTCCATGCTTCTACACTCCTCCGCGGTCACATCCGCCATCGTTAGGGGAGAGGCAGGTTCTGTAGGTCCGGAACAACCAACAATCATCTTGACTCGAAGGATATGAAGAAAGAGCGAATGAACCTCCTTGTCGGTAAGAATATGACATAGCTTACCAGGAGAGGGCGGTGGGGACCGCGAATCGCTCTGGACAGTCATGATTCCTCCCATTGCCCCCATATCCTCCTCTACATCAATATCCAAATCACCTACATCTGTCACTCTAGTCCCGGTTAATCCAAAAGAAAGTGAAGCTGGGTCGGTTGCGACCAACTGAGACCCTGCAGCCTCGATATTCAATTATGTAAGATTGTACCTTCTTCGACCAGGGTGCCCGTAACTGGAGGAGTTTCGAAAGTAGCATCGGGCTCCGGAGAGTTTGGGTCCTCCAAAGACTGCACAAAGGAAAGAAAGAGAAACAATAAGATAAAATCCCAAAAGTAACAGGGTGGTCGGCTGGAATGAAACTTACCTCTGGAAGGGTTTCGGCATCACTGCCCTCTCCATCGAGATCAGAACCTCGATTCCTAAATGCAATCCGTTTTTGAGAACGAGGCTTATTACCAACGAAAGGTCCGCGCTTACTTCGCTTAGGCGAAGGACTCGGCACAGGAGAAGGCGAGCGCATCACTGGAATATATATAGGGGGCAACAGATCGTTGTATTCATCCTTCTCTTCTGTATTAGTAAAATCGGAGTCAAAGACTTCAACAGTCTTCGCCTTCCCTGTCCTGTTCCTCTTTTTAGACTCCTCACACTATTTTGCCAGCTTAGTACCGATTATGAAACTGGTACTTGCATCGAATTCATGAGGAGGCCCATTCACAATGACGTGATAGAGTGCTGCCATGTACGAGATGCGCACCAAGCCCCCGGTATCAGGAAGAGAAAAGATGGTTTGAGTGCAGACAGCACTGTAGTAATTTCAGGCCCGGATACCATCTAGGACGCCGCCCTCATAACCCAAGCATGAACTCGGGTTGTCCAAAAATAATTGGCAGTACCCGAAATCATAATTTTGGATCAAAATGATGTCCGCCATTTGGAAAAGCATAGAAAATAATAAAGAAAGATCCATGCAGCCAGGGAACCCCATGCGGCTCAGATAGCCCATGCGGCTCAAAGATTCATGCGGCACGAGGGACTATGCGGCTCAAGACGTTCCATACGGCTCAGAAGAGAAGACACGTGGCTTGTAAACAGTTCTCCCCTCCGCCCTATACTGCATTAATTACTTTGACGGCTGACAGCTATAACAAAGTGACAACCCTAACACAAAGAGGTAATGATGACTCTGTCATAATGACAGACCCCTAGGGAAACGAAGGAGATCTCTGACACAATCCCCCGAGATCCAGAAAATGCCACGTAGCCTTGACACGTGGACGTTCGTATACGGCTCAAGCGGAGGCTCCCTCTCTGCAGCTCAAGCAGACATTTCCCTATGCGGCTCAAGAGGACTATCTACATGCGGCTCAAGCAGAGGCCTCCCCATGCGGCTCGCAAGGATCATCTCCATGCGGCTCACTACCCATTATGTGGTCCAGATTATCATGTGGTTCGAAGATTCGGGGGCCACTCCCCAAGCAGCCCTGACACGTGGCCAGGCTTATGCGGCTCAATCCTTATGTGGCTCAGTGACACCCAGGACACGTGTCATAAAGCCAATCAATTTCCCAGATTTACTGCAATCGAAGATTGGGTCAAATCCCAATAATCTGGGACACGTGGCATGAGAATGAATTAAACTTATTCATTCAGATTCGTAGACATCAGCAAATCATCATCACGGAGGTTTATTCCAATCAGTATTAATTATTGATAAGATTTGGTGCAATCTACACTAAATAGCCCAGATTTATCACACTCAAGGTCAATGGCCCAGATTGATCAATCAACAGGCCGTCGCCACTCTAAGGGGCAATCATTGCAAACCCTAATGATTGCATTCCCTTCTTATAAATAGCAAGGTGCCATTTCCTTGCGAAAGAGGACCCCATTTTCAAGATCAAAGAGAGCACCAGAATACTTAGAGAAAAAAAACAGAGAGAGAGCAAATAGAGCATTTCTTCAACGCCAAGCAATCTTCTGGAGCCAAGGCTGCATACCGATCGTCCAAGGAGTAAGATAGAGCTGCCGTAGCTTTCCCGAGCCTCTATCGTCACCCCCCAGAATCTAAAATAAATAATTGTATTTAGATTATTGTACCTAGGTTTTCGTTCCTAGGCTTTCTTTGTACAAGCGAGTTTGTAACGTGAAGTAAAAGTCCAGTCCTCCGATAATTGTTTTGCTCTTTTATATTTCATGCCAAACACAATGGCGACTCTGCTGGGGACTAACTTCTCCACGGCTGAGGAGTTGATAACGCAGTCGAATGCAGCCAAACTTGGCTCCACACAACAGAAGATGATCGTCCGCTTCGACCAACAGGCGTTCGAAGAAATGCTCTCCGAAGGAAGTGCTGGCCTGGTCCAGAAGTGCACCCGCACAACGAAGGCTCGCAAAGAGTGGAGGCCAAAATCAGTTGCTCCTCCCCAGGCCCTCGATGGAGTACTCTCTGCTACCCAAGACGGCGAAGTCGACTCTTATGCGGTCCTACTTCAAGCCATAGAAGACTCTGCTGTCCCCAAGTCCGGCAGAGAAAAGCACTACGATGCTGGACTTGCAGGGGCAAAGAGTGATTCTATGGGCTCCAGAAAGAAGCCTAACAAGGGCACCAGCCGCAGAGCGAAGACTTATGCGGCCCAGATTGCCAGCCGCATGAATGATGACCATGCGGCTGAAACCGCTAGCCAAATACATAGTACTCATGCGGCCAGAATTTCCAGCCGCATGGAGAACACTCATGCGGCCAGGATTTCCAGCCGCATGGAGAATACTCATGTGGCCAGGGTTTCCAGCCGCATGAGGATTGCTGATTCCAGCCGCATGACGCCTACTCCACGTGGCTCTGTCTTCAACCGCCTCTCCTATGGTCCTGATCTCCTATGCTCCCAAGAAGACATGTCTGATTTCCTCCAGCACCACTTAGACTCTTCCTACTATGTGCCCTTACGCGCTAGAGTGAGGAAGTCTAAGGCAGCACGAGCTTGGCAAGCTCGGTCCGTTGATTCGACCTCTGACCATCCGAGCGTCCCGTGTAATATTATGCGGGCCTCTGAGGGGAAGTTGTACAGAACCACTCGAGTCCAGTCCCCAGCGGCAAACGGACAGAGAGGTTCCCAAAAGTCTCCCAAAATCCAGGGAGCAAACATGGTCGATCCGGATCCATCTAACTTGCGTGAGGCTATCTTCCACAAATACAAGGAAAGAGAAGGAGCCCCAGGATGCCAAGAGTCCTCTCACGGACATCACTGTACCCAAGTCATCATCAACTGCTGCTGCAATAACGCGACGGTGCGAGAAGACCGGCAGTCTGTCTTTCAAAGACTGCAACAGTCGTCTTCCGAGGACGAAGCACTTCCCGTCGTCCCCTGCAACTCTGCTCAGAAAGTCCCCGCTGATGGAGGAGGAAAGAAGACTAATATTCCTAGCCCGAAGATTTCAACTACTGCGACAAAAAGACTATCGTCTAAACGAGTGCCTACCATCAGAGTTTTTTAAGGTACTCGTTCTAAGACGAAAACTGCTATAGTGGGAGGTTCGTCGTCCACAACACAGGGGGTTGCTGGAACTGGGGGTAGCACTCCTCCGAACATCCACGATAATCCGATGTTCCAAGGAGACGAGCCGAAGGAAGCAACTCTTCCATCAGACACAGCAAATACTGACGTCCCCGAGAACGTCCATGACTCTCAAGATGAAGCAAGCTCTGAAGCTGGGGGTACTGCTCCTTCCGAGTCTGAACCCGAGGAGAACATTCCCATATATCCCAATGATTTCTTGGTACATGGGTATGATTCAGAGGGTGCTTCTTCCACCGCTCCGTTCATCTCCCCTCATGTAAAGACAGTATTCATGACAGATAGCAGCCAAGGTGGTTCCAGTGATCGCCAACGCATCGACACTCTCGAAGCCATATTGCTTGTCTTGGTCAAATCCGTGGACGAGATCAAAGCGGCCCTTCCAGCTCTGCAAGGAGGGACGCCCGGCCAAACAAGCACGGGTCCCGCAGTCAATGTGGACTTGAATTCGGCAGCACCGAACCTAGGCAACAACCCTCCTGAAATAACGGCCCCCACCGCCGTGGATGAGGCCCGCGAAGCGAGAAGAGAGGTCCAGGAGCTCCGAGCCATGTTTCACGCTCGAGAAAACTCTCAAGACCTCAGAATACGGCAACCGTACCCTGCCGCCTGGAGGGACGTTCCATTCCCACCAAGATATAAGCCGTTCAATATCAATCCCTATGATTGCAAGACCTCAGCAAGTCGGTATATCACCTACTTCGAGGTCACCACCGACCATCTGCCCCATGACGATGCCATCCTCACACGATTATTTATCGGGGCATTGGAAGGGGTCGCCTTCGACTGGTACCGCAACCTGCCAGACCACTGCATCCACTCCTTCGCTGGCTTCAAGCGCATGTTCTTGGAGAGATTCTACGAAGTAGGACAGGACATCACGATGTCCACCCTCATGGACGTCGTCTAAGGGGAGAAAGAGCTGACAAGAAACTACATCGAGCGGTTTCGCCAAACCGCAATGAAGCTGCCATCTGGAAATCCGGATTCCTCCTTGATTAAAATTTGCCAAAAGAGATTGCTCCCAACAATCAGTCTCTGGATGGGTGAAAGTCAACTCAAGGACTGGAAGATGTTCATCATCAGTGCCACAAGCGCCGAAGAACGATTGAAGAAGGCTCACCAATTGGGACTACACATCTCGGACGGTGAGAACAAGGGCAAGCGTCCTAACAACAACAATGGGGGTAGCCCCTCCAACAATCGGGACAGCAGGGGTAAGCAGGCTATGGTGGCCGACACAGCACAGAAACCTGAGCCAAAGCCAGCAAACAAATAATGGTCGCAAATCACTTACTCCTTCGAAGATGGTCACGTCAAGCCCATCTCGGACATGCTCATACAAGGAGACAGAATTCAGCTTCCTCTACCAAGACGGAAACCGCGGTAGGCGGACATGGAGAACCCAAAGTACTGCCATTACCATCATTACGTCCACCATGCCACACACGACTGCTACCAACTAAAACAGTGCATTCAAAATCTCATCGATTCGAACGCTCTGGCCTTCGATTTCGAAGAGGTAACAGTCGCAGCCAATATGGTGTCAGTACAATTCGGCAGCTTCCCTCCAACGGAGACTCAAGACGGCGTAATACCCGTTCCTCTGGCAACAATGGATATTGCTAATCTTCCACCTCCTCGGGATCAGGCTGCTGATCTAGTGCCCCTCACCACATCACGGGGAGAGATCATGTGGGTCCATCCGGACCTGTTACTTGAAGTAACCCAGTTAACACCGCCTCCCACTCGCATGAAAAAAGGTAGAAAAGTCAGATCCTGTCGCATAATCTCGGTAGATGTCGAAGAAGTCACGGCCGTCGTTACTCAGTCTGGGGCACAATCTCAACCTGTGGCTGCTAACTCAACCAAAGATCATCAGCCAGCTACTGCTGACACTCCAGGACCGTCTCATCCTCCGATGACCGACAAGCCTAGGCCGAAAGAGACTCGCTTTGACAAATTCCTCCAAAAGAAGGCTCCACAAGGGCTGGAGAAGCCCTACAACTTCGACATCTTAGCGCAATTGGCCAATACACCGACCAAGTTGTCATTATACGAGCTCCTGAGACTCTCAAAGGATGTTCGTACGGCTTTGAACGATGCACTCCAAAATACCGATGCATACCTGGCTCAGGTCAACCTCACGGGAGAGAACCCGCCTACAGATCTCTAAGACAGCGCTTGCACGGGAGTGATGCCCAACATTGTTTTCACTCCGCAGGACATGCTCATTAAAACCAACCTGCACGATCGCCCGTTATACTACACCGGATACATCGGCGACGTAAAGGTAGATCGGATGCACATTGATCCTGGCTCTTCCATAAGCATTATCCCGAAGGGTCTGCTACATCATCTCCGCATCCCAATGCATCATCTGACGCCTACAAGCACCGCCATCAGCGGTTTCAATTTGGACAGGAGATATCCGATTGGAAAGATTCGTCTGAAGTGTCAAATTGGCGATCTCCAATCAGAAGTCACCTGCTACGTCATAGATGCAGATACCTCTTACAACATCCTCTTAGGGCACCGATGGATACATGATTATATGATCGTGCATTCCACGCTGCACCAATGCTTCAAATATGTCGACAAATACGGCTTCGTGAGGACAGAATTTGCTAATATCGATCCCTTCAAAGGGGTCGAATCCTACTACTCAGACTCCTGCCTATACGAAAAGTCGAAGAGGCACCTTGATGAAGGAGATGTACAAGCTCGTACCGAGACAGCCACAGGATCAGAAGAACCTCTGACGATCTACCTCCAAGCTCGCAAACCTGGTAAGTCTGCACCCCTTACCGCCACTCTGCGTAAGGACACAATCAGCCTCTCGGCACAGGAAGAGCAGATGATAATCCAGCTGCCAAGGTCTGGCCAAATACCAAGACCCACGGAGCCATTGACAATCAGGCTTCCGAGAGTCGGCCAGCCACAAACAGAGAAGCCCAATCCTTCCGACAAGCCAATGATGATACGCCTTCCCAAGAAGGGTCGTCATTCCGATACAAGGCCTGGAGTTTCTAGCGAACCAACCACTCCCCGCCCAGCATCGAGTACCAGACCGGGGGTCGCTAGTCTTCCAATAACTCTATTCTCTGCTCCACCAATCGAACCTCTGACGATCAAGCTGCCTAGGTCGTCCTCTCAGTCTTCGTTTATACAGGGGATAGCCGAAGAGGAACCGGAGCTAGCCAAGTACGTGGCTGTCCATACTGATGTTCCCTCCGCAGATGATGTAATCCCCCTAGAAAAGATACCTTACTTCATCAATAAAGGGCTATCTTTGTACTACCTTGAGCTTAATAAGCTTTGTACAATGTATGCTATGGAAACGGTATAGGCACTCACCTACACACACAGGTGACAATTGTGTACACCACAATCCAGATTACTCCAGTGGAAGACGCTTACCGTATAATCGAGGGAGGGGACCATCCAATCATCTTCGGCGGGAAGGACGATCCGCATCCCTTCACCATAGAAGAAGTCGACCTTGGATCAGATGCCGGGAGACTGCTTCTGTATCTTTATAGCCCCCATCCAAATATCTCATGCAGAAACAAGGGTATGATCTGGAGACAACGCTAGGCTTGAACTACGGCACTGGACGACGATTACCTTTGAAGCCACCGGTTCCGGCTAGCAAAACACGGAACTACTATAGCAAAATTCGATGCGGATTAGGATATGTAACGCCCACGACGACCCCTGAGAGTTCAGATGTAGAATGTGATTGGCAGTCACAATCAACCGGGTCACCAACTTCTGATTCGGATACCAGCATCGGAGACATATTCAGGCAAGTCTTGTCAGTCAACATGGCATTCGTCGACGCTTATGAAGAAGATGAAGACATCCCTAAAATCCTCAAGCTAGAGCTGTGGGCCCAACAGCTGGACGAACAATGGGAAAAGCGGTTCGAACAAAGATAACCTTCTACTGAAGATGAGGTCATACAAGTGGATCTTGGCAGCGAATCTTCTCTAAAACCGATCTTCGTCAGTAAAAGCCTAACAGACGGAGAGCGAGAATCTTTGCTAGAACTTGTCAAAGAATATATTGATGTGTTCGTCTGGAGCTATGAAGACATGCCGGGGTTAAATCCGGATATTGCTCTTCATAAACTCAACATTCGGCCAGATGCAAAGCCGGTCAAACAACAACAGCGACGCTTTCGCCCGGGCATCATGGACGCAATCGAGGCCGAAGTCAACAAACTGATAGCCAGCGACTTCATTCGTGTGGAACAGCATCCGGATTGGGTCGCCAATATAGTACCAGTCCTCAAAAAGTATAGGAAGATTCGAATCTGTATCGACTTTCGCAATCTGAACAAGGCATGCCACAAAGATGAATTCCCCCTCCCTATCATGGACATCATGATTGACAACACCTGCGGCTTCGAACGCATGTCATTTATGGATGGATTCTCAGGGTACAACCAAATCAAGATGTCTCCTGACGACAAAAAGCACACATCATTCCGAATACCGATTGGCACATACTGCTACACAGTCATGCCTTTCGGTTTGAAGAATGCCGTCGCCACATATCAAAGAGCCATGAGCATCATCTTTAGAGACCACTTACGCAAGACGGTAGAGTGCTATGTTGATGACATTGCCGTCAAGAGTCGCTGCAAGGGAGACCATCTGCAGGATCTGAGGACGGTATTCGACCTAATGCGAGCGCATAATTTGAAAATGAACCCTATGATGTCCTTCCTGGGCGTATCCAGCAGAAAGTTCTTGGGTTTCATCATCACCGCCCAGGGTATCCATGTAGACCCTGAAAAGACGAAGGCAATTATGGAGATGGGTCCCCCGAGAAATCTCTGTGAACTCAGAGGCCTTCAAGGGAGGCTAGCTTACATCCGGAGGTTCATCTCTAACCTCTCTGGGCGATGTCGGCCATTCACCCATCTCATGAAGAAAGGCATCTCGTTTGTATGGGATGAAGAGTGCCAACGTGCCTTCGACAGCATCAAAGAATATTTGTCGAACCCTCCGGTCCTGGTGGCCCCGGTTGCCGGAAAACCATTCTTACTATATGTACGAGCAATGGAGAATTCCCTGGGCGCTTTGTTGGCACAAAACAACGACGCAGGCCACGAATAAGCTATATATTACCTCAGTCGAATGATGATTGGGCCAGAGCACAGATATACTGCTGTGGAGAAGGAATGCCTCGTCCTGGTGTTCGCCATTCAAAAGACGCGGTACTATGTCACAGGATAAACCATACATGTGCTCTCACGAGTCAATCCTCTCAGAGTCCTCATGACTAAACCAGGGGCGCTCAGCTCCCGTCTCGCTACATGGGCAATACTGCTATCTCCTTATCATATGGTCTTCGTCCCGCAAAAGGCTGTCAAAGGTCAAGCTCTGGCCGACTTTCTAGCAGCCCACCCAGGCTCGGAGTCATCCACAATATATAAAGGAATTCCAGATAAGGTCGCCGACTCGCATGTGGCCTCCCACGATGATATATGGCGAATGTTCTTCAACGATGCTTCGAGAACGGGACCCAAGGGCAACATTATTGTTGGAGTCGGGGTAGTGTTGATTTTCCTTCCGGACTGGTGATCAATCGTGCTTACTTCCTCACGGAACCCTGCTCTAACAATGTGGCCGAGTACAACGCTTTAGTCATCGGCCTCCAACTTGCCAGAGAGCTGGGGATAGAATATCTTGAAGCATACGGCGATTCGCAGTTAATCGTCAATCAGATCCGGGGTTCATACGAAGTCCGCCACGAAGATATGATCCTCTATCACCAAATCGCGATCAACATTATCTCGTCATTTGAGGGATTCTTCATCGAACATGTCCCCAGATTACAGAACATCGAAGCCGATGCCCTAGCAGGCCTTGCCGCTTCCCTAACAGTTCCAAACCATACTCAGCATTCGATTGACGTGATAGGCCACGAGCTGGTCTGTCCCAAGAATAACATACAAGTCATGGCGAGCTATTTCGCCCAAACGATCGATGTAGCACCGGACTGGCGACAACCATTCATAGACTTTGTAGTCTATGACATCCTGCCCGAGAATCCAAAGGAAGCCACTTCCATCAGAAGGCACTCTCTCAGATTCTTTTACGATACAGAGACGAAAATGCTGTATCGACGATCCTACGATGGGTTACTGCTTCGGTGTCTATCAAATACAGAAACCAAAGAAGCCATACGCGAAGCTCACGACGGTGTATGTGGGGCCCACCAGCCTGGCCCTAAATTACAAGATCGTCTCCGTCGGATAGGCTACTACTGGCCCACGATGGTAGCAGATGCAATAGACTACGCAAGAAAATGCAAAGCCTGTCAAGTCCACGCGGACTTCATCCACCAACCATCCGAGTTTCTACATCCGCCGGTGGCATCTTGGCCATTTGAAGCATGGGGAATGGACATCATCGATCCAATTACTCTACCTTCCTCCCGTGGACATCACTTCATACTCGCGATCACAGATTACTTCTCCAAATGGGCGAAAGCTGTTCCACTCGCAGAAGTAAAGACTTCAAACGTGATCAGCTTCCTCAAGCATCATGTCATCTATCGCTTTGGACTGCCTCGAAGGATCATCCATGATAATGGTCCGTAGTTTGCAACCCACGCCTTCTATCGGTTTTGCGACAAGCATCGCATCCAGAATATTGCTTCAACACCATACAACCCAGCAGCCAACGGTTTGGCAGAAGCATTCAACAAAACAATCATCAAACTCCTCAAGAAGCTTGTCTTTTCCAACAAATATGACTGGAACGAGAAGCTCGATGAATGTTTATGGGCGTACCGTACTACAGTCCGAACAGCTACCGGGAACACACCATTCTCCCTGGTATACGGGAGTGAAGCAATTCTCCCATTAGAGACTCAAATACCCTCACTCTGCGTCGCCCTTGCTTACCAATTGACAACAAATGATAACTACCATCGTCGGCTACAAGAGTTGGAGGCCTTAGATGAAAAGCGCCTCTTGGTTCAGCAACGAATCGAGCTATACCAAGCACGCATCTCTGGAGCCTTCAACAAGAAGGTTAAAATCAGAACATTCCAAGTGGGCGAGCTCGTTCTGGCAGTTCGGAGGCCGATGGTTATGACTCACAAGACCGTCGACAAGTTCCAGCCAAAATGGGAAGGCCCATTTATCGTTGAGGCCATGTTCTCCAACGGAGCCTACCGCATAGCAAAACAAAATGGAGACTTGCTCATGTTGCCCGTCAACGGCAAGTTCCTGAAGAAATATTATGTCTAAATGACATTCTCCAGATCATTGAGTCATGTACCCGCTGGTACCGCTGAACTCACCCTCACAATTTTTCAGATTTTTGAGTCATGTACCCTCTCGTACCACTGAACTTACTTTCACATCGAGTCACGTACCCTCTTGTACCACTGAACTCACATTCCTAACGTTCCAGATTATCAAGTCATGTACCCGCTGGTGCCACTGAACTCACACTTTCACAATATCGAGACATGTACTCGCTGGTGCCTCTGAACTCACATTCCGGTCACTCTTTCAGATAGTAAGTCATGTATGATCATACCTCTGAACTTTCTTCCTGGAAGAGATCCTCCCTCATGATCTAATACCCGCACTCTCAGTGCATAAAAAGGGTAAAAGATCCACAAATTTCCGAAACGGCCATGTCCTCATTACCTCTGAGTCGTTTCACTTCCGCCAAAAAACAAATCACCCCTCTACATAGAACTTCCATGTCCTCATTACCTCTGAGTCGTTCTACGTACCCCCTCTTCATTGAGCCCACTCCTGCCATGTCCTCATTACCTCTGAGTGGGAAGGCTCCATCGAAGAAACCTTTATACTTGCCATGTCCTCATTACCTCTGAGTAAGTATGTCGATTCCCTTTCAACCTATTATATGTACCCACAACTGGAGTAAGACAAGGATAATAGGTCCACAAATGTCCTCTGTTGACCACAAATATCCTCCGTTGAATTCACCCCTGCCATGTCCTCATTACCTCTCAGTAGGAAGATTCCACGGTAAAACCCTCATGCTTGCCATGTCCTCATTACGTCTTAGAAAATATGTTGGTTCCTTTTCATCCTATTATCCGTATCCTAAGCCAGGGTACGCCAAGGATAATAGGCCCACAAATATCCTCTGCTAAGTTTCTTAGCACAAGCCCACCATCTCTCACCAGATATCCTAACCAAACTTGTTGTCCGTACCTAAAACCAAGGTATGCCATGGATGACGGGTCCACAAACAAGTCCCCCGTATGGGGCAAACACCACCGTCATATCACAGGTACAACAAGCAATAAAACTGAAAGGTAGAATGGAAAGTACTCTATATTTGAAGGAAGAAAAAATATTACATGTTTCGGGACTACGTCCCTCTCAAAAAGGAAAAAGTAAAGAAAGCAAACAAAAGAAGAAAAGGCCAACTATAGTTCGGCATTACACAACTCCAAGAGACGGTTTTTCACCAAGGCAGTCCCCCGCTCAAGCCTCTGCTTAGCACGGTGCTCGGCCTCTTGGGGCAACTGCTCTGCGTCATTCAAGTACATATACGCCTGCCAGTCATTCTCTATCTTCTTCAGGGCAAGTTCTAGATTGGCAGAAGCCCTACTAAACTTGTCAGCCTCCTGAATGGCAATCTCTTTCTCAGTACGAGCAGCTTCGAGCTCGGACTCCAGGAAGGCCAGCTTTCTTTGGAGCTCGAGGATCTGTTTCCGGGTGTCGGTTACCCCGCGGAAGGGATCCGCTTCCCGAGTCGTGCAATCTTCAGTTCGACGGCCCCATTGATCGTAGAACCGAGTCAGATCCCGGCGGTCCTTCAATATAGCCGGCTTGAGCGACTCCCGGGCAATCATCACCTTCTCCACCGCGGTAACAAGGAAATTGCGCTCTTGGTTTATCGCTACGGGTAAATCAGCTTGTTGCAGCCTGCGAAACTGGGCCACGAGACGATCAGCCTCTAACAATTTAGGCTCCAGAAGCGCAGCCAGTTCCCCTCCACCAGGGAGTGTCCTAAGAATATTGATCTGGCCACCGGTGCATTGACCGGCCAGAGTAAAAGGAGTCCCCCTTTCCACAGCTGCCTCGATCCCCCTCTTCAGGTGGCGGTGGAAACTGTCGACCACATCCTGGGACACTTCATCCAAAACCTCTGTAGAGGACGACGTCAAAGGGAGTATGGTAGGCAGTACCGAAGGAGTAGCCTTAGAACTTGTCGTCCCCGCCACCAAGGAAGCAAATTTCGTATGGAAAGATGCTTGAATAGCGGCTAGCTCCTCTTATGCCGCCCGAGGAGCCTGGATGCTTGGCAGGGCGGAAAGGTTAACCCCCGAAACTATATTAGCAGAAGAGGGCGCAGGAAGCATCGTCCCTTGCCCCAGCTGTACTACTACCTGGGCTCCCGAACTCGACCCAGATGGAGGCCCCTCAATGCAAGGAGGAGGCACGCGTGCTTCCGTCAGATCCCCTCCGGTAGGGTCTGCCCCAGCAATGTCCGTCACCGACAATAAAGGGTTGGGACCTGAACGTCCAAAACAACCATTAATCGACGTAACCCGAAGGATAGGATGATGGAGTGAATAGGCTTCTTCACAAGTTAAGGTTTGACTTGTCTTACCAGGGGAAGAGCACGGAGGCTGCGGCTCGTTCACAACTGGCATAGCTTCCCCATCCGCAGCTTCCGATCCGAATTCAACTGGTTTCTCTGTCACGGCCATCCCTGAAAGGGAGCCAGCCAGGACAGTGTCATCCTGTTGAAGTTTATATGTCTCAGGGACAGGCACAGTAGAACCCATATTCCCCTGAGTTGAGGTCCCAGCAAGGTGAGACTCCTCGACCGCCTCCGGAAGAACCCCAGCAGCAATGATAGCAGTGCACACATCACTGACCAAATAGGACAGGACCGGATCAACCTCGGCAATCGGGTCCTGAGAAGCGAACTCATCTGACGCCTATAAAGAGCAAAAGGAAAAAACGATTAGGCCATAACATAGAAAAAGAAAGAAGGAGGTAGTTGAAACTCAAATCACCTTAGAAACAACGTCAACATCAACAATAAACAGCCTGCGACGTCTTACCGCAGCGTGCTTTGTGGAGTAGGTTCGGCCATCAGCGGTAATCACGCGCCTGCTTTGCTTACGCGAAGGGCCAAGCACTGCAGATGGTTGATCCTCCACCACCTCGTCAGACCAAGTAGGCGGCTGACCCGCCATCCTTTCATCCGGCATAATAGGGGGCTGATTCCAACTTCCTTGTCCGAAGAATGCGACGAGTCATCGACGTCTTGCTCATCATCCTCCTCGTCCGCCGTAGTGGACTCTGAGTCCGGCGCAGGAACCCTGTTTGCCCCTCTCTTCCTCTTCTTAGATCTCTCGGGCTTCTCGGCCAGGCCAGTGCCAGCAATAAAGCTAGTACTCATGTCAAAATTGACAGGAAGCTTGCTCGCTGCAACATGATAAAGGGCCGCCATGTATAAAATATCCCCTGCCATCTTAGAATCAGGGACGGAGAAGCTACCCCGGGTATGGGCCGCGTTGTAATAATGCCAAGCCCGGATGCCATCGAGTACGCTGCCCTCAAAGCCCAGACAAGCGCTGGGACAATCAAGAAACAACTGACTATACCCGAATTGACGGGAAAATCTACTGTGCAGATAAGGCTCCAGGTATACGTTATTTCGGTAACGATATACCAGGTGCGCAGGGCGGATGTTGCGCAGCCAAAGAAGCATCTTCTCAGATAAAAGTTGGGGAGGATCAACGCCGTCAACGTGTACTTCCCTTACTTCTCTAGGGGTAAATTGAGGAAGAGAGACAAAGAACTCAGGCCCGTCAACTCTCGCCAATGCCCTCCGGTAGGCCGGCATGGTATCGTGCTCCCAAGGCTGATGACGGTATCGGAAAAGGAAGGCGTCATCAGCAGTAACATCTTCTTCAGTTCCTGGCCTCATCAACGACCGATAGTGCATTAATAACCACCCCATGAGGTAATGGTATAGAAGTTCTATCCGCTCAAAACCCAGTGTCGTCTCGCGAGCAATAACCTTAGACGAAAATGCACGGAGCCCGTGGTGTATGCTACACACCATGGTCGGAAGAAGGGCCAATCTGATTTTGAAGACCAGCTTCACCGTCGGGAGAATGAAGTGGCGGCTGATCCTTTCAGTAGAACTTGCCCCTCCTGAGACTAAGCAATTCCGTAGCCACACCATCAAGAACCCGACCAAAAGTGCCTTTTCAGACATCTCCCGAGTACCGTAGTGGAAATAACGGAAGGAGTCAGTACGACTCCCAAATCTATCGCGTTTGGACCTCGACCTTTTTGCATTCAACTTCAGGTCCCTTATCTCCGCTTGGGTTTGAGGATGCCGAGAAGAAACCCAGCCGGAAGGACGTAATGTGAAAAGATACGCGACCCAGGCCATGGTATGGGGGGCGCTCCCTTCCGAACTATTCTCCTTCTTAATAGCAGTCTCATGACAGATGCTATAATGGAACAAAAGTTCCCGATACACAGCGACGAAACCCGGGAACCGTCGATCCAGGTCATTGAATTCCTCGTTCGTTGGGGTGTATACTTCAAAGGCCTCGCATCCCTACGGCAGCTTAGAAACAGCATGCATTTCATGGAGGGCAAGTCCCAACTCCCCTCCGGGTGCGAAGAACGTTCCCGTACGTCGGTTATACAGCTCCAAAAGGGCCATAAACAAAGGCTTGTTGATGGGCAACCCGTAACAGGTGCCCCGGATGGCGTAGTAAAGGTCAATCTCCCGAAGGGACTCTCCGTAGTTTCTCAGGATCCACGAGGTAAGATTGGCCCATGTAGGAATAGGGTTTATCCAATTCAGCAGTGATAATCTGTCCACAGGATACGACCCCTTACGAGTGAGCTGATTCAGAAAAGTATCAGCTCGAGTAAAAGTGAAGTTGGGACCAGTCACGTTTATAAAAGTACCAGGGAGCAGCTCCATCACACTCCGACTAACTGAATCCTTGCCCGCACATGCTGAACCTGTACGCCTGTTATAGTGGATGTTGCCCACAAACATTTCCGATTGGGTGGGAGTCAGGGAGCCCACCATTGTCCTACCCAATGGTACCATGTTAAACCACGAGAGGGGATAATGTCGCTCCATTTCGGGGATGTGGATCTCCACCCCGTCTACAGAAAAATCTCAGTTCTCAGAAACATCCAGCAATCGGCAGTTCTTTATGAAAAAAGCATCTCCAAAGAGAAAAGCCGATTTTCCATCCAGTCTCCCCGAATTCATCATAGAACAATGAAAGTGGAAAGGCTGGTTGTTGATGACAGCCACCCTCTCCCTAGGTTCATTAGTGGGAAGCTGATCCGTTATATGTCGAATTAAGCCGTCGAGCCGTACGCCCACGGCAAACTGAGCTGAACCCACAAGAAGCTCTCCTGCTGGGTTGGTTGGGAGGTTCACTGGAAAAGGACAAAAAGAAACAGGATTAAAAGATGGTTAAAGTGAAATTACTGAACTCAAGTTCCTACGAGCCTATGCGGCTCGAATCAAACGAAGCCTTATGCGGCTCAATTTTAATTGGGCTTCAGGTGGCACGGCCCCAAGGGAGCTTATGTGGTTCGGGTCAACACAGCCTCATGCGGCCCAAATTAGGCGGGAGTTCCATATAACATTGGTTCGATAGCTTATGCGGATCAGTTGAACATATGCGGTTCTAAGCAGAAGAGCTTTTGCGGCGCTAAATGCTATGCGGATCAGTCTGTCAGAAACATATGCGACTCCATTCAAAGGAGACTTCATGCGGTTTATATCCAGAGACTCAAATCCTTCTCATGCGGCTCAAACATAGGGCATCTCCTATGCGGCTCGGATATGAGAGGGTCATGCAGCGCATACAGCATATGCGGCTCTATCATGGTCGAACTTGGGTGAAGGCTTGTGCATAAATATGCAACAGAGCCATGGATTCTTAGGATTCAAAGTATCCAAATACAACCCTTACCATTAAGAGCAGGACGTACATCAGGGTGCACTTCGGGCACGACGGCTGACGAAAAAGCTGCCTTCTTGCCCTTCGCAGCAGCAGAGACGACCTTGTAGGATTTGGGGGCCATGACCGACGATCGGAGAAAGGAAATGAGGGAAGAAAGGCGAGACAACAATAGTTGGAACGAAAGAGGAAGTAAAGAAATTCCTTCGACTGAACCCATCCTTATTTATAAACAAAAGCAAGACGTTTCGATTCCCGTGCGTACACGAAGACTGACCCTACGGTTATCGAGGTAAGCCGCCTAAAATAAAGGCCAACCTCCTGGGACCCCGTACCAAAAAGTGGCCTTTAAAACTGACAGCAAATTAACAGCATTTAATGCAAAAGATTGCCATACGTGGCAATGATGACGTGGCAAAGAGCTATGCGGTTAAGACACCCCTATGGCTCGAAAGTCTCTGCTGCTAAGCCATCCATACGGCTGAAACAACTCTGCGGCTCTAAAGTTCCTACGACTGAAAACATCCATGCGGCTAAGACATCTATGCGGCTAGGACCACATATGCGGCTAGAAGATCTTGCACACAGCCATGCTTCTTATTTAAAGTATTTCAATTTTGCAAATTGAAAACTTTGAAGGGGGTCTTGTAGAAGCATGAAAAATAATAGAGAAAGATCCATACGGCCAGGGAACCCCATACGGCTCAGATAGCCCATGCAGCTCAAAGATTCATGCAGCACGAGGGACTATACGGCTCAAGACGTTCTATGCGGCTCAGAAGAGAAGACACGTGGCTTGTAAACAGTTCTCCCCTCCGCCCTATATTGTATTAATTACTTTGACGGCAGACAGCCCTGACACAAAGAGGTAATGATGACTCTGTCATAATGACAGACCCCTAGGGAAACGAAGGAGATCTCTGACACAATCCTCCGAGATCTAGAAAATGCCATGTAGCCTTGACACGTGGACGTTCATATGTGGCTCAAGCGGAGGCTCCCTCTATGCGGCTCAAGCAGACATTTCCCTATGCGGCTCAAGGGGACTATCTACATGCGGCTCAAGCAGAGGCCTCCCCATGCGGCTCGCAAGGATCATCTCCATGCGGCTCACTACCCATTATGTGGTCCAGATTATCATGCGGTTAGAAGATTCGGGGGCCACTCCCCAAGCAGCCCTGACACGTGGCCAGGCTTATGCAGCTCAAACCTTATGCGGCTCAATCCTTATGCGGCTCAGTGACTCCCTGGATACGTGTCATAAAGCCAATCAATATCCTAGATTTATTGCAATCAAAGATTGGGTCAAATCCCAATAATCTGGGACACGTGGTAGGAGAATGAATTAAACTTATTCATTCAGATTCGCAGACATCAGCAAATCATCATCACAGAGGTTTATTCCAATCAGCATTAATTACTGATAGGATTTGGTGCAATCTACACTAAATGGCCCAGATTCGTCATACTCAAGATCAATGGCCCAGATTGATCAATCAACAGGCTGCCGCCACTCTAAGGGGCAATCATTGCAAACCCTAATGATTGCATTCCCTTTTTATAAATAGCAAGGTGCCATTTCCTTGCGAAAGTGGACCCTCTTTTCGAGATCAGAGAGAGCACCAGAATACTTGGAGAAAAAAATAGAGAGAGAGCAAAGAGAGCATTTCTTCAACGCCAAGCAATCATCTGGAGCCAAGGCTGCATACCGATCGTCCAAGGAGTAAGGCAGAGCTGTCGTAGCTTTCCTGAGCCTCTATCGTCACCCCCCAGAATCGAAAATAAACAATTGTACTTAGATTGCTGTACCTAGGTTTTAGTCCCTAGGCTTTCTTTGTACAAGCGAGTTTGTAACGTGAAGTAAAAGTCCAGTCCTCCGATAATTGTTCTGCTCTTTTATATTTTATGGCAAACACCATTGGACCTATTTTGTACCGAAAAGCGTGCCAGTACCTATATTCTCTAAAGTCGTCAAACTACATGTCTATGGGTTCGATTTGTGGGGACGAACCCAACCATATGTCCTAAGTCAGATTTCGGCTGGCCGTGCACAATTTTGCCCGTTCGAGGGGGTCGTAGGCCTGCCAAAAAAGCGTTCCGGTCGACCTTCTAACAATCGGACCAAAAATGGCACACAGGACCAAAAAATCAATTCGGTCCTGTTCACGCAAGTTTCCTCTCGAACCGACGACTGTATACGAAGTTATGGCTTAATTTGCATAGGGTCAATACGGGGGTATCTTGACGGATACGTATTGATTTTGTTGCACACGCACAACGAAATCGAGTTCCGTCAGTTCCCACATGTCGACAACATCCATACGCACCTTTCGATGCTTATGTGTTGCGACCACGTCGTCCAGTTTGTAGAGGCGCTCGTCGTATTGGAAAGTTTTTCCTAAAATTCGGTTTTTCAAAAATGGTTTTTTATTCAAACTTTGGGATCGAAAATATTTACAAATAATAGAGGAAAAAATAAAGTACCATAAGAGTTTTAAAGGGCTACATATTGTCTAGAACATTGTTCAGGAAATTTCCTAAAATTCCTACCAGGTTGGTCAGAAATCGTCTTCGAACATGGGACATGCAATCCTATTTCTTTCCATATGACAGTTGATTTTTTTTTGTCGACTTCGGGT